>OX359247.1:32923047-33368896 GCA_947179485.1 Allacma fusca | reverse complement strand
GAAAGCATCCCAGTAATTAAAAGAAGTAAAAAACGGGGTTGAATCTTAAAATATAAAGGAAGTATTGCGTAATTAAATCATACATCAAATGTTCCAGTTAAAATGCATATGTATGTATCCAGTCACGGACTGAATTGGCTTAGCCAGATCCTATTCATACCAAAATATTGAACCAAACATTTTATTTTATTTTGCTGAAGTCTAACAATAGTTTTTTCCAATGCTGGATTTTCCTTATCAAGTCTGATCCTTGTATAACTAACATTAACGTAATATTTTCTAACAAGAACGTTTCTAATTTTAAGTTGATAACACACATTTCTTATGATAACTGAGTGCAGTATTACATAATTATATACATCACTTTATAATTACTGTCTGCAATATGTGTACCCACTGTAGGGCTTATACAAAGCTGAATTCCAACTTTCAGCACACCAAAATATACCAGACATGTCCAGCCTTAGAAGGCTAGCCTTCAATGAAGGCTTCATTTGTGGTTACCTTCCTGTACACAACATTTACTCATTATTAGTTGATGATATAAAAATTGATAATTGGTTTAATTTCCTTTTCAGTATCTTTCCAGTTATCAGCAGCAAGTCTATGAATCCCTAAACGTTCCAAAAACGTTTGGACATATGAGTATTGCTTACTCATGTGTTTTTTCCACCGCCCATTACTCTTCCCTTCCAGAATTAAACTATGACCCAACAGTAATAATTATAACAGACACGTCATAAAATCTGATCCATACTAGATAAATATTTAGGTCAAACCCTGTGCAAAAAAATACACCTGAAAAGAAATGCTCACTCACAATCGGATACATGGTTACTTTATTTGAGTAATAAAGAGAATCTTATCTTGAGGATGATTTGTATCATTTTAAATTTTACACTGCGTCAGAATAAAAATCTTTCTGAACTTATAATAAAATATATTTTATTATCTTACAATCTGTTCGTAGAAATCCTCTAGTTTTCCTAAAATTTGATTCATTCATGAGGATCAAAATTTGAGGTCACAGGGTTCAAATATTGAAGCAAAGTAGGTTTCTTTCCCGTATTAATTTCTTTATTTTTGCATTTTCACAATTTTTTTCCGATAATGCTTTGACCGTAAAATTAATTGATTAAATAATTATAAATAAATATGAGTAACGATAGTTGCATAATGTTTCTTAGTAATTATTACTATTTTAGAATTTTCCAGTAAATTGCCAGTAGGGTCTAGTGTTACTGCTATTGCTTACAATTGAAGTGAGAAAATTTTGTGGACATAAAGCTGCATTAAAACACAGTTACATATTAATTCTCAAATACATCATAAGGGCAGAACTCTAGGGAAACTATACTTAACACATACACACAGAGTTTACGCAACAAAACCTACAGGTCCTGGGATAACACAATCGCTGTCGTGTTGTCCCATCCTCGAGTTTTACAAAACTTTTCTCATGAACTTTTTACGCAGAACATGTGGAAAGCTCTATGCACATACATCATATAGAAGCGATCATGTACATACATTAATTTTCTGCGTACTTCTGCGAAAGCTTTCACTACACAAGAGGCTTCCACTTTAGAAGGATTGCATATGTATTATTTTGAAGACAGTCACTACAAAATGTGCTTTAGTTTTTGGAACATTACAATGACAATGACACATGGTTCGTAGACGCATAATAGCGAAAGACATAGAATAGACTGCCTAAATGCATATCAAGTTATTTTGACTCCACTACACATGTATAGAGCTTCCTTCGGGTTTCCGAAATCCCGAAGTTCCGTGTTCGGAAACGGAACGGAACAATTTCGGAACATTCTTTTTGGTTCCGTCATTGAATCGGGACAAAACCGGAACACGAGCACTTGTCCCGATGATATTGGGACCGGGACGGTTCAGAGCATCGGTACGAAAAATGTCTCATATAATTTATGTAATCGGAAAGCGGAATTGTTCTGTTCCGTTCCGAACCGATCCCGGTACAATTTCTGAAGTGTCGCGCCATCGTTCAACTAGAATGGAAACACATTTCTTATCGCTCTGGCTTGTAAGCAGTTTTTGCCAAAATTACGAAATTGGATGAACACGGATTAAAACACAAATGCTCATGAAGCTCGCGAAGCTACAGATATGTATTGTGAGTCTCGTTTTCCATGAAAATTAACAGAATAACTAATTTTGTTTAATAAACATGGCCATGGGCATGGGCGATTTTTCTCGTAATGAAACTTCTGAAATCGAAATTATTAGCATCAATGAAGCAAGCTTGCAGGAAATTAACACTGTTAGGTCCACACGCTACAAATATTTATTGCTAAAAAAATTAATAATTAATATATAATACTGCACAGTAGTTCTTTTTATATGGCCTAATGATTAATAAATATTATTTTATATAATTAAATAATAGCATTCCCTCGCATCCAATCTATTAAAAGTATATCATGTATATTATGTTGCCAGTAATTTGTACACGCATTTCACGTATATGTTGTGAAAAATTCCGGGATATTTCGGAACGGAACGGGTTCGGAACGGAAAAACTAGCATAATACGGAACGGAACACAACCTGTAACGGAAAAATACTTTACTTCTTTGTTCCGAACGGTGTCAGTTCAAATGTTCCGATGTCCCGACAGCCGGAACGGAACCGGAAACAATATTATTTGTAGGTTTCGGAACGGAACGGAATTTCCTACGGAACAAAAACGTTGAACACATTGGAAGCTCTACACATGTACGACATCTCATCCCGAGATATAAGGCTGAATGACCAGAGCTATTAAAAAAATATATCGGGAAATTTTTATTATATCTATTTGATAGAGTATGTCAGTGCGTGTATATATGTACATACTGTATCTAACCCTTTCATACTGGAGTGTAGCACGTATCCGTCTGAACAAGTGGACGTAATCGTTCATATGTATATCATCCCTGACAGTGAGGACACAAGTTACTCGTTTACAAGACCTTGGGATCTTCATGTACATGTCTATTCACTATTGAAAAGCGTTGTTGCGAATGTTCCAATAATAAAACCGCAAAGTAAATTAACTCCCAATAAAATATTAGCTATACTTCACAATTGTAATTTCGTGTGTGGATAGCCACTGACCATAGGGACTTGCTTAAGGAAGTTTTTCCTGTACCAAGGAACAGGAAAAACTCTTATCAAAAACAAGGCCTTTTGACACTACACACTACCTCTGAACAT
Organism: Allacma fusca; assembly: GCA_947179485.1. NCBI lineage: Eukaryota > Metazoa > Arthropoda > Collembola > Symphypleona > Sminthuridae > Allacma > Allacma fusca. Next base: position 33,365,669 of record OX359247.1, on the reverse strand, counting down.
TCCACAATGTAGTTTATTGGCTCTACAAAGTCGAACTCTCTGGAAGATCTCCTTTCTCTGGGATTATAGCTCTGACTGTACACTATGCAATTGTAAATGCAATCAATTATGTACAATTCAACATCTCAAGAATCTATACTCTCCAGACGAACCCAATGTCTGGCCATAATTAAGAGTCACACTCTTAGTTACGTCCCTATAAAAAGAATTTACTCCATTAATATTTATTTATCTCTCCCTCCAATGTAATCCCAATGATAGTTTCGTAATTTTAGCTGCAATTGTGAGCAGGTCAGAAATGTAACATTTACGGGAAGCATTATTAACATACGTAGATAAATGATATGGAATGATAGTCCAAATTCAAGTTTTATTTCCATTACAAAAACTACACAAATACACGAAAGACATGGGTTAAAATGAGCGGGATTAAATCTGACCATAATTTTTATAGTACTATCTAACTCCATCCTCACAGTGCTCACATTACTTAGGAATACGTACAGTGGAACGTCAACACTAAAGGGTATATATGATTATGCCATTAACGCAAGCAGAATGATTCACACGTTGAGTGGTCATCAATCTGAAAACATACAATCAGTGCTGGATTTTGCGGTGAGCTGTGCAGTGAGGACGAACTCCTACCTCACGTTACTCTCTGTTATTTATTTGCGTGTGGCATTCCTAGGAACAGTGTCCTTATAGTTTGCAATTTAATAGAGCTTCCCCGAAATTCCAAAAATTCAGTGTAAGAAAAATAAAATACAGAGAAGTTTCCTCAAGTTCAATTTCGTCATGGGACACAACACTGACAATAAGGAGGAGCAAACCCCTCGAACTCCTTTTCCTAAAATTGCCGGAATGTAAGACAATATCCCCAAAAGAGATGGAAATACTGTGGAAACAAATATCGCTCGTAATATCTGACAAGAAGGAAAACAATATACTTATATACAACAAGGTCCAGAAAATATTTTGTAATTCCACTGACATTTTTTTCTTATTGTAGGGAGTACATGAAAATTGTGTGAGGGTCTTTTATACAATTATTATTAATTTTTACAGTGGATGGAACAACAGTGTACCATAATTTAGCCGAAGAAAATCTGACTCGCACCAAGGGGTCTCGCACTGAAACGTACATAGAGCTGGGTAATTTTTCCAACCTTAGTTTTGTACTTATTCATTGTGTGGATCGTTCCCAAATGACCAAATTTAATATTACAAGGAATTTTTATTCCACACCCAAATGCCAAGGGCGATGTTTTTAGTAATTTAGCTGGCGAAAATTTGGTTGAGCAAGGCGAATCCTTTACTAAAATAATAAAACCGGGTGAGTTATTTTCCGATCTGTAATACTTCAATAATTATTGTATTTTTTGAACGTGAAGGTTTTAAACAATTATTTTTGTATTTGTCAACTTTGACACCTATATGGGGAAATCCAGAGGTACCAGATTCAGACAACAATGGTATTGTGGATCTCATTGAAGAAGAAAATGAGCCTCTTGATAAATCCGAAACAGTCCATGAAACTGATGGAGGAAATGAGGACTCAAAGAAATCCGGTTGCTTCTCCAGAACCAGGAAATCCATAGGAAAATTTTTCCGACGATTATTTCCCGGCTTTCGAAATGTCACTGTTTTTAGCTGCTGCAATGCGTCTGTCCTATAGTGTAAACAAACTGCCTTAATATTATATATTAACAATTATAAGTAATATTAATAAAATAAGTTATAATTAAAAACAATAAATAATAATTTTTATCCCCTGACTAATTTCATTTTAACACTTTATTGTAAAATTCACTGAAAATACTTGAATGAATTCCCATTGACTTACAATTATATAGATATACAAGTATAATATACATATAAATGCATTCTGTCAAATGTCTTTTTACTAAGAACTAAAATTCATTGCGTTCACAATCATTGTCCATCTTCACCCTTTATTTTTCCCACAACAATCCTATACAAATAAATTCCTCCAAATAACAATTTCTCCCCAACTTAATCCCATGTATTTAATTCAGAGCTGATTTGTCATATATTTGTTAACAATACTGAACTCATCTAATGGTAACAATAATTGTTTAGTCAAAAGTAATTAATTCCTCAAATATTTCATTGTTTCATTTATAAACCCTTACAATTTCACTACCCTTAAAAAAGATAAGTGAAGGAAATATTCCAGTACCCCATTTGCTATCCCACGTCTTTCAAACAAATAAAAATTTCAAAATACACTTGTGACAGGGTAGTGACTATTAATCGAATTAATTATAAAATAAATAAGGTAATTAATTAATTATTTGATCCATTAATTGCAATTTTTCTGTGGAGAATAACCAAGCATGGGACCTTGCATAAGTACTCTGTGGAAGAAACAACCACTGAGCGATTTGAAGAGAGAGGAAAAACGTAAAAGTGTCGAAGGTAACCTTACAGTATACTCTTATATAAAAGCACCACTAAAAGTATCAAAATTTGGCTCATATTGACTTCCTCCTATGAGAATTAAAATTGAAGTTGTATATTCTGCATTTATTAAATTCTTCTATTTAATTTGAGCCGCCCGTTAATCACAATGCTAATTTTTATACAATCTTTTCGTTATGAGAGTCAAATCTGAAGGAGTTCCAGGGCGCTCTTTAAAACATGCTCTAATGGAGAACATACTATGTATGTAAATATTTAGGAGAGTATAATCTACACAGAATACACACAAGTATTTTTTTCCCCAGAAGGAAATCAAGATTATTCTGTCCCTTCGTCTGGGGACAATGGACCTGGAAGAAGGAAAGCGAGGAAGAAGATTGCAGATGCTGACTCCGAATCTTCCTCTGACTCAAATTCCCCTTGCGATATAGAGCCATGTAATAATTAAATTATAATAATTAAATTAAAATTATTAAATAATAATTTAAATACTTCCCTCGGGATTTCCTTTAGTTTAGTAGCATTAATAATCAAAATTAAAAAAAAACACTTGATATTTCTTTAGCCTCAAAATCTCCACGCGGGAGGAAGGCACAACGGAGTCAAAAGACATTGAAGGAGTAAAGGACTTGAATTCTCCTGGCGAGCCTGGTCTAGGGGAAGCTTTGATGGAAGAAATGAATAGTAAGGCACTTTTAATAGCCCAACACTTAAAAAAAATATGTACCGGAAAATACTCGCCTTTGCTGCCAAAAATGTGACAATGCATGGGGACAACATACGTGTGTTTATTACTAGAGAGCGTTAATAGTCTAATGTCAGGACATTACTGTGTTTACTCTTTCCCTTCAAATCTGCCTTTAAGCTCAATTGCTAACATTAAGCTTTCAAAGTCAACTGTCGTTACTCTATGCTTACGAATGAATAAGAGAATAATTTGTGGTGCTAAATTTTATTGAAAAAAATGTCGAGAGCATTTTCTTCTCATCTGCGCTCAAATGCGTGCTTCAATTAGCACTATACAGTCTACTCTCGCAATAAGAGACCCTCCTTTAACAGCGTTTATTCTCCTTGGACTCACATTATTAAGAATTTTCGCATTAATCAGAGAGTTAATTTTTTCCTCTGTAAAGAGTATTTCCCAGTATTTACAAACCTCAAATTTGACTCGAGAACTTGTATGTATACAATATGCTAACGCAAAAGTAATTACCATTGGTTTTTTGTTCTGGGAACGGATGTGCGTATCATCAGATTCTGTTAAACTAACATCTCGGTTTCCAGTCATGATTCCAGACCGCACAAGTGTGATTTATTGAGTGGAGGAGACAAGACAGAGTCCTGGGAACTAAAATTAACATATGGGTGAATGAGAGTGCATTCAAATATGTAAATACTTTTGACGGTATGGAGACAGTATAGGCTTTTGTAATGAGGTCCCTAATAGCGAGCTTTTACTTGAAAAGATATACAATTGTGTGAGGAAATACGAATCAGGAGACACTTCTTGTGATAAACACCAAAACGTATATTTCATGTACTTGCCTTGAATCTGACCATTAGCTTTTATAATGCTTGGGTCAGTTTGCAGCTCATTCACTTTCAGTAACTCATTGTCATTTATGAGCATTTGACAGAAGTGAATTGACGGGATTTATTTCACTGTCGCCTCTCAAACCCTCTTGTGATGGTGGTCTTCTCCTTTAAGATTTAGCTCTTACAGCTTACAGCTAAATTATACTCCTTAAGCAAGATTTATTCTTTAGCAATAGTAAATTAAAGTTTATTCAAGAATTAAAAACATCAGTGATTTGATCATACGAGGACAACTCAGTAAGGACAATACAGGTGGAATTGAAGAGTCACATATGACTCCTCAAACAATTCAAAATAGGGTTTTTACCTTTAAAACATTTCCGACACAATTGCTATTGGCAGTGTATACTGTAACAATTATGTCAATTACGTTAATTTTAATGTCAATATCCGTAATTGTTTTATGAGCATCAAATCGCCAGTGATAAGATATTAACCTCAGAAATTCTTCCTTTTTCCGCAACTTCCAGAAATTGGGCCGTTCTTGTGTAACTGCATTTAATTGTTAATCCTAATAAAATATCTCACAGTGCCCCGTCATTACTTTATCAAACAGATGGGGCAACGGGTGGGACGGGGAACGTAGTGCATAATTTGTACGGAAACGTCAACACTGGAATGGACCAATTAAATACTGGTAATTATTTTAATATAGAATTACACAAGTGTTCTAATGTAATTACACATTACTCCCAGACTCAATCATGTTCGCAGTAGCGAATAAATTGGATTTAAAATGCTGTTTTCTTTTCACGTTCCTCAAATAAATTCAGCAGTACCTTCCCTCAAAATGAAAAAAATTATTATTTGAAATTACATGCGAGTTTTACATGGGAATGTGCCTCAACATTTGTTTTTCCTTGTAGAGACAGTGCTTTTTTTAATGGCCTAATTTAAAGTAGCGAGTGTTTACAACGTACTTTGGCTCTGCATTTTTTCCCCTTAATAAATGATTGAGTGCTTAAATGATCTCATAGCACTCACGAAAAGTAGGTCAACATTTAATTTGTTGTTAATTTAATATATAACGTAAGAAACACATTTTTGTAATTATTTCGGTCAAGGCATCAAATAGACTTTTGTGCATATTTTTGGACTTTAAATTCCCATGTTTATTGCTTATTTTCAGGTAATTTACTGGATCTAAATGCAAATGCAATTCATAAGGATGTTAACAACGTCCAGAGTGCTGGCACAACACTTTAGTCTCTAGCCCACGTAAGGAAGTAAAATTTAATTTCATTAATTGCGAGCATTCAATGTTTACATTTATTTTACTTTTAAAATATGCATCGAGTGCTGCAGATCGGAGTCCCTCTTGCCAAATCTAAGTAAATATAGTAATATCGTGTGTTTTAGTCAAATGTTCCAGATATTTCAAAATTTATTCTATTAAGGATTAGTTCAATGACCCTCGTCGAAACGGTCTTAGAAGTTGAGCAAAATCAGGATTTTTTTAATTGGAAACAGCCAAATTTCTAAAGTCTTGTTCGAAGGAATTAAAATTGTGGGACAAGATTTAAATGCAGAAAAAACTATTTACTTTTGTTAACTCATTAATGCAGAATCCTAAATCTTCCCTCACATTTTTTGTTCACAAAGTCGTAATTTTTTACTATAAACTCAGCATCCAAACCTATTTTCATGATCATCAAGTTTTCAGTGGTAAAATATTAACTAAAGAAATTGTTCCTTTTTCCATTGCTTCCAAAAGTTGGGTTTTTAATAGCAAAATTTGCTAAAACGCAGGATATTCAAATATATTTTACCATCCTTCATTAAATGGGCTACGGGGAACATACTTGCAACGCCCTGTAACATAGTAATTATTTAGAGCAAGATACTCAAACTCTTTGATATTTTACAGCTAAACCAGGTAAAGTTTCCTTAGGGAGAAGAATCCAGAATTTATTATACTGGCACGGAAAGTTCAAAGGAAATACATCGCATTCTCCAAGGTAAACGTTTTCATCTGAATGTCCTGCTGCCAATTTAATCCCTTGTTGTCTGTTGTTATTAGCAAAATGTTGCCTTAAGTTGTTAAACAAACGATGATTGTTAATATGTCTATTGCATTAGCATGTCCAGGATATTAATTTTAAGCCATTCTTGTGTTAACTGCATTTAATTATTGATCCCAATAAACAATCTTATAATGCCCCGTCATTACTTTGTCAAACAGATGAGGCAACAGGTGGAAATGGGAGCGTAGTGCATAATTTATACAGTGATTTTGACACTAAAGGAAAGCATATCGGTTCTATTGGAGGAATGGACCAAGCAAATGCTGGTAATTCTTTTAATACAAAATTATACAAGTGTACCCTCAATATGAGAAATGCTTAACTAAATGCTCCTCTTATTATTAGAGATGTTCCCACAAAATAATAATTGTACACGTACACCGTTTGTCCCGTGAGAACATCATTATGGATTTGATTATTCATTGTAGTTGCAGAGAAGTGTGGTACAAAATATCAATACAAAATATAAATGTTCTTTATTTGCATATAGCTATGGCACTTGGACTCAATCAAAAAAGTCAAAAGAAGGATGAAAGCCTTGCAGGGAAATCAGGCACTTTCAAAAGCTCACTTGATACAGGCGATATGACGGAATCTGGTCCCCCGGAAACTTTCACCATGCCAAATGGTAAGGAGGGATGGAGTTACTCTTTTACTCAACTTTAAATGAATTGCGAAAAATCATGAGTCTTATACTGTGCATTAATAATCTTTTAATTCTTCCAGGTGAGGACAAGACGTTTTTGAATGTTTTCACCGGTGATACGCGAATTAATAATATGGCTACAGTTGTGAAACAAGGTAGACTTATTTTGCAAAAATCTTATAATAGAAAACCTTTTAAATAGATATGAATTCCTGAGAAGAATATTATTTCCTCATGAAACACACAAAAGGAATTAAACGCCTGTTTCAAATGGCAAATTCACAAAACTAATTCTGCCAGCTTTTTCTTAAACCCTGCTCTTGTAGAAAGAGATTAAATTATGGATTGTACGGAATTCTGGAAGCCAATCCTTAACTTTGTACTATTTATGTCGATTATGGCTGCTGGTAGTAGTGACACAACCGGAGATACATTTCTAAAAAATTCTCAAGTAAATCAATATGGCGTTGTTGTACAAACAGTTCCAGGTATGTATTTCAATTTTTTAGCTTATCTTGCTATTAATTGCCAGAAACATTGGATTTTGCAAAAGTGGTAGCAAATTCTTAGCTGAACTTGAGTAATCTCATTTTTTCCAAACAGGCGGAAGAGGTAACACGGTAGGCTCGAGAATCGATGTTTACTTCAAAGCTCAGAAAGTGGGTGTCACGGTTACATCTGATCTTCCCGGTGTTGATCCCAGTTCGGACCAATTTAATATTTCGTTTTTCACAGAGGAATAGATGAAAAGAATGAAACTTTTATATTAGAAACTTATCCAGAGCTTCAATATTTAGTAATAGCAATTTATAAGTCACTTAATTATGTGGAGACTTGGATTGTACTTAATTGTAAGGATTATACTGTATTTGTAGGTCCTCACATTTTTGTCTTTCAGTTTCAAGAAGTTAGAAACAAGAGTTTAAACGTGGACCCGAGATTAAGTTCATTCGCTTTCAGGAATACGTCAAAAGTTCGAACAAGTAGATCCGGCATATCTTGCTCACCCGCCACCATTGACTCGCTGATTTGAGTAATATTATTCATGAGAACAAATACTTTACGAGAATTATTTTTATGATCCTCCGCAGACAAACCCTCAAGATGAGATGGCAAGCATCATTTTAAAGAAACATATATATATAATCATTTTAAAGATTCATATATGTAAGTAACAAGTTCAATCAGCTTTAAATATCGTGGGAAATCAGAACACTCAAAGTTCTCACGAATATATATATATATATATATTAATATATAATCATTTCTACGAACATATATGTATATATATTTATTTATTTATTTATATACATATATACCCGGGAAACGTTTTTATCTGCCCTAAATATTTTTCTAATCGTTCCATATTGCAAATGCAGTACCTTATCTAAACCTCAGACCGGAAGGGCTCGAACCCGGACCGGAAGTGCGCGAACCCCTTCCTTTTCTAACTACTAACCAGTTTTCACTAAAAGCAAAATGGTCTACATGTGTGTATACTCTCAAATCACTCAAAAAGTTTGCATGTCTCGTTATCGAATGATTTATTACCCACGGCGCCTCCCGTAAAAAATTGACCCATCCATACGCGCGAAAATCGTATCGCATATGTTTTTCCATTGCGATAGAAATCTATTGATCTAGAAATCCTTTGCTCTCGCAATGGAAAAACATATGCGATACGATTTTCGCGCGTATGGATGGGTCAATTTTTTACGGGAGGCGCCGTGGGTAATAAATCATTCGATAACGAGACATGCAAACTTTTTGAGTGATTTGAGAGTACTTTCATAATGGCCATTCTACTTTTAAGCGAAATTGTATGTAGACCATTTTGCTTTTAGACGAAATTGTATGCAGACCATATTGCTTTTAAAACTTGATGCATCTATTCCATTTTGCATTTAGTAAAACTACATGTAGACCATTTTGATTTTAATCGAAAATGCATGTAGACCATTTTGCCTCTTCAGCGACGATCAGCAAGCAAGGTAGTCGAGAAGAAGCACAGCGAGCTGAACTGAAACTCTCAAACTCTGTTGCAGAGGAGAGCTTTTCCAGTTCCAGCTCGCTGTGCTTCTCGGCTTGCTTACTTCCTTGCTTGCTGTAAATACCACCGGCTTGCTTCGCTATATAGTGAAATAGAATCGTACATAGCGGCTTGCTATCCTCTCTTCTAAGTTGAAAGAGTGGATAGTCTCCGTCTCCGTGTCCGTGATGGTAAGATTCAAATATTCGCGCGCTTTTTTTATTGGCTGAGCCAACAATAACTGGCTAAATAAATTATTAAAATTATTTTTTTTTAAATTAAAAAAAATATTAAAGCGTTATACTGTTTTGCGCTTTTTCTTTTTTTTTCTTTTTTTTGAATGAAAATAATGTTGCTCAAATGAAAAAAGGATGTTACAAAGTCTTAATAACTCGAAATTATTAATTTTAAAATAATAAAATAAAATAAATAATTAAATTTTTTTGCGGATTTATTTTGAGATTCAAAAAGCGAGATTTTTTTTATTTGCTGAGCCAGCAATAGCTGACTAAATAAATTATGAAAATTATCCTAAAAAAATTAAAGCATTATACAGTAGCAAGGGCGGCGACATTGCACGGGCAGCCGTCCACAACCAAGACGGCCCACTCACTCTTTCAAATTAGAAGAGAGAATCATTTTAAAAAATTTAAAGCAAAATTAATTGAAAAAATCGTTTTACCGTACATTAGTCTACACATTTACTAGGGTTGTGCAGCTAGCTATTGCATACAACTATTATTTACTGTCTACCCTTTTTACATTTTCCTCGCTAAGCCAGGAATTTGCTGGCTGTGCAGTGCTCGTACAGTAATAAAGTTAAATGAGCGCGCGAATATTTGATTCTTACCATCACGGTCACTATCAACTCTTTCAACTTAGAAGAGAGGATTCTGTGTTGTGTCTACAGGCAAGCGCAATTGAGGTGTCAATATTTTAAAAAAATATTTGTTTTGTTCGAAGAAACCGATCTGTCTGCAGAAGTACACCTGAAATCAAGCCAGAATTAATAATGGAAAATAAACTTTAATTTGTCAATTTATCACACGTCTCAGTTTTCCCCAGCCATCATTTTCCATCATTATTGCTCAGCACATACTCATACTTGGTTTCGACATTTCCACTAACTATTGCCTATTACGGGTCTACTACCCTTACCATCACCGGGCGGTACATTTAGTAAATACATATTTTATTCACTTTACCCCAAAATGTTACAAAGTGATATTTTTCTCAGCTAGTTTGAAATCAGGACTAAATTCAAGCTCATCAGGTCATCAGGTAACCCTACGTCAAATCAGGACTTCTGGGCACCCTGGTTTTAAGTGTTTCCGATTTTTTATCCCGCCCCCTCCAACCTGCATGTGGGAGTAAGTCAAAGAATATTATATTCAGCATTTGCAAGTATTTTTGGACGCTATCGTTTGCAGGAACCTTTATGGACTTTCCAAGGAGCTGTCACACAGGTCTCCGCGTTGTGAGTTGTGGACATGACCGGAGTTAGCCAAATGAAAACACCCTCGGTTTTATGCCTGCCCGCTTGAAAATGCCCTGAAAATGCCAAAAATGCCCTGAAAATGCCAAAAATGCCCTGAAAATGCCAAAAATGCCTAACTTTCAAAATGCCCGGCATTTTGGGCATTTTCGGCAGGCATTTTGGGCATTTTTGATTATTTTGTACATAATCATTATTTAATGCTCTTGTTTAAAGATTTTTTTAAATGTCAAACTTCATTTAAAAACATACATTTTACAGAATTAATTAATCTAAAGCATAGCAATTTGTAAACTGTTAGTATTTCTACATCGTTTCTTCCCATGTGTATTATAAATCTAATTCAACAATATCCTCAACATCAACTCACCTTCGGACTCGTGAAAAGTAAAACTATAATTTTCGTCATCATCTAAAATATTTTTTTCCCAATTCGGGGATTGCAGGGATATTTTAAACACATGATAATCATGTCTAATTTGTTTTGATGAACTCGGTTCTGGCTTTGTTGAGAATGATTTGACCAACGCTGATTCTTGTGAACTTAAAGCGATTTCTTTGGTCACATCGTTGTCGAGATCAATACACGTTTTGGTACTACATTTGGATAATTCCCGTTTTACCTCCACTGGGGCTTTTAAACTTCCTTGCGAGCACTCCAGTTTATGGTATAATCCAACCGCTTGTTATGATAGTAATTACACAACATTTTATTTTTACCAATGTCTGACCAATGAAGCTGAATATTGTTATCGATTCGAGGTATCGTGATTAAATCTCAAGTTACAATTAAAAAATGGAATGAGATTAGTATAGTGGATGAAGACGCGCTACAATTAATGAAATTTCAGGCATGCAATTATAAAGATATTTGCATTGGTTCAAACAAAACATGTATAGAAATTTACCTTGCTAAAAAATAATAGATAGCGTCCAGGCAGAAGTATCCCAAGAAATGATTGAATATGCCAAAAATGCCATAGATGCCCAAAATGACCGGGCATTTTCGGCAGGCAAAATGCCCAAAATGCCATGGCATTTTCAATTGGCCAACCATGGACATGACCCGTAAGAACAGAGAACAAGGTTGCACTGGTTTGGATTTAGTATTACCTATGCATCCAGGGTGATAGAATTGAAAACTGAGAAATATGCACAAAACATATAGCCTCTTGTATGCATCCACATAGTATTTGTATGAAAGCATAATAAATGTATTCCATTCACAGAGCAATGGATGAGGTGGTTCCTAATCCCCAATTCAACTAAATATTATCAATTGATCTAAGGCAATTATAGTTACTAAACTCATGAGAAACAATATGAGATGACACTAAAGTTTTCAGAAATGAGTCTTTAGGAAGGTTGGCGTTACGTTGGTTACATTCACCTGAAAACTCCCTTGCGAAGAAATAGTGTAATAAGCCAAAAATGCAAAACATTTTCAGTTGGGCCCAGATTTGAAAATGCTCAAAATGTGCATGATGCCTTAGCACTTTCATTTTTACAACCCTGTATGCAAGTGTGCTAATTGGATAAACAGATTAACGAATATGCCCCGAGTAGAAATTTTGGTCAGCACACCGTTATTATACCGTTAAGGTTTAACGTCAATTGGTCAGAATAACGTCCGGCTGTGACGTCCAGCTGAATACAATATGTCCGCTTAGATTACGACAGATGAGCGTCCAATCCTGACGAAAATATTGCTTAAAAAAGCAACGTCGGATTTACGTCCAGATATGTCGTTTATAGAATGCAAAAAATTTGACGTTATTTTTACATGATTATTACAGCTTCTATTTACTAAAAATTGTACTGCTCCACAAAATTATGAAAATTTACTTAGGAAGTGACTTAATGAAATCAAAGTAAGATTTTTTATTTATTTGAATTTTGTAATGTCTATTTTATTTTATTCAAATTAAGTAGCACTCAAATAAAATTGGAAAAAATGCATAAATTCGAATTAAACATCTGTATTATCCACATTTACACTCGGAGAAAGTCGAGACTTTGAATGTTTCAGCCAATGCTTGGTTCGGGTTTGAATTGCCTTGTCTGTTGCGGATGGTACGATAATTCTCACTGAATCTGTAAATATTAATACCCTTTTGTGTTAGTTGGCAAACAATGGGGGAAAAGTGAAAAGTAGTCAATTTTCAAACAACTACCTAAGATTAGCTTCACCACCGCAGCATACTTGCATAGCCCAGTTTTAACGGGGCTATTTTTCTTCAGAATTCCCTTCCAGTTAAGTTGAACAGCAAGTGAGCTAGCAAACATTTTTCCCAGAACACGATCTGTAGCTTCTGTGTCATTGTCGCTTCCAGTTTTTGCAATATCTTGAGCCTTGGTGTTAATGAGTAAATACTCATGTAATTTAGTTTCCAACGAAATTAATTACTAAATCAATTACATAAATTGTAGTGCGAAATATATCCATAGTTACCATGTAATTCAGATTATCATCTACTTCCAAGTACAAATTTAGATGCTCCAGTTCAGCAATAGTTTTCATCGGAATATCAGGGCAGTTATCCGGCCTCGTTAAGCATTGTGTTGGAGATAATTTTAACATGGCAACAGATTTTGACACCTCATCCAATTTATGCTCAATACGAGATAGTTTGGACAAAACGGATCGGAAAAGAACTATTAAATAAAAATAATTAGCGACAATTAAAATTAATATTTAATCAAATATCATGGATTTAAGATTTAATTAAACAGTAGTAGTGTAAATAAACCTTTGTAGTCTATATCTTCAGAATCAAATGAACGAACGACTGCAACTGGCAGGATAGCATTGTTGGTGATGAAATCGGGAACTCCCAAGTTTCCAGTTACTTCACTTTGCGTATCCGGGCTCAAAACAATTTCAATGCTCGGAATTCCATGAAAGGCAGAGTCAATTAAATCATCCGATATTTGTGGAGCAGAAGGGATTTCTTTCCTAGTCGATTTACTTGTAGCTACCTTAGAAGTGCCCGGATAATTCTGATGGGAAGAATTAGCAGCTGGGAGGCTGCATGCATTCTGGGGAGCTTGGAAATTCACTTGCACTTCCAATTCTGAATCAGTCGCAGTGCTTTGTATATGCTTATTCCGATACTCGCAAACATTAGCCAAATTATCTTAAAGAAATACAATTTCCAGTGTAAGAAATCATTTTTAAAGTCGACAAAATTTACTTTCTCATGGCATGTTTCATGACTAATTGCTTTCTATTATCTTGTTATCCCATATATTACGTTGTATGATGTTACACACGAGCATTTTAATTTTCAATTGATATAGATTACATATAATTATTACGAATACTTAAAATTTTAAAAAAATACCAGAAACAAATTTGACTTCAACATCACATTCTTTCCAATTTTGTAGTTTCTCCCCTCCACGCTTGAATTCTTGGATATAGTTTTTATTCCCAGGCCAGTAGCATTTTTTCAAATTCTTGCTTATCCACTTAAAATGAACCACTTCACACGGAATAGTACCATCCGTCCCTTTCTCACTCACAAAGTCCACAAGGGCAAACACCTATAATGAAGAAATGTAATACGACCGATATTAATTATTCTCATTTAGTTGTGATGGCACAAAGGCGCAATAATAACTTCAACATCGTTGTCCCACAAAGCTATTAATTTCTGTTTTATATCACAAGTATTAAGTTTAACAAGTGGTCCACTCTTGACTTTAGCTGAAAAGATTCCCAAATCGGAGGAGTTCACCGGGTACATAAATAAACTCCCAGTTGGGATTACTGCCTGCGCCAACACAATTATTAAACCTTTAAATTCAATAAACCCATGGACTTTAAAAAAATTTCCCGATGAGTCTTCGAACCAGCAGTCCTTTCTATTGGCACTTAAAGAGACGTTTTCTGTGAAAAACTTTCGGTAGACTTGGTTGTCTTCGGCTTCACTGGGAGAAACGTCCTTCCCAATAAGGCCAGTCAGCGATGGAATTACGATTTTTTGGCAATTCTGGCTGACTTCCTGCGTTTCTTGTAGTCTTCGGTGAACCTGTTGTAAGGGCCTATTTCCGGTTCGTATCTTCCGTTTCAATTTTCCAAGATACGACTCAAAAGGGAATGCACTGAAATTATCCAGTGGTCCATATTTCATTGCATCATCTGCTAGATGAATTAGATTATGCACATTATACACAGCACTGTCTTCACCATATAGCTCTATAAAATGTGTTACAAACTTTTGAAGCAACATTTTGGCTAAATTGTATTTGCAGATATTGGACGAGAGTAAAATTCGTATAGATACACTAAGAAGCAAAACGTTTTTGTAGACTTCAAGATGCAAAACATTTCTCAATACAACTGGTCCGGTATATATCAGAAACAATCGGCATTCAGTTGCTTTCCATCGCTCAAATAATTTTAAGTCACGCGGGCATCGTTGAAATTCATCGGGAATGCATGATATAAGCTTTTTCAATTTTTGGGAAATGCCTTCAGCAACCAGTGAAGGAATTCTTGTTTTTAAGGGTCCTCGTATCCACAAGCCAATTAGCTTTCTTACAATCCCTAAACAAACTAAATGCATGTAGTCGAGTGGAAATTGACTGACCATATGAATTCCTAGGATTTCCAACGGAGAAGGTTCAACTTGATAAGGTGCAATGTGGTGGTCTTCATCCCGTCTATTTTTAAAATCTTCGTCGGTTCGAAGCGAAGCTTTGCAATCCAAGAAAACTATTTTGTTTCTCCATTCGCCATCCGTAGTGCATTTTTCATACGACGAGTAGCCGGTGTGCCCGTTTACTGATTTTAAAAAAACTCGTGCTGGAGCGTCACAGATAAATAAACACTTATTTAAATGAATTCCATATGAGGTTTCATCTACAGTAAAAGCATCCTTCAATAAGTCCTGAAACTCTTGAATAAACTTAGCAAAATAAATACTTAGATTTTTTGGCTTTGACTCTCCCAAAAATATTTGAATGGCGAAAGGTTCTCGATCAATTGACTCGTTGACAACTGCAAGAATTGGCCACATACATTTAGTTGAACTTTGGTATACTGGGATTCCATCCACGTTGAACTTCATGGAAATATTTGTTGTTGGAAATGTCAATCCCGCTAAAATCTTCTTTTCAATACCCGTTTTAATTCCAAAATATAACAATTCTCCATTTTCGCAATTTTGTATGTCTGAAGTAACTGGTGTTTTTAACAGCGTTTTGGCACTCTTTGGTAAGCTCGGATCAACATTTTGCAGAATCTTCAAAAGTTGATCTACAGATTTTTGAGTAACATTCCCTTCCACAGCCCATTTACGCAAATGTGGTGCCAAATCAAAATGATGTTCTGGAGTTTCTGATTCAATGACCCTGAATATTTCTTCATCGGATTCCAAATCACTGCTTTCATCCAAACTAATGTCTTCGGGAATTTCATTATCAAAAGGATTGGTATCTTCCAAGTCGTTAGTGCATGTTTCCACACTTGGGGGTTCAATCACTTTAGGGTTGAGAACCTCGGGGACACGTACTGTCCTTAAAATTTCGATGGCCTTACGCTTTTGAGCTTTATTGAACTCACTTTGCACATCTTTGGAAACTAACCTTCGGAGCTGTCGACTGCTCAATTTTTTGGAACTCATTTTTATAAAATCAATTATTACTTTTGAAAATTCAAAAACTTACCGACATTTTTAATTCCAAGAAAGCTTGTTACTTTGGTTGTAGAAAATTGGAATTTCTTGAACAAATTTGAAGCACTGTAGTCCAGAGGCCATGTACTTTCTTTGAAATTGATCATGAATCGTATAGGAACTAACTGTTACTTACACAACGGTACACAATGAATATGGAATCAAAACCGCGCCAAAGAAAAATCGGCCAACAGACGTTTATTGTACCATGCCATATTTGGTTAAATATAACGGCTATTTTAAAGCAAAGCTATTAGGCACAAGTGTAACGTTCCGGTTACGTTATTATGACTATTGGTTGATTACTGTCGTAACATGCTCGGACATTTACGTTAACTGAACGTCATGACAGTTCCATTGATTAACGTTAAATTTTGAATTTTAAAATAACGTTGCATTTTCGTTGCGATCGCACGAATATTTTGGGCAGTCACATTGACGTATATGCAACATCTCATCTGTGACCATAAATTTTAGCTTAGTCAATTTAACGTCAACTGACGTCAGTTACCAAATCCAGACGTTAATCTGACCAACCATTTCTACTCGGGGCAATTCAGTTTTAAAAAATGGAGATTTTCTTGCACCTTCGTAGAAACAGGAACTAGTGGAGGACCTGCGGACTATGATATAAATAAATACGTAGAATAACTTTTCCAGTTATCGTTGGTTTAGAATGAAACAAAACCAGTACGTCTTGTCATTTTTGAAGTACCTAAATAATATGCTGTATAATTAGTGTCCGTACGGAGTCAAATTTATTAGACGCAGCCCATTCCATCAAAAACAAATATTTTCACCAGGCTTATAGAAACAAATGCAGCTTCTTAACCCCCCAAATATTCTGGAGTGCTTGTAGTTGTACCCGCTGCGGTTGTTCTAATCGCAGCGGCTGTTGTTCCCGCTGTGGTTGTTGTACTCGCAACGGTTGTTGTTCCCGCTGTGGTTGTTGTACTCGCAGCGGTTGTTGTACCCGCTGTGGTTGTTCTACCCAATGTGGTTCCCGTCGTTGATGAATAGTTTTCACATCGGTTCCACCCCTGTTCATGGCAACGACAATCCGCCTTGACGAGGACCACAGTTTTCCTAGTGCAACCTGGCGACCGGTTTTCACTATTACCGTCATAACACTTGGGGTTTTCTGATAACAATAATGCAAATTCATGGAATCAGATTACAGACGAATTTTTTTTAGAAAACTTCTGGAAAACAAAATTGGAAGAATACCTTCATAACTTATTCCCTGCCGACTTCGTCGAGAGTATGGTCTTTTGCCTTCACCATATAATTCAAAAAGTAATTTTAAAAATAAGCTTACTTGCACGCATGATTGACTATGTTGTTGAAATATCTATTTAAAAAAAGTATATATTTGTTAAAGTATACCGAATTGGGGCCGGCGTCTACCCCCATGGTTAAAACATCTCAACCATCCAGATTCGTGACAGGTACAATGTATATTAGGAGCATCCTCCCATCTTCCGGGTTGTCTAACATGCTCCATAGTCATTTCACTATTACTGTAGGTGCACATATCACTTTCTGCATGAGTAAAAAATATTACATAAATGTTACAAATAACCTGTATGTATAGCCCGAATATGTAAATTATTGTACAGTCAAAGTTAGTAGTGTATTTAAAATTACGCATGAAATAATGGCTGGGAGAAACCCCTTCCTTTTTGCAGTGCTCATTGTTCCTGGGAAATATGAAAGGCCTTCTAGCTCTTTTCATTTTAAGGTTCTGCTTATGGTTAGCATCAACAAGATGCACCAGGCAGACTGTAGCTGCAAGTAAAATAGTTAATCTTCCCATGGTGTAATTGATTTTGATACTTGAATAATATTGTTCTGGATTTGCGCTACATCTAAGCTTTCCGTGGATCAGGTTTTATATATGAGCTTTGTCGTCGCTTCGGGGGAAACTAACAGTTGTTTGGCTACTGTTGCACATCTGGAATCAATCAATTAAAAATGATAAATTGCACATGCACATTGATCCACTTTGTATATAATATGTCTCAGGGACTAAAAGGCATTCGAATTGTTTCTCGCCGATGAGAATTTAGGTGATAGTTTATTTTCATTGTCGCTCAATAATAAATTACAGGATCCTCTAAAACAATATAAATATGATACTGGATTGTAGGAAATATTGAGTTTTAAAAGACCTATCAAATACAGTAGGTAGTTTGAGGATTGAGGGTGTGAGCCAAACGAATAAAGAGAAAGGTTGGGAGAATACTTCTTCATGAATAATGGAAATAAATTTGCTACAAAATAGAGGGGAATTGAAGCATTTTCACCATAGCCCCTTCTATGGGTTGGTGGGGAAACAAAACGTTTGGTGGCACTCTGTGTAATTCATTCGCCAGTATTAAAGGACACCGCACAATCCTTACGAGAAAATGCCCTCTGTTCGATTTTAACGAAAAAATTACTGCAGGGTGCGCCTTGATGCGTAGATCATTTTTGATAATTGCCCCGAAAAAATCTGACGACGGGATTCGGAGATATCCCGGGTCAAAGTTAGCAAAAAATGAGGGGGGGCTCATGGGTACCAAAAAATTTAAACAGTGAAAATTAGCAATATAACTTCAAAAATGGCAAGAATAAAAATTAAATAACGTGCAAAAAACATTTCAGCGAGATATGACCTCAAAATTCCAAGATACTGACCTCAAGAGGTCAAAGAGCGTCGATACCGGTTTCATAATCTAAACGGTGACAAAACTGGCCCAGATTGCAATTAGGGCTTTAATTAAACCCATATTAAACGTGTGCCGAGTTTGGTTCCAGTTTGTGACACGATGACCCAGCTGTGACCCCCGAGGTCAATATCTTACCCATACCGGATTTAGTACCTAAAAATCATTCGAATTGCCCACCAATAGGCTAGAACTTTTGGTTTAAGCCCAGATGAGTTGCCTGTCAAGTTTGGTTCCAGTTTGTAACACGATGACCCATCTGTGACCTCCTAGGTCAATATCACACACATTCCAGATTTGGTGCCTAAAAACCATTCGAATTACTCGCAAATAGGCTAGAACTGTTGTTTTAACACAGCTGGGTCATCGTGTCACAAACTGGAACCAAACTCGGCACACGTTTAATATGGGTTTAATTAAAGCCCTAATTGCAATCTGGGCCAGTTTTGTCACCGTTTAGATTATGAAACCGGTATCGACGCTCTTTGACCTCTTGAGGTCAGTATCTTGGAATTTTGAGGTCATATCTCGCTGAAATTTTTTTTGCACGTTATTTAATTTTTATTCTTTAATTAAGGGAAACGCCAATTTTCAATAATTCGCAGTGTCCAATAGGCGAACCCATGTAATAGGAAAATTAGTATTAAAGATAATTATCTTATTTCTAAAGAAACCTGGAAGTAGTGCTGTCCAGTCTTGAAGTTTATCAGTCTCAGTCTTTTACAGTCTTTTATTTACAGTCAGTATTACTTACAGTCAGTCTTTAAGCCAAGCATATCAGTCCAACTCAGTCTCAGTCCCAAGGAAAGTCTTGGGTCAAACTCCCACTCAGTCCCCAAGGATACAAAATGGCGCTAATTTCCATCCTTGGGCTTTAATAATGGCGCGAAAATTAAAAATTGCTTAATATTGTATACGCGCGTTGTATACATGCGTCTTTTTATCAGTTTCAGTCAGTCTTTTTACAAAATGTAACAGTTTCACTCAGTCTCAGTCTCATAAACGCCTTCTTTTTAAAGTCAGTCTCAGTCTTTAAGAGTCAGTCTTTACGTTTTGCCACTCAGTCTCAAACTCTCACTCAAGACTGGACAACACTACCTGGAAGCACCGCCACAGGCCATATAGCTGATTGTGAGTGTAATGCCGCCTGTCGTTTACCCATCTTGCTGTAATTTTTTTAAGATGGTTTACAAAAAATCAAAGTGCCAAACTTTCACAAAATTAAACTTCTTTGGAATGTGTAGGGAAGTTTATAATAGAGTATATAGTTTATTTTAAGTGTATCCATTTGATTACTATGAAATGAAGTAACATTTTGTATAAGGTTGCGATGCGTTTCCCTTATCGAACCTTTCTGCATGCCCAACTGAAGCTCTCTTACGTTTTGTTGCCTTTCATTAAATCCCATACGAAATGTATAGCTTGACTTTACCAGGTCCTGGTACGATAAACCACCCTTGTGGACACGAGGTGAAACAGTGAAACTTTTCATTTTTCCTGTATAAATGGCATTTAGTAATATGAAGAAAATTATCAAAATAGGAAAATAAAAACTCGATTTTGATTTTAATCCTCCATCTTGCCCGAAAATAATCACCGCCGGAATGAAAAACACTGCAGCTCCAAACGACAGTGGTAAAGCAATTTTTAAAAACAGGATTGCTGCGCATAGCGTTGTAATGTACAAAGCCCAAGTAAAGTTTCCGAATGGTTCCTTCAGGGTTTGAAAAGCGGACGGAACTACCAAAGGCTCACAGTAAATGATGACAGTTTTTGTGTGGAAGTGCGTCTGGAAAAAATCCATTTTAATTTCTCCTGCCTTCTTAGCCATTGTGAGTCCAGCTAATGGATTTATAGAACAATAACTACAAATAGGTCGCGTTCTCCTGAATGTGCGGCCTAAACCACGAGAGAAATTTAAGCGCTTTGCTAATATCAACGTGACTTTTACAAATGGAACAAGCTTCGTGTAATTTAATGGAGAATTTTTCAAGGAAATAATGTGATTTGTTTCTATAAAATCCAAACTATCTTCTGTTAGTAGAGATGGATTTAGTGATGTAAGCAAGTTCTTTTGGTAGCAGGTGGATCTGAATGTTTTAATTTTGAGGTGAACGTATTCGTAAGTGGCTCCGTTACTCGTTGAATTAACGTCATACTTGTGCAAGCAGATTACGTTTTTTGGGCAAGGTCCTGCTAGAATCATTATTTCAGCTGGAGTTGATTCTCCAGGTGAAATGTTACCGACGAAGTAGTTCCAAGGGCGAAAAATGTTTAAGTTTGAACGACTTTCGACGATTTTTGAAAACAAAAATTTTCAGAAAAGATTTTAATAAATATTCATCTGTTTCGAATGAAGTTTTCACTGGTAAAATGTGCAACATTGTTTCGGTTATTCCGATACCTGACAAACGGTTCGGTTATGAAAATCATCCGAATCGATTTATGGCGGTTCGGTTCCGGATAGGAGAATTTTTTATCCGAACAAAACGGTTCGGTTCTGTTTTTGTCAAAAATTAACCTATAACTTCGGTTCGGTTACGGTTCGGATTTGTGTTTTATCCGAACCGATCTCATGCTTATTCGTATCCCATTGACTTTAAGCATTTGATATTTTCATATATGTATATCAATATCAGGGAAAGAACTTTTGTGTTAAACGTTGTGATTTATAGCTCAGTGGGATGACCATTCTATTGGCCCCAAAAAATTATTTAATACAAGAGATTTAACTATTGGGACTCGGAAAAGACATGCACGTCCTTTGCACAGTATATCAGTATCTCAAATATAAACATTGCAAGTGCAATACCACTCCCTAACATGAAGCAATCTGAAGCGGCTTTAATTAAAGAGTCGTTCTCTTTTCGTTTTACTTTTTCAGCAACGGCAGCTACTACATTTGGTTTCAACATTATTTCTGCAAACATTCGTTTGAAATACCGTTCATTCTCATCACATCGAATCTTGTAATAAACTTCTAGCCACAGATTCATGATACCAGAACTAATAATCCTCATCATGATTTCATTAAAGCAGTCACCATTAACTACATAAAACAGCCATCCCCCAGTGTTGTGGAAGTATTCACTTGTTGATAGGTAGAATTTTCTGAAATAATGTTGCGACGTAAAACTGGAAACAACATTTTGGACATTTCCACGAAGTATGGCGGCTTGTTGATCATGGAGAATTTGATACAAAATTATATCCATTTGATTCATATGAACCGAAGCAATATTGTTTATGAGGTTGCGATGCGCTTCACTCCTCGAACCATTCACCAGACCATATTGAAGCTCGTTTACATTAATTTGTCTTTCAGAATAACCCATGCGAAATGTATAGCCTGACGTTACCAGCTCCTGGTACGATAAACCCCCCTTGTGGACACGAGGTGAAACTGTGAAACTGTTCATCTTTCCTGTGTAAATAGCATTTAGTAATACGAAGAAAATAATCAAAACAGGAAAATAAACACTCGTTTTTGATCTTAAACCACCCGCTTGCCCAAAAACAAGTGCTGTCGGAATGAAAAACAATGCAGTACAAATCTGAAGTTTGAAAGCAATTTTAAAAAGCAGTATTGCTGAAAATACTGTTGTGATGTACAAAGCCCAAGTAAAGTTTTCGAATGGCTCCTTCAGGGTCTGAACAGTGGACGGAACTACTAAAGGCTCACTGTACATAATGATAGTTTTAGTGTGGAAGTACGGCTGGAAAATAAACATTTTAATTTCACCTGATCTCTTAGCCAATGTGAGTCCAGTGAATGGACTGACAACACAATAAGTGCACATAGGTGGTGTTCGTTCAAATCGGCCGCCTATACTAAGAGAGAAATTTAACCGCTCCCCTAATATCAAGGATACTTTTACAAATGGATACCAGACTGTTCCCTTAAATGGCGAATTTCTTAAGGAAATAATGTGATTTTTTTCTATAAAATCCAACCCTGCTTCAGAGAGCAGAGAAGTATCTGCTATTAACAGCCGCAAATACTTTTGGTAGCAATTGGATCTGAATGTTTTAATTTTGTGGTGAATATATTTGTGAGTTGCTCCAATTGTTGTTGAATTAACGTCATATTTATGCAAACATATTTCGTTTTCTGGACAAGGTCCTGCTAAAAGCATAATTTCAGTTGGTGTGGTTTCTCCAGGTAAGATTTTAGCCACGAAATAGTTCCAAGGGCGAAAAAACTGATCCGCATGATAGACGTCATATGCTAATGTGAGCTGAAGCACAAAATCTGTACTGATTCCAGCATTATTTTTAAAATAGTTTTCTATCCAGCGTAATTTGAATGTGCTAGCAGACTGCAGCACGTTATCAGGTTCATAAATAATGATATGCAAATGACATCGCAGGAATTTAGGCATACTAGATACGTGGTTAGGGCCGTAAATATCGCTGCTTGCATTCAGGAGTCTTCGAGACGATTCCAAATGTAATGTTTCAGAAACTGCCGCTTGTACCCCTTTACATGCTTTTGGTGGGCATGCCGTTACGACGTTTACCTCACAATCATTAAACGGTTTGAGAAATTGGTGGTAGATATTGAAAGATGTACTCTGTTTTATACCCCCGCTGGTTGCTTGTATGAAATTCACCGATAATAGGGATGAGATTGTTAAAATACATGTCAAGATACTCATAATCGGTATTATTTCTATACAACGATTGACGATAATAGCTACTTTCAGCGATTTTACTACACAGTGGTACTACCAGGTCTAAATTTGTTTGTCTCAGGGGTCGGATTTTTGTGGAAAAACGGAAAGATTTTTCACATAGATAAAAAATCAGGCAAGGAAAATTTCATAGGGAAGGGAAATATTTTTGGCGAACAGGGCATGTATGTCTCAGGAGACAGATTTTTGCCGGCGGGCGTGAATATTCTTCCCAGTGAAAAAAAATTTGACAGGAAAAAAATTAAGGCTTGGAAAATTTCACAGGGAAGGGAACCTTTTTTTGGTGAATAATAATCTTGAAATTGGTCGACATCTTTTTAGGAAAATCATTTGATAACAGGGATTTTTAAATTTTTTCAGCAGGATTTATTAGGCTTCCAAACAGGGACATCGGATTCAGCAGTGAAAAACAAACATTATCTTGCGGTGAGATTTGCAAAAATCCTACCTCTGTCTCAAATGTCTTATTGGCAACTGCACTTGTTCACCGCTATACTTTTTTCTAATTTGTCAGTATCCTTTTCAAATTCCAATTATAGCATCTAAACATTCGACGGTACTTGTTATGGTACACACGTTATCATTGTTTTTATGGTTGTACTCATTGTCAGTTAACGAGATATAATAACATTGAGTTTGCTTCGTAAACAGACAGTTGTGTAAACAGTGTCTGAACGTTTGACGTGAGTGGAAAAGCTTAGTTCCATTTAATGCTACTTCATATTAGTATCTATTTCATTTTAGAGTGCATTTTAGAATGACTTATCATTATTTGACCGTTGAAATAAGTTCTACTATTCTTTGACCCGACCCATTTCACGAAGGCTCGTAACCGTAACCCAAAATAATCATAAGCTTGTCTCTCATATATGTGCTAGAATTTAAACCGACTTTGCAAGGCTTGAATGAATGGTCTTTTTGAATTCAAACATTGGTAGGTCTCTAGCAAGTTGGTAATTGCCGTCCTTATTTTAGTACACAAATGAAAATCAAGCTTATGATTATTTTGGTCGTTCGTACGAACAGGTGGGTTCCAGTGATTCATTACAAAATAAAGATTTAAGGCTTCAAATTGAAAAGATGTTCATATCTCATCTGCCTGAAACCTATCATTATGGCTGGTCATTCGAATCGAAATTAGATTTGGTGTCGGTATTTCCTATTTTTTGGTATTTTTATCGAAGTTGATATTGTTCAATATATTTTTTCAGGTATAATAAAAATTGATTTGAAAAGAAATAACTGCATTCGTATTAGTTTTGAAAAGGTATTTAAACACTATCCAGTGCTTATATGTCGGAAAAGTCCATGACGTATTGAAACTCTTGTAAATTCTAATAAACATAAGGAGGTTTTTACCCAGTCATAACATAATCTTTAAAAAACGTTTCGTTGAAATACAACTTATCATTAGGTTTGCGACTCCGCCAAATGACACAGAGCTAGAACACTAGTTTTATTTCTAGAAATGAATTTGCGACAATCTAGCCAATCAATTCATTTGTCAGTAGCTTTCTGATGTGAGATAGAGGGGGAGGGGTCTAAGATTTTCAGGGGAACAGCATACAGACCACTTCTGAAACAACGAATATAGGTATTTTGACTTCTAGAGTACCCCTGAAAACACTAAAGGTGAATCAACAAGTCATATGCGGAAATGTATCCATACACTTAGAATACTCTAGCACTGGCTGTCATCATCGTAAAAGCTCTCCCGTCCCCAACCTAAGAAGTTCCTTATATTCTTAATAGTAAATTAACTAAAATGACCATGTCACTAACTTAAATTATTTCACCTATCCCGGAAAAATGTAGTAATACCTGCTGCTTCTGCAAAACTCCAGGTTAAAGCGTGAAGGTTACAGTTGGCATGCGTGAGTAGGACGCATGGACGCTTTCAAAGTGTCCCAAAACATTAAGCGCCCTTTCACTTTTTATACACTCAACCTTGACAGTAACCTGTGCCTTGCAAGTCTCACTATCAGTCTACGTGTTCGTGTGGAGGCAAGTGTACCTGCTGGTTGTTCCTGTTAAGGAATGTGTTTCAGTTCTGCGTTCGAAACGTTCAGTTAACCCTTCCAAGGAGCAGGACCCCTCTGAAGCTCTTGAAGACTGAAGTGACCAAGCAACTAATTGTAAGTTTTACTCGTTACTATTAAATTTCACCTGTTCAGAAAACTGGAGGCCTTCGACTAAAGTGGATATTTCATGCTGTTAATTTATATTTGAAACAGCGTTTAATTAAAATATGTACTTTAATTTGTACATACGCCCGCATAACATGTAGTAAGCGTCAGGAAATTTTTAGGATTCCTATTTTAGGAATGGCAACCCCCTCGGAGTGTGCTTCGTGGGTTAAGTTAATATTCATGAGTTTATTGACATACATTCGCTGAGAATACCCAAAAATTGAGGGTTATCATATGAGTGTATGTGATAGTCTAACTCCAGGAAGTAAATTCTCTAAACGTTTTCGTGTTTAGTGGAACCTTCTCTGGGTGACAACGTTAGGGGTAGTACAGATAGTATTATCCTGCAAAATAATTATTGGATCAAAATTGCATTTGCAGTCGTATCATCATATATCATTGTGTTTATGATCAAATCATGTAAACCTAATATTGGGTATGTACTCTATACATATGTACTTATCAACCTCTGCTGCTTCTGTATTCTGGAAGACTGAAACGTTCTAATATGAATGTTGGCTTTTCAGGGAAATTACAATGTATCTGTCACGCGCAAATTGTGTTAAAAGATGAAAACAATTAGAAGAAAACGTTATTTTACATCAATTCAATGCGGTAATGGGAGCAATCCCTTATTTTTTTTCAAGTACTTGCCATTTTGAGTTGTGTCGGATCATAAATATTTTTAATTCGGTAGTTTTTCACTTAGTCTGTATGTTTTTGGTACAAACTACTTTCGGCATGGGAAATTGTGATCATTCTCCCATGATATACCTCCAGTTTCTCAAACCATTTAAAGACTGAAATTGAATTTGTAGAAGTTGTGTTTCGAAATTATGCAAGGATGTGCGAATTACAGTTGTTGACGCTTTACATCAGGGGCCGCCTCGAAAACTCCTAAACACGGATGGGGATATCATTACTAGTGTTACCGGTCGAACAAAGGGTATTCCAAAGTTCCTCCCATGTAGTTTGCATATAATTATTTGTGAGACTGGAAATATTCTGTATAACGACTACGTATAGGAACCCAGTTAGGACTCAATTTTTTAAAATTTTGAAATCAGTAAAGATTTTGTGCTTCAACTGTCAATAGGACGTATGTTGATCAATACGTTGCAAATGTTCCGCCATTGGAATTACTTCGTAGCTAAAATTTCACCTGGAGAGACGACTCCAACAGAAATACTGATTAAATCTAGACCTTGCTCAAGAATTCAATTCTCTTATCATAAATATAATGTACTTCATTTAGTAAAGGTTCAACTTATGAAAATATTCTCGTCAAAATTAGAGCCCTTAGATTGAAATGTTTTCAAAAATATCTGCAGGTTGGCTCCATCAGACGTTCTGAACAAAAACAATCATAATGTACAGTGGGCCAGTAACAATTCCTTGTTCGTTTGAAACCCTTCACGAGCCATTTGGATATTTTACATGGTTTTTGCACATAATAACTGTATACGTTTGTTTTTTCAAAATTACATTGAAATTTAAAACAGGCGTTGCACTGTTTTTCACTCCAATGGGGCTTCTCTGTGGGGGAGTCGGAGCGTCAAAGTTGAAATCAAATTTTTATTTTTCTGATGATTTTTTTTATTTCTCAATAAAATTTACACACGAAAGATTAAAAGCTTCACCATTTTACCTCGTGTCCACGGGTGGGGCTTATTGTACCAGGATCTGATTAAGTTAGGCTATCAATTTCATATCTGTAGGTGTGAAGTAAAAAGTACAGTCTGCTACTGAGCTGAAATTGGGTATGGTGAATGGTTCCATAAAAAACGCATCGGAAGCTCATAAAAAGTATTTCTTCAGTTTATGTGAATCAAATGGATGCAATTTTGCCTCAAACTTTCAAAGACACCAGTGAGTTTTGAGCTGTTTTCTATTTGCTAATTGTATAGCACATGCATCTAGTAATGATTTGTTTTTAGATACATACTGAAAATGTTCCATGTAGCACGTTCATAGTATAGCGGTTAGATATGTAATTATATGTACAAATGTATATATAACTGAAATAAGGATTTTAACTGGACCTTGTCCAAAATATGAAATCTGTTATCATAAATACGACTTTAACTCATGTTCCAAAGAAGTGTTTAGATGAACCCTTGGCTTCCTTCTCTTTCAGAGGTAGGCTTGGATTTTGTAGCAGGGAAATCATTTATTTCCTTAAAAAGTAGCCTGTTAATGATACAAACCTGTCTTCATTTATAAATTGATATTAGCAGAGCGCTTAAATTTTTTTATTGGTATAGACGGTAGATTTGTTTAAATTTGTAGGGTTTGTTCAATTAGTTCAGCTGCTGGAATCACCAGGATTGAGAGTTTAGAAAATGTTTCCAATTCTAGCCATACTTTCACATGAAAACTATCATAATGTACAGTGAGCCAGTGGTAATTCCTTGCTCTTTTGAAACCCTAAAACGAAACCTTTGGAAACTTTACTAGGGCTTTGTACATAACAATAAATTGTATGCGTTGCAGTACTGCTTTTTAAAATTATATTACAACTGCAAACGAACATTGCTTTGTTTTTCATTCCGACAACACTTCATCAGCAAATGAAAGAAAATTATGTAGGTGTGGAATAGATTCATCATTTGAAAACAAATAAATCAACTGGAAGAGTCGATATTCTATGCATTGTCAAACGGACGATGACAGACTTTATTATTGTTCCAAAAACAAAATTAAAACAAAGTCATTTACAACTTAACGAGGTTGATCGGGAGAAACGAACTTTATAAGAATTCCATACTTGCTTAAAAATATTATTTGAACACGCTAAAGCTCAGGATTATTAATAGGAGCCCGTGTTACAATAACAAGACTTTAAGAAAAAATCAAATTTTGCTTAGGCTTAAAAAGGAACTTCTAGAAGAAGGTATAATATCTGTATCTTTTATTCGAGACACATGCAAAATAGCTCATATTCACTCTTGCAATAACAATTAATTCTTTAAAAGGAGAATAAAGGAATTTATTTGGTATTACATTATTAAAATTGCCTGTTTTGTCTACAGGCAAGCACATTTGATGCGCCATTGAAATAAATATTTGTTCTTCTCTGAACTAATACCTACATATATTAAATAATATACAAAATATTATTGATTTAAGCCTTTGATGGTTGAATTGCGTCAATACCAGGGAAAAAACCTTTTGTTGTAAACGTACCGCTGTATATATTGCTTACAATTAGTGAGATGACCATTCTGTTTATACCACACAATTATTTAAAGAAAGCTTTAATAATCGGGACACTGCTTTGATATATACGTACTTTACTATTTTACATATTACTAAACGTAACGCTTTATAACTTAGCGAGATGAGTACTCCTTTGATCACACAATAATTTAATAAAAATGTTTTAAACTGGGGGACTCGGTCAGGACATGCACTTTCTTTTTTCACAGCGTTAGTATCTCAAAAACAAACACTGCAAGTGCAATACCACTCCCTAACAAGAAGCAACTTACAGCGGCTTTAGTTACTAGTCAGTTTCACTTCGTTTGACTTTTTCTGCCAAGGTGACAACTGCAACTGGTTGTAACATTACTTCTGCAAACTTTCGTTTTAAATACCGCTCAGTTTCATAGTCTAGAGTCTAATAAACTTGTAGCCACAGATTCATGATACCAGAACTAATAATCCCCATCATGATTTCATTAAAGCAATCACCATTAACTACATAAACCAGCGATCCCGTCGTATCGTGGAAGTATTCACTTGTTGATAGATAAAATTTTGGAAATTACATTTTGAACATTTCCATCCAGCATGGCGGCTTGTTGATCCGGAAAAATTTGAAGCAAAATGGTATCCATTTGATTCATATGAAGTGAAGTAGTAACACTGTTTATGAAATTGCGATGCGTTTCTCTTATTGAACGATTCACCCTTCCCAATTGAAGCTCATTTACATTAATTTGTTTTTCATAGTAACCCATACGAACTGTACATCCTGACTTGACCAGTTCCTGGTACGCTAAGCCTCCTTTGTGGACATTAGGTGAAACGGTGAAACCGCACCTTCGGAATAAAGAACAGTTCCACATTCGCCTGGAGTTGTAAAACTAATTTAAAAAATATAGTAATTATCGCTGCGCATGGTTTGAAAAGACAATGGAATTACTAAAGGCTGACTGTACATTATGATTGTTTTTGTGTCAAAATACGGTAAAAAATAACATTTTAATTTCGCCTGAAACCTTAGCTAGTGTGAGTCCAGTAAATGGGCTGACATCACAAGAAGTCCACATACGTGGTCTTTCAAATCGGCCGCCTATGCCAAGAGAGAAATTTGAGCGCTCCCCTACTATCAAGGCTACTTTTATAAATAGGATCAACACTGTCCATTTAAATGACGAGCTTTTTAAGGAAATAATTTGATTGCTTTCAATAAAAGCCAATCCTGCTTAAGAGAGCAGCGAGGTTTGTGTTATTATCAGCCGCAAATACTTTTGGTAGCAGTTGGAAATGAATGTTCTAATTTTGCGGTGGGTTGTACTACGATAACTGTCCCAAAACTCTAAAGTTCCGGTTTACGATAACTGTCCCAAAAGTCCAATGTTCCGGTTTACGATAACTGTCCCAAAAGTCCAATGTTCCGGTTTACGATAACTGTCCCCGAATTACGATAACTGTCCCAAGTTCCAATTGAGCAATTCGGCGTACTTGGCACGTAGTGCCAAGTTAATGGCTGAAATATATATTAATATATATATATATATATATATTATTATATTAATGGCTCTTATTTATTTGCATTCTCAATTACATTTAATTCAATAAAGTTTCCTACAACAACTTATCACAGCAATACGGACTCAATTATTTCGCTACTTTTACTCCTTCTCAACCATCTCGTCCCACTAGGTGTGGATTCTGTGTGGTAGTCGTTGAGGACAGTGAGGGTTAGGTTAGTTTAGGCTGGAAAGGGGTGCCGTGACTATGATGGCCCCGAAGGGGCCTTCAGAGTCACATTGGCACCCCTTTCTAGCTCTAAACTAACCTAACCTGAACGTCCGAAACGACGGGGTTAGGTTTTCAATCCGGAAAGCTGGTATGCGCTCCTCAAAATTACATCGCTTCACTTATCCAATTTACAAAACTGGGACACTTATCGTAATTCTGAACCTGGGACAGTTATCGTAATTCGGAACTTGGGACAGTTACCGTAAACCGGAAAGTCGCCTTTCCTTCCCCTGAATCCTTACCCTCCCACCAAAGGGCCTTCCTTTCCCCCGGCCCTTATGTTTGTCCTTGATTTGGGACAGTTATCGTAAACCGGGGACAGTTATCGTAATTCGGGGACAGTTATCGTAAACCGGAACATTGAACTTTTGGGACAGTTATCGTAAACCGGAACATTGAACTTTTGGGACAGTTATCGTAAACCGGAACATTGAACTTTTGGGACAGTTATCGTAGTTGCCCCTTGCGGTGAATATATTTGTGAGTGGCTCCAATATTTGTTGAGTTAACGTTATACAAACAGAGTTATTTTTCTGGACAAGGTCTTGCTATAAAAGCATTATTTCAGATGGTGCAGTTTTTCAAGGTAAGATTGTACTTGTACCCCTTTACATGCTTTTGGTTTGCATGCCGTTACCACTTTGGCCTCACACTCATTGAACAGTTTGAGAAATTGGTGGTAGATATTGAAAGATGGTGTGTGATTCATCACCCTGATAGTTGTTTGTATGAAATTCACCGATAATGGGAATGAAATTGTTACTCACGTTCGATGCAGCGATTTGAACTAGTTGAATATTGAAATATCTACTAAAGGCGTGGCCCGCGGGTAAACATTCGGGCCGGGCCTCGACCCGACCCGCCCGTGCGGGTTACGAGCGGGTTCGGGTTTAATGCTTTGTCGTGTTGCAAGTTGAGGATCAGACTGGCTTTTTACCGTATTTCAACGGGGCGGGTGGGGTTGTACTTTATGCACATAGTGCGGTGGTTTGCGTCACTGCTGCCCGCCAGTCTACCTAGTCAAGTCTAGTCTATTCTTTAAAGTTTACAGCCTCAACTAGTCAAGTCTAGTCAAGTCAGCTGTATGTTTAAGCATAAATAGTCTAGTCTAGTCCTAGTCTTGAATCTGCAGCTGGTTCCCTAGTCAAGTCTAGTCTATTCCCCTAGTCACAGTGTATTTTTTATAAAAGTTCCTTCATTTTTATTAGCAACATATAAAAACTATTGTTTAAAAAAAATTGTCCAGTGAAATATAACGTCTCGTTGAGCTTTAAAATTTCAGATTTTAGCGTGTACATGTAAAAAAAACTAGCTCATGTTTATTTTAACCCAATAACTCACAAATGATAAACAACACATGTAGTTTACAATGTCAGTACAAAAATTGTGTTCAGCAAGATTTTCGCCGAGCAAACTATCCTTCCTGGTAGAGGCCTGTATATATGTATACCTGGTATGATTTTGGTAGGTATAGGAAAACTACATTGTACTAGGCACTTGCTGAAACGTAAATACAGTTGGTATCAATTTTTACCAAACTAGTGCTGACAATGAGGATTCACCTAAAGTGAACCAAGTATATTTTCACCCCACCGACAACACAGTTGGTAGTAATTGAAGGAAAAAAGGTGCTAACAATGAGAAAACATATAAGTACCACCAAGTATTTTAATTCCACCAAGAACATAGTTGGTATTACTTGAAGAAAAACTAGTGCTGACTATGAGAAATCAGAAACCAGGGCTACGATACATATCCACAAAATGTTCTTGTATCAAATGTTATCAATTTCCTTTGTATGCTCACCAACACAAGTGACAACTGTTGTGGGACGTCGTGTGATGACCCCCGTCACTCCTTTTCAGTCGAACTGACCTAGCCTGAACGTTCGAAGCGATGGACAGGGATCGGATTTTTGTGGAAAGACGGGAAGATTCTTCCCAGGGAAAAAATATTTCTGGCAGAAAAAATCTCATAGGGAAGGGATTCTTTTTCGCGAACAGGGGTTTTTAAATTTCATTAATAAAATTCAGCAGGGAAATTCTGAAATGATCGTTCAGTGAGATTTAGAAAAATCTGATCTCTGGCGATGGGTTGTTTCCAATTCCCCAAATTCTGATTCACTACCCAAGTTTTAGTTCAATTGTTACCAAGTTTGGTTCTGGTGATATCCAAATATACTTTGTGAAACCTGCGCGATTGTTTGTTGTCAGCACCAGTTTCTCAAAAATTAGTACCAAGTTGGTTTCTGATGGAGGAAAAACATACTTGGTGGAACCCGCGTGGTTCCTTGTTGTTAGCACCTGTTTCAGAAAATTACTACCACCTACGTTGCAGGTACATTTGAAACATACTATGTACAACTTACATGATTGTCACCACCAGTTTTTCTGCAATTAACACCAATTACATGGCTGGCACTTCTTTCATTCGTCCAAAACCCCACTCCAAACCAAAGAACCAGTCTTTATAACGTGCCCTTTAACGTTGTCATTTTGCGGTTGAGTTAATAACTGGTACAATGGATTCATAACATGGTACAGCCTACAATGAATTCCACAACTTGGACCATGTGTTTTCCTGGTGTGTCCCAGTGGAAATTCTATATAATATACCCGAGAAAATCAAACGTTAAATTCCTATATACCAGGTACGAAAGCTTAAAATTAACAATAGTCAGTCAATAAAGTAGTTAGTTTTTGCAACTTTGTTAAAGAATAAATTGTAACTAAAAACTAGATTTTTCCTAAACACATGACTCAGGGAACAATATCCTGTTTTGACCCTTCAAAACGTTATCTTATACTTAAGCACACTTAACGTCCCTGACGATGAACGTTTCGTGTACACTGGAATTTCATGCTGGCTTTCTAGTTTTGATTTTCAGTAAATGACGGAGCCTCAAGTAACTGTGACTTGACTAGCTTTTCCATGAAGTCATGCAAGTCAAGTCTAGTCAAGTCCTATGTTTTTGGAAGTTGCCCTAGTCTATTCTAGTCAAGTCTCAGAATATTAACACCAGGCGTAGTCTAGTCAAGTCTATTCTTTTACTTGTATTTTGGTTCCTAGTCTAGTCAAGTCTAGATTTTCCTAGTCAAGTCTGACTAGACTAGGGCAGCAGTGGTTTGCGTGTTCGGGCTGGATTTAAATATACTTTGGGCCCGCAAGCAGCCCGCAAAACGTTTAAATTTCAATCAACGACGTTTAGGATTTTTCCAGGAGAATTATATGGTTTGCATCCATTTGTGATTCCTATTTCATCGTGTTTCTCGGTTATCATTGTGTGACTGTGAAGTTTTGAAGTACATTTTGAAGTGGTTGCTCTGAACTCAAAAGTAAAAGCATGTAAAATTTCTTCGCGCAGTATTCTTACAACTAGTTAACGTTTCCTGCGAAGCGATTTTCAAGCACAAAATGGCATGAATTAAAAATCAAACCAGCTACAGATATTAAAACATTTGAAAAACTTAAACAATATTTATTCTTCGGTTCCTACGGTTTCCACTAGGAATGGGACTGTTCTGGTCCGGACCAGAAATTTTGGTCCGTTCTGGTCTGTTCCCTGGTTACGATAGGACCAAGTGTATCTGGTCCAAGAACCTTGATAGACCAATTAAACCTGGTCCAGCTCAATGAACAGACCAGAATGTTTGTTTGGTCCTTTGTTTGGCCCAGACCATTTGGAACGTTCCAGCAAACATTTCTAATGGTCGGATCAGATTCGATAGATGACCATTTAAGTACTTCCAATTCCCGCGAATAGAGTAGCATTGCTAGATTGTACAGCGTGATACGATCGAGAGACGATACGATTCATGTTGGATGAAAAACAAAGGAGAGTTCACATTCAACGTCCCGTGGAGAACATTCTTGTCTCCCGAATGATTATTAGGGAGTTAGCGCACCCTCTAGGTGAGGGAAACTTATAGGACTCATAAAACTTATACAGCGAAAGTGACGTCACTTTTCGCTACTTTATAAGTTTACGGAGTGGACGAAACTTATACAGCAGCTCTATACGTTCCATAAGTTATGGAAAGTGATGTCATGACCACGTGCGTAGCGAAAAGTGACGTCACTTTCGCTGTATAAGTTTTATAAGTTTCCCTGACCTAAAGCGTGCGCTAACTCCCTATTATGTCCGCGAGACGTTAATATTATTGGTTAGTTACGAAAACATTTGTGAAAATTCCTGTTGTAAACTTAATAGAAAATATTTAAAAATTACAATTTTCAGAGGTTCATTCATTATCATTTTGCTGCCAATTTTACACTTTGTTTCAAATACTCAAATAAATTATTCATAACATTATCTAAATTGTCAAATGCTTGCATGTTGTGATCGTATTATGAACCTATTCGGTCCTAGTGGTCTGGTCTGTTCTGTTCCGGTCTGGTCCGAGTTATTTTGAGGAACAGAACATCTGTTCCTGTTCCAGCAATTTGTAAGGACCAGATGGTTCCGGTCCTACAGTCTAAAAGACCTTATGGTCCTGGTTCTACACTGAGAACAGAAAATGGTCTGGTCCAGGCTCAAGGACCAGACTATTCCAAGAAATCCTGGAACATTCCCACTCCTAGTTTGCACTTCTGTTTTAAACATTGTGATGGAGGATGATTCAGAAATCAGAAAAAGGCCGAACGAGAAGCGAATCTGACTGCGTTTTACTAAGTTATTAAACAATTGCGGGCCCCCTCGGGGGCCCGCAAGCCAAGCAACTATCAATAAGAAGTATATGTTCTATGCAGAGCAAATTTTCATCCCCTGAAACTATTTTTTGTCCAATATTAGCTAATACTAGGCCAGTAAATCACTTGAAACAAATTTCGATAAATCCGTGGGCATGGAACCACTTGTGACCAGAAGTACTCAACAATTGCCCGTGAAATAATATTGATTAAGAATAGTCAAAACAGGTTAATTAGAGTATTTGTTAACAAAATATAAATTATAGTTTCCCCACTTTCGACAATGGCAATTTTTGATGGGACTTGTCGTTGTAATATTTGTCTTGGATAGGGGACCTTTTCCACGAATAAATTATAGTTTGAAATTTTGGTCGCAATGTTTTTACTCAAACCTAGGTAATACGGCATACCCTTTTGTGCGCTTTGGGGCATTGGGCCAGGTACCAAGGCTCACAAAATGTCATTTGCAATATTTTTCAATAACAAAATTCCAGTTCCGTGGAGGCATACGGTGAGGATTAAATATGTATGTAAGGATGAGAATGGGATTATACGAAGGAATACTTTACAGGTATTTGAGGAAATTGAAAATCTCCATATTAAATCCCATTTGAAATTTTGGCTTTTGATTGTCGAGTCAAAATTAAAGTTTCGATAATTTTTCAAAAAATCAAAGGTTGCGTTTGTAGATGCACGACATGACATTTGAAGGTATATACCTTGAATGCGAACAAATCTATTTTTATGAAATTTTAAAATTCCATATGCTACACCTGAAATAGAATACTTGTCAGTATTACTGGTATCATGAATTTTTGGATACAGGTTCACTACAAGGTTCAATACATGGAAAACAAGCTAAACTATACTATTATAAAATGCGGGTGCGTGTGTGCACGCGTCGTCGCACTAATTTTGGGCTTTTTATAGGGAGAGATATTTACGCTTTTGATAGGGGCAGAGTTTTACGCTTTTCGGACATAGCTTTTCTGCGCTGCGGATAAGGATAGTTTCTTCGGCTTTTGATAGGGGAAGCTGTTTACGCTTTTCATAGGGTTAGCTTTTTGCCTCATTTATAGCGAATTTATGGGTTAGAGATAAGGTTGAATTATGGACTAACATGGAAAACTATATACGTGAGGGAAAGAGTACTTTTTATTAATTGTAAGTAATTATATATATAAGTAATTAGAATAGGTCAGAAATTATGGGAAAATTATGAGTTAAGGATAGTGGAATTTATGTGCTAGGAATAGGGTAGAGGTCTGGGTAGCCAGGTGGCGAAGCCTCTGGTAGTAAATAATATAATAATTATAATGAAATTTTAAAGAAAATCGTAAAATCTGTGGGTGTATCAAAGGTGTCCAAAAGGTTTAGCCCAGAGCTGCTTTCAGGTAGCAAAAAATCAAGATCCGCACCTGAACCCGACCCGCACCTGAAATATCAGGTTAATTTTTTTCGTCGACCCGAACTTGGCCCTCCGGATCCGAGTTAATATCCGCACCTGTCAGGTATTTTTGGATCAGGTATTGCTTGGCTACCCGCACCTGAAAAAATACCTGAGGTGCGGATCTCAAAACAAACCCGACCCGAACTTGAACCCGACCCGAACTTGAACCCGAACCTGAACCCGAACCTGACTTTCATTTATTTTGTCAGAGGAAACTCATAAACATAAGTTCTATCCTAAGACTTTATCAAAGTAAATATGATTTACAAATGACGTTAAGTTAAAAATGCAAACATTTGTACTAATTTTAAGTTACATGCAGCACAAAAAGAATGGGAACAGCTATTGAAGCTTCCCCAAGCATTCTCTGAGTGATAGCTTTAGAAAGAGACCGCAGATAATCGTCATGCTTTTTAAATTTTAACGAAGTTAAGGCACAAGTATACACGAAATAGATTCCAAATTGATGTCTATGTCTGCTACAACGCTAAGACTATATCATGAAATTAATTAGCAAAGTTTGACTGTTTGTTAATTTAATTAATATGGCGGCTCTCACGCATAACTAAATACAAAGTGTCTTTCAGCCATGTGAAGCTACATTAATGTTCAGATCAGCCTGAAAGTTTCATTCACGTGAACTTAAAGTTAAATTATTAAGGTAAAAAAATACTTGCAAAATACCTGAAATTGCAAGTTCGGGTTCAGGTATTTTGAATTCGTCGTACCGAACCTGTACCTGACATTGAGGTCAGGTATATTTTTTAAACCCGAACTTGATCGTAACCCGACCTGTAATATCAGGTGCGGATCCTGGATGTACCCGCACTTGACCCGAACCTCAGGTACTTTTTTTTGTAGCTGACCCGAACCCGACCCGACGGGTATTTTTCAGGTACTACCTGATACCTGCAAGCAGCTCT
Organism: Allacma fusca; assembly: GCA_947179485.1. Taxonomy (NCBI): domain Eukaryota; kingdom Metazoa; phylum Arthropoda; class Collembola; order Symphypleona; family Sminthuridae; genus Allacma; species Allacma fusca. Next base: position 33,328,111 of record OX359247.1, on the reverse strand, counting down.
GGTTTAGCCTACCTAAAATACTACATATTTTTTGCAGCTTTGCCTTCCCTACGTATTAACCTATATTATTTATCAAAAATAAATTGCCTACCTATTTGCCTACATATATACTACTGTAATGTTTCTGCCTATATTTTAGCCTATAAAGGCCTATTTTTTGGCCTATAAAGGCCTATTTTTAGCCTATAAACACCTATTTTTAACCTAGAAAGGCTTATTTTTTTAACTAAAAATCATGTATTTATGTACGTGCAATCGTAACACATGAAAAAAATCGAACTACTAATTGTAAAATGTCACAAGAATATTTTTGAGATTTATTTTAAGGTTAAATCAAATAATTGCTTGACAAATTTGTCAATAGATTATTAAATATGTCTATTTTTACCTTCGCAAACTGCCTACCTTGTTCCTAAATAAAAAGTGAACTCTTGCAGCTCCTACATATAATATAGGATTAATTTTAGCGGTAATTACTGCACCCTATTTTACTACCTATAATTACTTGGATTTTGCATCCTGCCTATTTTTATCCTATAAATAGGCCTATAAATAGGATAGGTGGACACCTTTGGGGTGTATTGTTAGATCCTGAGACCGCAAGTTTTGACCTAATATGATTTAGGCTCAAGTGAATCCCCATGAAATGTATTACAAGTGCATCGTTTTGAACTATTTTTGTGAACGACATACCGTCCAAGAAATGTGTAAATTTCATACTTTCTGTTTTTATCATCTTTGCTCCTGAAGCTAAATTTTCGTAATCTTCCTATGTTATTACTGGTCACGTTAAAATTGTCAACGTCCTTAAGATTCTGTCGGATAACTGACAGGAAAGCATAATTTTTCTTCCAGATTTTTCAAAAGTATCCTCCCGCTATCCCAAAAACTCCCGACTCAAAACGCAGTCAAGGAAGTTGACTAAAATTTTTAGGTAATATTCAAGCGTACTAAAATACATACCCCTTACATTGCATTCATAGACATAGACAAAGACAGTGCATGAAAAAGAAAAATTGTTCAGATTTTGTAATGTCAATAATTGAGTGAATTATTACAGATTTCAAAATATTGTAGAATCCAAAAAGTGTTTCCTTCCTACATTGGGTTTTGCTGAAAATTGAAATGTCCAATTTTTTTGAAATCAGCTCAGTGTGCGAAGATTAAATACATTGACATATATACATGTAGGTTTTTTTTATAGCTTGCTTCTGCTGCTTTAATATTGCACTTCTGCAAGCTAAAACTTGTCGACAGCAAGGCTCCAACCCGCCATCAGCAACGCGTGTTCAAAATGTTGACAACACAAACGCATGTAGTTTATTGCATGGATGATATCGCGCGAAGCAGTGGAAACGCATGTCGAAACGCAGTCTTGTAAACTAATCTAATAAGGGTGTAAATATGTAACTACTTCTATGTTGATAGTAATTCAATGTTCGTAAAATATATGACAAAACATCGGATACGGTACTACTGCGCTGACTTCACAGAATTTAAAAAAAGCTGTGTCAACTTTCCTGCGACTCGGTAATAAATACAAACACACCCTTTGTATAGTGTCAGCATCTCAAAAACAAACGCTGCAAGTGCAATGATATTACCAAACAGAAAGGAATTTAAAGCAGCTTTAGTTACTGAGTTTTTTTTGTTTTGTTGGACCTTTTCTGCCAACGTCGCTTTTCTTTCTGGCGACTCTAATGCTTCTGCAACCCTTTGTTTGAAATATTGTGCGTTTTCATCGTCTTGAATCTTGTAATGAACTTGTAGCCACCGATCCATGATACCAGAACTAATGATCCTCTTCATGATATCATCAAAGCAGTCAGCATTGTATGTAATTATAGAAAAGCCATCCCGCGGTGTTGTGAAAGTATTCACTTTTGGATACGTAGTATTTTGTGAAAAAATGCTGCGACGTGAACCTGGAAACCACACTTTGGACATTTACATGAAGTATGGCGGCTTGTTGTTTATATAACATTTGAATCAAAATTGCATCCATTTGATTCGTATGAACTGTGACGACTCGATTTAAGACCTGTCGATGTGTTTCCTTCACGGAACCATTTATCATACCATATTGAACCTCGTTTGCGTTTTGATTTCTTTCCTTAATACCCATACGAAATTGATAGCCTGAATTAACTAAATCTTCGTACGATAATCCCCCCTTGTGGACACGAAGTAAAACTGTGAAACTTTGCATCTTTCCTGTGTAAATGACATTTAGTAGCATGAAAAAAATAATCAGAATAGAATAATAAAAACTCGATTTAAATTTTAATCCTCCCTCCTGCGCAAAAAGAAGTGCCGACGGAATGAGGAACAATGCCGCGTTCGTCTTGAGTTGTAAAGAAATTTTAAAAAATAGTATCGCTGCACATATTGTTGTAATAACCAGAGCCTAAGTAAAGTTTCCGAATGGTTCCTTCAGAGTTCGAAAAGAGGAAAGAATTACAAGAGGCTCATTGTACATTATGAAAGTTTTTGTTTGGAAGTGCTTCTGAAAAAAAAACATTTTAATTTCTCCTGCATGCTTAGCCATTGTGAGACCCGTATATGGACTTATAGTACAATAACTGCAAATACGTCGGGTTCTTCTGAATCTACCGCCTACACCAAGAGAGAAATTTAAGCGCTTCGCTAATATTAAGGCGACTTTTACAAATGGGACGTACTTTGTCTCACTGAATGGTGAATTTTTCAATGAAATAATGTGGTTTTTTTCTATAAAATCCAAGCTACCTTCTGTAAGCAGAGATTGATCTACTGGTGTCAGCCTCACATGGTTTTGGTAGCAGTTGGATCTAAATGTTTTAATTTTGAGGTGCACATATTCGTAAGTGGCTCCATTACTCTTTGAATTAATGTCATACTTATGTAAACAAATTACTCTTTTTGAACAAGGTCCTGCTAGAATCATTATTTCAGCTGGAGTTGATTCTCCAGGTGAAATGTTTGCCACGAAGTAGTTCCAAGGGCGGAAACGTTCATCTGAATGATAGACGACACTTGCTATTGTAAGTTGAAGCACAAAATCTTTACTGATCCCAGCATTCTTTCTAAAGTACATTTCTATCCGATTTGCTTAGAATTTACTAACAAACTGTAGCTTGTTTTTAGGCGCGTAGATAATAATGTGCAAATAGCATGGTAGGAATTTAGGTGAACGAGTGACATGTCCAGGGCCGTAGAAATAGCTACTTATATTCAGGAGTCTTCGAGACGACTCCGGATGCAATACTTCAGAAACTTCAGAATTAACCTTCTGGCATGCTTTTGGTTCTGCTGTTACCACGTTTATCTCACAATAATTAAACGGTTTGAGAAATTGGTGGTAAATATTGAAAGATGGTATGTGTTTTATCCCCCCAATAATTGTTAGTATAAAATTCGTAGAGAATAAAATCAACATGGTTAAATGGGGCGTTAAGATACTCATGACCTGTTTTTACATCGGTGGAACGATTTGGAACTGTTCGGATGTTGAAGTAACTAGACTCGGATTGCCTTGGGCGATTTGATGCAGCTAGAAGTGTAGCTTTAAGTGATAATACTGTGAATTCAAATGCAGGATGTGTCTTACTCAAAACTACAATCGCTTACCTTGATGTCTTTTAAAGCAATTTCTATTCCTCTATGAAATGTAGATCCTCTTTCACGTTCCAAATTATGGTTAATTAGCGCAACTCCTTACTGTTACAATGTGTATCAATAAAAATAACTTTGTATTGTAATATTACAATACACGCGTTTTTCAGTTACACGGGAATTGAAAATGTAGATCGGCTTGCATGACATAGCAAATAGCTTATAATAATAATAAGTGTTGATTGTCTTTATGATTGCATTCAGTTGACTAAATTATATAACTTACTAAAGTTGGTCGTTAAGCGTTCAATAATTGAATAAACTACATCTAAAGGTTTGGCCTGAACAGAAAAACTGAATTCCAGTTAATACAACTTCATATAATTAACTATATCACCTTAGAGTTCACACGAGTCGTTATTACTATCATTAATAAATTGAAAATGAGTTTTGCATGTGCAGGGAGCCACAAAACGATTTTCAATCCTTTTAGCCCTCGTAACAGAGTAGCTTGTAAAATATTTGTATCCTCCACTTTGTAACAAATTCTGTTATAGATTTTCTAAAATTTGCCTCACTGAGCTCGGACAATTATCTCGTTTACAGCGGGCACGAATGTGAAGAAAAGTCAGAATTTCTAATGATTTTGGACTTCATCGCTTGTTTATTTGAACAAAAAAATCAGGAATATCTTTCGAAGTTTAGTCGTAGGAAATTTGCCAGGATTTCCGGGGAGCTGTCTCAAAGTTCTCGAAGTTAAGAATCGTCGCGATGACTCTTAAAGAAAGGTAATAGTGTTTGGAGGCATTCAGGCTCATTCAGAGCAAACCTGCGGAAAACCTGAGAAAGTAGAGAATTTTCGGTCGTGACCGTTTTAAGCATACAGACAGATTTCAAAACATCTTGCTTGCAGTAAATTTAATGGGGATTCATTTGAATCATTTGAGAAATTAAATATTTTATGAGCTACTCCCTTACGGGGGCAAGATTAGTGTCATAGGTCCAACACATAATGTAACATGTATGTACAAGGCTGCCGGCGCCATTGCCACGTAGGAAGTTTTTTGTACACCGGCTACAGTCGTATGATTTCGAAAAAAACGGGTGATTTTCGACGAAACTCGAAGTAGTAATTTTGAAAAGGTTGCATTCACCTTCCTAATTACCCTGCCACGGACATCTTTCTGCGAAATATTACCATCCTAGAAGTATACATGTACTGCACTAGTTAGTGTTGCAGAATATCTCAATTCTCTTAACACTTTGGTAATTGCTTTAGCAAATCGTCTTCTGATTTGTTTAAATTTGTCTAATCCTGCGAGTCCAAAAGCTCTGGAAAAGATACCAAGGAAGTTGAACAAAATAATTTTTTTGGGAAAGGGGAAATTTTGAAGTAATAAATTGTGTACCTAAGTACAAGCTATAACACATAAAGCTTTCCGCGGCGAAATTTCCACGCAAATCATTTTTTATAAATTTAAGCGCAGAAAATACGCTCAACTGAAATTTGAGTAACTGGAAAAGCAAGGACTGATCCCATAAAATTTCTAAAAAATTCGAAGTAATCTGTTGACCTGTCTAACTACTTCTCCGGTTAGTTCTTTCTAAAGTATTTGCAAATCGATTTGTTTGATAACACATCGTAACTAAAATGTACTTCTACGGAATTAGTATTGGGCTGTCCAAGAGCAAGATTTAAGAAATCAGAAACTTGATACATTTAATGGTTCTATAAGACCGACACCATGCGGCTATCTCATCCTGTTTCTATGAATTTTTGCAAAATGGAATTCAACTCACTGCTCATTAACACGCATACCCAGTCCGCAAATATTTGTTGGGCCAACGGTGGCTGATGTTAGTTGGCCAACGGTTGGCGGTGACCGTTGGCATAACGTTGGCCCTACTCCGAATACCAACCAACAGCCAACCTTCAAGCTCCTAATTGCCAACGGTTTCCCAACTGAATATATAAGAACGAATTTCGTAAACTAAAAGGTGCTAATTGATTAGGCAAAAATTTATATTAGACATAAATATTTTATTCGATTAACGAGACACATATGTATGTGTCTTGTTCAGTACTACAAGGGTAAATAAACATTTTCCAGCATACATTTTCAATTTCAACTAAAAATATAAAATCAGATAAATGTGACACTTTAAAAATTTCACATGGAAAATTAGGGATTACTTTTTACTAAAATGCTTGGAATGGAAACTTAAACCGGATTTGGAAATTACAATATTAACACTACCATTTTTTAAAAGTACACAATTATCTGCATTGATATCATGGTGAGGACAAACACTACTACGATTGCTAGTACCACTGGAATCGTAACAATTATCTCTAGAAAGAAGATTGCCATTCCGAAAATATTCCTGCTCACTAACTCTGTTAATAATTTGCTCCATGTACATATTTGTGGTTGGATCTGACGAGGACATGTAATCATTTGAAATATCAGGCACTGCTGCCGAATCTAAATCATTATTACAATTAATATATGGGGAATCGTTGCCGTCAATACCTGAGTGTTCGACCGCTTTCAGCCTAATTATTTTAATAAGATTTCCTACATGTTTCCTACGATTTCTAAGTCTGGTGCTTAAAGGGACTTCTATTACTATTATTATTACAAAATGTTTTCAGTACACTAAGTTAATTACCTATATTACAGAAATAAGCACAATTAAAATTACTTCTTGAAATTAAGTCTTCATGCAGTATCTTTATGTTGACGTTTCATTCTTCCTCCGTTTTGATCTTTTCCCCACCGGAACCACTTGCCAGCAGTATCGTCAATTATATACCGCGTGGTGTTATGCGATTCCAATACAGCTTCTGCATATATGAATTTACATTGTAAAATATTTTAATTGCTACAAGTAATAAGACAAATGGCAAAACAAAAGCGAGACCTAACGTGCAACTACTTCACTTGCAAAAAGTTTGGGAAAAGCTTTGTCCCCTCCTTTTCCTGTGAAATTTTGTGTATCGGAAAACTCATGGCCAAACAGTTTACTCAGAATTCCCCGAAGGTTTTCTTCTGCAGATCTTCCGCCTATGGATCGACACCACGTACGCTTTAAAAATCAAAAAGGAAGTCAGAATTCAATTTGTAACAAAACAAGGGAAGCAATATGGAAATAACAGTTTCGAAAAATACTAGCACTCACGAATGCTTCCTGCACATTAGTCAAAATTTCCTCCGCCAATTTAACATCTTCATCACAGTTCCACGAAACTCGAAAAGGACAGTGTACTCTGGAAACTCCTGAACTTCGAACAACAAACGATCTTACAATTTCTACATCCGTTTGCAATTCATTTAGCAAAACTTCTTGAAATCCTGTAAACAACCAATAAATTAAAAAACATATTTAGTATAAATTATTAAGAATCAGGTTTTCCTCCCATGGAAAAATTTCTGGCAGGGAAAATCTTGAAGGGACTGGATATTTTTTCAAGGGGGATTCAGATTTTGATAACGTGTTTTAGGTACATTTTGTGTGAAAACGCGGATTTTTAGATATTTCGACTTTATTTACTCGGGTTGGATACCATGTTGGGAATTTGTTTTTCAACACAATTCATAAATGGTCTTCATGGGAAATATACAAAAATCCGATCCCTGGTATTACCATTAGGAACATACAATTATTAACTGAAAATTGATAACTAATATTTAGAATCATCTAATAAATATAATAATCTTACACTGCAATTCCTTCTGTAGATCACACGAACAATTGTGAATTTGAATCGGCACACTATTGTTTAAGTTCGATGAAATGCTGCTGATACTGTGAGGAATTGCAATTTCGGGTGGAGCGTCTGGACTTCCTTGCTGTTGACGCTCATCCACTTCGCTCTCTCACGCTGCAAACCAACATTATTTTTTCAAGATATTTATGCGAATTTTATATAATTACCGCATACACAATATTTGTCATAAATATTTTTCTTTCCTTTAATAACACTAAGTTCAATCATCAAAGAAAACTTTCATACTATTCAATCATTTGTATTTCGGAATAAGTATTTTTAAACCTGTCAGAATTTTTCCATTGAATTACATTGATAAAGAGGACTCAAATTCTTAAGACTGGGAACATGATTCAAAGATTCCTAGTCATCGGATTATGAATCGATGTTGATGGCTGGTCGTTTAGTCTTTCTTGGCTGGACTTCTCGTTCCTCCTGAAAGTTTTTTTGGGGGCGAATTTTCCTTTTTTTCGTCACAATGGTGGCCTCGTCAGCGGAGCTAGAAGATTTTACATTTGACGTAAATTGTAATGTATGGGCTTGACTTTTAGGTTTCGAAAAATATCTGCAATACAAAAATTATGATTGCATTTTGATTTTAACAGCAAACGTGTTTAATAAAATAGTCGTTTAAAAAATAATGCCATAAACAATGAATATTTAATTAAATAAAATTTGTATTACTGGATTGAGATTTTACAGTAATCTTGAAGGCTTTCCACTTGTCATTCGCTTCTGCATTTGGCTTAAACTGTATTTTCGACTAAGTTTGAAAATCCGGACTTTTACACTTCGTGAAGTTAAAACGTAAAGTTGGAATAAATTTAACTGAATTTTCCTTTATAAAATGCACGACCAAAAATAGCTTAGATTTTGATAACATTCTCAAGGATGAATATGGTAACGTATTTCAACTTTCGAGTTTTAGTGTTGGTTAATGGAAACCCCGTCGTTAGTTTGAAGAGTAAAGTGATGCGGCTTGAGAAACTTATGATGCTGAAGTTTAATGCGCATGCTTTAAAGAATTCCCTCCAGCGGCATCAGCGGATTTGTTTATAAATTTTTTTACTGAGTTTGAGTGTATGGGCCAACGGTTTACCAACAGAAGTTTCCAACGTATCCCCAACCGATCTTATGCCAACGAAAATAATGTTGGCCCAACCATTTGCCAACATGGATTGCGAACTGGGTATATACACTTTTCGTTTAACAAACGTTCGTTACTTCGAGTTTGGGTCATATAATTGCATGTGTGCGGCTTCAAAAAATCTTCATATGAACATTTTCTCGCACATTGCAGCATAAAACCCAATGAAATCCACACTTCATTGGAATCGTAATTCATGGAAAAATATACGAATACCGATTCAAATACCCTTATTTTTATTCCAATCCAATTGTGGGTACAAATACGTTTGTGAATTTTTTTCCTATTCCAATATCGATTCGGATACCCGAAATTTTTGAATAAAAATCCGATTCGAATTCTGATTCGAATTCGAGTCCCTGATTATAATTCGAAATTATGCCAAGATGCAAAAATAACGGTTGTTGACGCTTGACGTCTTCAATCGTCTCGAAAACTATTGAACATGCACAGTGACGACAGTGATAATAATGCCACCAGGCGAATTGGTGATATTCCAAAGTTCCTCTCCTGTAGTTTTCACATTATTATTACAGTCTTGCTTATAAATATTGTCGGAACAAGCCTAAACACAGGATTGCTAATAGGAGCTCGTGGTACAATAACTAAACTTTAAGAAAAATTTCCTTAAGCTTAAGAAGGAACTTTTAGAAGGAGGTACGTCGTTTATTAAACGCTCATACAACATATGTAACTCATTCACTTTTACAATAATAATTCTTGAGAAAATCATGAGTTTATTTGGCATTAGAATATTATAATTGTGTTTACAGACCAGTACAATTGAGGTATCCGTGAAATTAATATTTCTTTGAATACAATCCTGGGTACATACAGTATAAAAGCCATCTCCCTGCAAATTTTCATGCTGCTATGAGTGCGCCCTCAAATTGCTCGCAATGTTACATGAACAGTTACCATACAAATAAAATTCACTTTTATCCCTATTTTATTTTCTCGAAGGGGTCTATGGCCTTAAGGGTTACACAAACACAAAAAATTATTGTGTTTCGCCTTGTTGTCCCTAAGACTAAGCTTTTGATAGTTTAATTGTATCAATACAGATACCAGGGAAAAACCTTTTTGTTTGAATCGTACCACTTTATACAGATAGCTTAGCGGGATGACCATACTGTTAATCCAACAAAATTATTTAAAAAGCGCCTTAACTATTGGAACTCGGCAAAGACATACACGCACTTTGCACAGCGTCAGTATCTCAAAAACAAACACTGCAAGTGCAATACCACTCCCCAGCAGGAAGCAACTTGAAGCTGCTTTCGTTAATGAGTCATTTTCACTTCGTTCGACTTTTTGTGCCCAGGCGATTACTGCAGCTGGTTGCAACATTACTTCTGCGAACTTTCGTTTTAAATACCGTTCATTTTCGTCGTCTAGAATCCTGTAAAAAACTTGTAACCACCGATTCATGATACCAAAACTAATGATCCTCATCATGACTTCATTAAAGCAGTCACCATTAACTACAAAGAACAGCCATCCCCCAGTGTTGTGGAAGTATTCACTTGTTGATAGGTAAAATTTTCTGAAATAGTGATGCGACGTGAACTTGGAAATTACATTTTGTACATTTCCATGTAGTATGGCGGCTCGTTGATCATGGAAAATTTGAAGCAAAATGGTATCCATTTGATTAATATGAAATGAAGTAACACTGTCTATGAGGTTGCGATGCGCTTCTCTCATCGAACCATTCACCATTCCCAGTTGAAGCTCATTTAAGCTTAAATTCAATTCATAATAACCCATACAAAATGTATAGCCTGACTCAACCAGGTCCTGGTACGATAAACCCCCCTTGTGAACAAGAGGTGAAACGGTGAAACTGTTCATCTTTCCGGTGTAAGTGGAGTTTAGTACTATGAAGAAAATAATCAAAATAGAAAAATAAAAACTCGATTTCAATTTTAATCCTCTCTCCTGTCCAAAAAGAAGTGCCGTGGGAATACCGAATAATGCAGTGCTCGCCTGTAGTTTCAAAGCAATTTTAAAAAATAGTATTGCTGCGCATAACGTTGTAATATACAAAGCCCAAGTCAAGTTTTCGAATGGTTCTTTCAAGATTTGAAAAGCCGAGGGAACTACTAAAGGCTCACTATACATGATGATAGCTTTTGAGTTGAAGTACGGCTGGAAAAAAAACATTTTAGTTTCGCTCAAAGTCTTAGTTAATGTGAGTCCAAGGAATGGAATCACAGCACAATAAGTGCACACACCTGGCGTTCGTTCAAATCGGCCGCCTATACCCAGAGAGAAATTGAAGCGCTCCCCTACTATCAAGGCTACTTTTATAAATGGAGCCATCCTTAAAGTCCAATTAAATGGTGAAGTGTTTAAGGAAATAATGTTATTTTTTTCAATATAGTCCAATCCTACTTCAGAGAGCAGGTCAGTATCTGTTGGTGTCAGTCGCAAATGTTTTTGGTAGCAGTTGGTTCTGAGTTCTCTAATTTTGTGGTGAACATATTTGTGAGTTGCTCCAATGGTTGTTGAATTAACGTCATACATATGCAAACAGAATTCTTTTTCTGGACAAGGTCCTGCTAAAATCATTATTTCAGTTGGAAATGTTTCTCCGGGTAAAATTTTGGCCACAAAGTAGTTCCAAGGGCGGAAAAATTGACGTGCCGGATAGACGTCATTTGCTAATGTGAGTTGAAGCACAAAATCTGTACTGATTCCCGCATTGTTTTTAAGATATATTTCTATCGAACGTAATTTTAATGTGGTAGCAGACTGCAGTACATTTTCTGGTTCATATATAATAATATGCACATGACATGGTAGGAATTTAGGCACACCAGATACGTTGGAAGGGCCGTAAATATCGCTTTTTGTATTGAGGAGCCTTCGAGGCAATTCCAGGTGTAATGCGTTAGAAACTGTGAATTGTAGCTCTTTACATGATTTTGGTTTGCATGCCGTTACCACGTTGACCTCACAATCATTAAACGGTTTGAGAAATTGGTGGTAGATATTGAAGGATGGACTGTGTGTTCTCACTCCGATAGTTGCTTGAATGAAGTTAACTGATAGTATGGATGAAATTGTTAATATGTACGTCAGGATACTCATAATCGATACTATTTCGATTCGACGATTTGAACTAGTTGGATATTGAAATAAACACTCTCAGTGCAAAGTGGTACTACAACACCTAAATATGTATGTCTCAGGTTCGTATAATTGTGGGAAGACGGGAGGATTCATCCCGGGTAAAAACATTCTGACGGGGAAAAAATTCAGGTAGGGAACATTTCATATGGAAGTGAAATATTTTTGGTGAGCAGGGATTGATTGAAATTGGTTGACATCTTTTGGGAGAAATCTTTTGACAACAGGGATCTTCAAGTTTTTTTAAACAGGAATATTTAAACTTTCAAAAGGCACATCAGATTCAGCAGGGGAAAATAAATATTATCTTCCAGTGAGATTTACAAAATTCCGACCCCTGCAATGATTTATTGACAACTACCATTGTTTGCCTCCATACCTTTTTCTAATTCGATAGTTTCCTTTTCAAATTACAATAATAACATCTAAACATGCAACAGTACTTGTCATCGTTTTTTCAAGTGGACACGTTTTCATTGTTCTGTTTCATTATACGCAGTTGACGAGATAAAATAACATTTAGTTTGCATATTAAGCATACAGCTGAATAAACAGTGTCTAAAAGTTTGGCGTGAGTAGAAAAAAAAAGTCCATTTAATGCTACTTCAAAGTAGTATTTACTTCCTTTTGGAGTGTGCATTTTAGAATGACAACATTATTTACCCGTAGAAATATGTTCTACTATTCAAAAATTGCCAGCTCACCATCAAGTTCAGAAGGGAACACTGGGTCTAATTCGGTATCATTTTGGACCACAATCGGTACATACAAATTTAGGTCAGTTTAGAACCAACTCGAGTTTACTCAAACCGTATTCGGTTTATTGTAGACCAAAAACATTAAAGGGGATTTTAAGCTTACTTTATAAAGTATGACTCACGTAATTTGGTTTCAGTCAATACATTAATATAAATTCACTCGAACGGAGTATAAAACAGCTATTTCTAAAGTTGACCGTTCACTGCCTAGGCAATTGTTTACTGTTTAAACAGCAGGTTAAATAATGTTTAATGATTATTTTTATTTAAAAAATCAAGAGTTATTTTTGGTTCATATTCTGCTAGTTTTACTAGCTGAGATTGAAGATGAGGTCAAAACCATGAATAATTACTACGATTTTGATTTCGTAGATACCTGGGCCCTATTTCATAAACATGACAGCTCGACAATTACAAGTGAAAAGTGAAAAATTGTCAATTGTCAATTGAAATATGATTTCATAAACAGTAATGTGACAACGACCAGTGACAGGGAAAATGGACTGACAATGGCAGGAAATTGTAAATGTTTTACAATTATAACGTTTCAGAAACCAGCGTAATTACAAGTGATTTACAATTGTTGCTCAAAAGTGGCAGTACCTTGCTGTCAAATTGTAAATAGAGTTTATAAAATTGTTTTGATATAGATATAATAAATTAAAGATATATTGTATATAAATAATATTGATTTAAACAGATTTTAAACAGTAAACTATGAATTTTTTACTCGAAACAAGTAGTGGAAGTGACGAAAATGATCAAATTTCTCGTGAAAGAGCGAGGAGAAAATTTAAACCCCGAATCAATTTTGAAAATCACAATTCATTCTACTTTATCGAACAATTCAGAATATCCAAATGCACATTTAAATATATTGTGGGTAAAATTGGTGGAAAGCTTTTGCTTAAAACTTCTTCGCAATTTCGCATTAACACCCGAGCAACACTCTTGACTGCAATGACATGGATTAGAAACGGGTCATAGTACCATTGGATTGGGCGTCAGCACGATTTATCAAACAGAATACTTGAATTGGCTTACTGAATCCATTAAGATTATTCTGGATCGAAATTTTATCAATACACTTCGAATAGATACTCCAGCCCTGCCTGTTATCAACGTGAAAGCTTACTTCCTCTCACTAACCTAAGAAGTTCCCCATATTCCTAATAGTGAATTAAATAAAAGTGGAATAAATATCAACTATTATATTATATCAAAATCCACTCATTCGCTGTACAAATGTCCGCCTATGTATATTCAGTACAAAAGTACCCTCTGTACATAACCTTAATATCCCCTTCAAGGAAAGCCCAAATATGTACCCACCTATCTGTCATACAAACATTTTCGTCATAACAAATACTAAATAGCTCCTCCATCTGTGTTTAAAATAGTCTAAAATGAAAGTCTTGTCTCATTCAAAATCATTTTTAGCTATTTCACAAAGAACTGCTTCGTCCAATTCGTAAAACAAAATAAAGGCCCTACGGTGTGCTTAACCTAATCGCTTCTCCAATTTAAAGGCTAAAACGGGCTCACGGACATCAACACATTATAATAGTAGATAATGTTTAATCAGTTAGAGCGAAAGTTGTTATCAGCAAATAGGTTTGCAACGTTCAAATAATGAATGAAACAAATTTTATTAACTCTACCCCTAAATGCTACGAAGTGATATTTTTGTCGGCTACTTTGAAATCATGACTAAACTCATCAGGTCATCAGGTGATTATAGGTCAAATCAGAACAGTCCTGATCAAATCAGGACTTAGGGGCACCCTGGTACCACAGGATATGATTCAAAATTGAAAGCTTAACAAAAAATACGGTGCTTAAAAAAGAAAGAACGTCAGCAAAACTGTAATCAACCTAAACATTTATAATTCATAAGCTGACTGTTGTGAATTATGTCGTGATAAGTGCAACTCATAATGTCAGCAGTGATGGGTAACCAAAAAATTGGGTTTACGTTAACTACTCAAACGTTAGTGGCAGTCTAAATTCGGTTTTCGTTTTCGTTATTGGTTTTTTAAAAATTCGGTTATGGTTATAAACGGTTAGCAGTTGGATTTAATAGCGTTAATCGGTTAATAACGGTTAATATTAACATTAATGAATACAGTTGATTAGAAGAATTTTTCTGAATTTATTCACTGTAATCTAAAGCTTCATTAGGCATGGTTATAGTTATAATTAATAGCACTAGTATTACTTTTATTAATTCCCGAAAACTCTTCGTAACGTTTGTACCCAAGAAACAATAATATGGCTTCATGCAAGTAGTTTCAGAATAAATAAATTGTAGGTAACCAGTAAAAATAGGCTTCACCCATTTCCGATCAAACGTAAAATGACAACTTGTTCCAAAATTCAAATGATGTCATTGTTATTTGCAATTTATAACTGAAATTATCATGTCAAATTAATCGCACGGAATTTTAAAAAAGTAAAATGAAATCCAACATGGAGATATGAAACAGTTTCTATTTGTTTACAGATTTTTGTGTATCATTATCAAAAATACATTTAGATCATTTATATTTTTCGCGAATGTTATAATGACTTGCATTGAACAGTTGTGAGATATCTTAAAAGGAGTTTCACATCCGTCGGCAGTGTATGCACATGCACCTAACATTACAAAAACTATCAGCTCACCGAAATATATTTGGATGGTTATGCGTATAATTTGGTGAATAGAGTATTTAGTTTTTTAACACGTTCGGTTATTATGCACATGCTGAAATAACGCAAATTTCTAAAACAAATCAGCATAAATGTTTTACGATTGCATGAAATAAAACGATTTTTCGATTTGAGAAACTTACATCTAATTATGAGAGATTGCAGTAAATTGTAAAAGTGACCAGGATTTTCAATAACTGATAATAACGTTATTGTGATTCGGTTTCCGTTATTTGCTGTCCAGAGGTTTCGGTTTACGTTAAGTTTTTGTTGATCAAGTGGAATATGTTAAACGTTATTTCTTATTAACCGTTACTAGGATTTTATCGATAATAACGTTATTCATTAACGTTAATCAATAACGTTACCCATCACTGAATGTCAGATCATGAAAATTATTAATTCTTCAACAGTTTCGTACCTAATCTACATTAAGTTTGTGCATACAACTTTCAATACCATGGAAATGGAAAGACACTTCATAGCATGCCAACTCGGGATCGGCATAAAATGTGTGAGCTTAGGTACATGACCGGTGAATGATTGAAGTTATAGTTTCTGCTCCTCATTACAGTTGTAGCTGATGTGTGTTGGCGTCATACACATGTTATACCATGTAGGGATACTGCAGTACTATAACAGGTTGTTGTGAATACTATTTACGTATTTAAATTATTATGTAACAAACAGAGCTGCTTGCAGGTATCAGGTAGTACCTGAAAAATACCCGTCGGGTCGGGTTCGGGTCGGGTTCGGGTCAGCTACATAAAAAAGTACCTGAGGTTCGGGTCAAGTGCGGGTACATCCAGGATCCGCACCTGATATTACAGGTCGGGTTACGATCAAGTTCGGGTTTAAAAAATATACCTGACCTCAATGTCAGGTACAGGTTCGGTACGACGAATTCAAAATACCTGAACCCGAACTTGCAATTTCAGGTATTTTGCAAGTATTTTTTTACCTTAATAATTTAACTTTAAGTTCACATGAATGAAACTTTCAGGCTGATCTGAACATTAATGTAGCTTCACATGGCTGAAAGACACTTTGTATTTAGTTATGCGTGAGAGCCGCCATATTAATTAAATTAACAAACAGTCAAACTTTGCTAATTAATTTCATGATATAGTCTTAGCGTTGTAGCAAACATATATATGGAATATATTGCGTATATACTTGTGCCTTAACTTCGTTAAAATTTGAAAAGCATGATGATTATCTGCGGTCTCTTTCTAAAGCTATCACTCAGAAAATACTTGGGGAAGCTTCAATAGCTGTTCCCATTCTTTTTGTGCTGCTTGTCACTTAAAATTAGATACTAATTTTTGCATTTGCAACTTAATGTCATTTGTAAATAATATCTACTTTGATCAAGTCTTAGGATAGAACTTATGTTTATAAGTTTCCTCTGACAAAATAATTGAAAGTCGGGTTCAGGTTCGGGTTCAAGTTCGGGTCGGGTTTGTTTTGAGATCCGCACCTCAGGTATTGTTTCAGGTGCGGGTAGCCAAGCAATACCTGACAGGTGCGGATATTAACTCGGATCCGGAGGGCCAAGTTCGGGTCAAAGAAAAAAATTAACCTGATATTTCAGGTGCGGGTCGGGTTCAGGTGCGGATCTTGATTTTTTGCTACCTGAAAGCAGCTCTGGTAACAAAGCACTCTTTTTCGACTTCGACCATTTATACATTTCTACCTATGTATGTATATTTACAGAAGTAGTACACAAAATTATGAATTGGTTCTTTGCTCCATTTTAGGGTGGCGTCAGCCCCCTAGTAAAATAGCCTCGTCCTTGTACGTCAGTGTGTCCTTCCGCATGTCCTTGTGTCCTTCAGCACGATGTTTCAAAAACTACTGAACCGATTTTAATAAATGTTTTTGTCGAATACCTGTGTCAATCTTAAGCCTGAGTTTGTATTTGGTTGGCACGCCTGGGTAGTTTTTGAGAAAAAAATCCTCGAAATTTCTAACTTCAAGTCAAAAGACAGTTATCTCCAAAACTACTGAATCGATTTCAATGAAAATTGTAGTTTTTGCGAATATTGCTGATGTAAATAGTCATGGTTATTGTTTATGTAGTTGGCCCAATAGTTTTTTCGAAAAAAAGCCCGAAATTTTAGGGAAAATCGAATATATTACATAATACTAAACTGCACAAAATGGTCTATCACACATCCTACTTTGAGAGCGGTAGCTGACGCCATCCTACGCGAAGTCTCAAATTATCGCGTAGCGATGATTTTTACAATCATCATAATGTAATTCCGATTCTACGGGTAAATTAAACTTGGATTGTAATTTACAGAATAGGTGAACATTAGCAGACTTATTTTTTGATTTACACAGAACACAAACATAGAAGCAATTCTATAATGTATTATTTTAAATTAAAAGTACATAAACTTAAGTACCTCGATTTTTATTGATTTTGAAACAGACCAAAGGACGGAAAAGCGAATGTAAATATCATTTCAATAGAATGAAATACTCTTGTGTCGTACACGCAAAGCATTGTAATTCATTCATGTCATCGCAGGGATAGGTTCCAGCTACTCCGTGTTTCTTTTGGAGCAACTGACACTATATGCAAAATACCCAAACATCGTATCCACATCCTATAAATTTATTTTGTAACTGCGAAAAGGGTGATATAAGAAATAATAGGCATAGCTAGATGACTACACGTAATCGCAAATGGATTGCGAAGAAAAGATAATTGTGTATTTTTGTAAGAGCTTCATTGTTTGGATACAAATGGATCAGCTAGAAAAGTAGATGTTCTATCCATTTGCAAACGGTTGCAGACATGCATTATTATACACCCACAATCAGATTAAAACAAAGTAATTTACAGCCTGTATAATCCTTCAAAATTTAAATTCACAACAAGCTCCAAAAGTTGGATTTAAATATTAATATATACAAATAACGTGTCACGTATGCTTTGAGGTGTGGAAAACATTATTTGGTTTGTCAAATGTAGTACAATGGTAGCTTGTAGGTGTAGGCTATCCATATATATCTACATATATGTATATAGTACTGTTGAGACAAAAAATGTATCGACATAATAAAGTAGCTGCTGTGAACAGTTGAAGTCATTTATGGTAAACTTCTAGGTATTAAAGTCATCAACTTGCAAACGTTCATGAGTGTATGAGTGCCAGAACTAGTGTTTCTGAACGGTACCAAAACATCGATTCCGTTTCTGTTCCCGAAACCGGAACCTTTGATAGTTTAACTGTATCAATACCAGGAAAAGACCCTTTTGTTTTAAACTTACCGCTTTATAGCTAAGCGGAATGACTATTTGATTGCTGCAAGAAAATTATTTAAAAAACTTCAACTATTGGGACTCGTCGAAGACATACACGTCCTTTGCACAGTGTCAGTATCTCAAAAACAAAAACTGCAAGTGAAATACCACTCCCCAACATGAAGCAACTTGACGCGGCTTTAATTAAAGAGTCATTCTCTTTTCGTTTGACCTTTTCTTTCAAGAGGGCAACTGCTTTTGGTTTCAACATTATTTCTGCAAACTTTCGTTTAAAATACAGCTCATTTTCGTCATCTTGAAGCTGGTAATAAACTTGTACCCACCGATTCATGATACCGGAACTAATGATCCTCATCATGATGTCATTAAAGCAGTCGGCATTAATTACAAAGAAAAGCCACCCGGCAGTGTTGTGGAAGTATTCACTTGCTGATTGGTAAAATTTTCTGAAATAATGTTGCGACGTCAAACTGGAAACAACATGTTGGACTTTTCCATGAAGTACGGCGGCTTGTTGTTCATACAAAATTAGAAACAAAATTGTATCCATTTGATTCATATGAAGTGAAGCAATACTGTTTATTAGGTTACGATGCGCTTCCCTTCTCGAACCATTTACCATACCGAATTGAAACTCGTTTATATTAATTTGTCTTTCATGGTAACCCATACGAAATTGATAGCCCGACTTTACCAGGTCCTGGTACGACAAGCCCCCCTTGTGGACAATAGGTGAAACGGTGAAACTGTTCATCTTTCCTGTGTAAATAGCATTAAGTATTAGGAAGAAAATGGTCAGAATAAGAAAATAAAAACTCGATTTCAATTTTAGGCCTCCCATTTTCAAAAAAAGAAGCGCCGTCGGAATGAAGAATAATGCATAGTTCGCCTGCAGTTTTAAAGCAGGTTTAAAAGTCAGTATTGCTGCAAATACGGTTGTGATGTACAAAGCCCATGTCAAGTTTTCGAATGGTTCCTTCAGAGTTTGAAAAACGGAGGGTACTTCTTCAGGCTCACTGTACATTATGATCGATTTTGTGTTTAAGTACGGATGGAAAAAAAATAATTTAATGTCGCCTGCATTCTTAGCCATTGTGAGTCCAGCAAATGGACTGACAGAACAATAAGTGCACATACGTGTTGTTCGTTCAAATCGGTCGCCTATACCAACGGAGAAATTTAAGCGCTTCCCTACTATCAAGGCTACTTTTATAAATGGAATCAACACCGTCCATTTAAATGGCGAGTTTTTTAAGGAAATAATGTGATTTTTTTCTATAAAATCCAAGCCTGCTTCCGAGAGCAGAGAAGTATATTTTGGTGTCACGAGCAAATGCTTTTGGTAGCAGTTGGTTCTGAATGTTCTAATTTTAAGGTGAATATATTTGTGAGTTAATCCAATACTTGCTGATTTAACGTCATACTTATGCAAACATATCTGTTTTTCTGGACATGGTCCTGCTAAAAGCATTATTTCAGTTGGTGCGGTTTCTCCAGGTAAGATTTTAGCCACAAAATAGTTCCAAGGACGGAAAAACTGATCTACATGATAGACGTCATTTGCTACTATGAGTTGAAGCACAAAGTCTGTATTGATTCCAGCGTTATGTTTAAAATAAATTTCTATCTGACTTAATGTGGAAGTTCTAGCAGACTGAAGCACGTTTCCAGGTTCATAAATAATAATATGCAAATGACATGGTAGAAATTTAGGCATTCCAGCTACATGTCTAGTGCCGTAAATATCGCTGCTTGTATTCAGGAGCCTTCGAGGCGATTCCAAATGTAATGTTTCAGAAACTGTCTCTTGTACTCCTTTACATGTTTTTGATTGGAATGCTGTTACCACGTTGACGTCGCACTCATTAAAAGGTTTGAGAAATTGGTGATAGATATTGAAAGATGGACCGTGTTTTATCACCCCGACAGTTATTTGTATGAAATTCACCGTTAATAGGAATGAAATTGTTAAAATGTATGTCAAGATACTCATGATAAGTTATATTTCGATGCAACGATTTGAACTAGTCGATATTGAATTAACTACTATCAGTGACCATAAGTAGCTTACGCAATCTTAAAATGAATGTCTCAGGGGTGGGATATCTGTTTCCCACCCTGGAAGATTCTTCCCGGGGAAAATACATTCGGACGGGAAAAAAATTCAGGCAGTGAAAATTTCATTGGGAAGGGAAATTTTTTTGGTGAACACGGATTTTGGTATTGGTTGACCTCTTTCGGACGAAGTATTTTGGCAACAACGAGCTTCAAGTTTTTTCAGCACGAATTTTTGAACTTTCGGAAAGAGACATCAGATTCAGCATGGAAAAAGCAATATTATCTTCCAGTGAGATTTACAAGACTTCGACAACTACAATAACTTATTGGCAACTTCCACTGTTCACCTTCATAACGTTTTCTAATTCGGCAGTTTCCTTTTGAAATTCCAATTATAGCATCTAAACATCTGATTGTGCTTGTTACCGTACACACTTTTGCATTGTTCTCAAGGTGGGACTCATTGTCAGTTGACGAGATAAAATGACATTGAGTTTGCATTTTAAACATACAGCTGAATAAACTGTCAAAAAAATTGACGTGAGTAGAAAACCGGATGTCCATTTAATGGTACTTAATATTAATATGTATTTCATTTTAGAGTGTGCATTTTAAAATGACTTATCATTATCTCACCGTCGAAGTATGTTCTACTATCCTTGGACCCCACCCCATCAAACGCTGGCAACAGCAACCCAAAATAATCATAAGCTTGACTCTTAATTATATCCTAATATTGGGACCGCATCAACTAACGTAAGGTACTATCCTAGCAGTGTTTGAATGAGTTGTTTTTTAATGTAGTAAGTTTGTAAATGTGGTGCCTGTTTTTCGCACGAATGACAATCAGTCTTGTGAGTATTTTGGCTTTTAAAATAACTTTTATTTTTTAAAATATATTTGAACTGGTGCCCCGCATGAATTCAAAAATGTTGTACCTTGACCTGAGCCTGTACCTGAATCACGGGTACATGGATCTTTTGAACATGTACCCGTACCTGTACCTGAATACCTGCGTTTAATTTTCCTGAGCATGTACCTGTACTTAAGCTAAATCAGTAGTACCTGTACCTGAAAGATACTTGTACCCAAAAACGTACCTTTACCCGGGTATATTTTAAAAGTGCCTGAACCTACCCGGGTATTTTCGATTGCACTAATTTAAAGGATTACCAAAAATGTATCACCAAATTTTTCTTTAAAAAGTAAAATTTTATTAGGTTCAAACTCTCCATTTTAATTTCCGCCAAGCTGTGGTATAAAAACATTTCCTGACCGTATATGTATTTCCACTCATAGATAAGTGTTTATGCATCCGAAAATCTGGGCCATAAGAGAAGGCTCGTTTTATTCGTACTCGAGTTCCAAAAACTACTAAAAAATCTCTGGCCATTCGAGCAAATGCTGGGTAAATAACCTTGTGATCCTATATGGTGGAATTCATTTTCATGACTGAACTTATACATATAAATTTTAATGTAACATGTTTCAAGTTAAAAAATGTGGATTTATTTTAAACTCAACAACACCGTTGCACGTGTTACGTGGAAATTATTATTGACTGAGAAGTACCTCAATGTTCAGGTATTTACCCAGTGTGTACTCGTACCTGATGGGTTTATACCCAAAAGATTGGTTTTTGTACCTGAACCTATACCCAAACACCCGGGTAAAACCTGTGCACATCAGGGGCACTGATTTGAACATTTTCCAATGCTTAGATGTCGGAAAAATTCATGACAAATTGAAACTACCACGTAAATTCAAACTAACATAAGGAAATTTTTACCCAACCATAACATATCCTTTAAACAACTACTAGTTGGAATATGAAATTTGACAATACCTTTGTGACTCAAAAAGGCACAAACTGATGCAGAGCACGAACGTTAATTTTATTTATAGAAATGAATTTGCTACAGTCTAGCAATGAATTCATTTGTCAGTAATTATCTGATGGGGGATAGAGGGGGTCTAAGATTTTCCGGGGAACAATATGCTTTCCACTTCTCAAACATTTAGTGTGTATATTTTGATAAGTGGAGTACCATTGAAGTCACTAAAGGTGAATCAACAAGTAATATACGGTTATGGTTGAAACTTGTGTAGATTAAACAGTAATGCCTTTATAAATTGTCTGGCATACCACCTGGTATCTTTGAATTGAGAATCGCCGAATTTAGACACTTTCTGACTTAAATTTAGTTGTAAAATATATTTTTCTGGGCTCTCGTAGCTCTAGGTGATATTTGATACCTAATGTATTTGAATTATATAGGACTTTATAGAAAATATTCGAATAAATTGGATTGGAATTTTCATTTAACAAAACAAATACATTTGAATTGGGATTGGAAATTGGAATTCGTTAGGATTAGTCACGTTAGGAATTGTTACCTTATATTTCGAATACTCCAGCCTTGCCTGTCATTAGCGTGAACGCCATCTCGTCCCTAACTTATGAAGTTCCCCGTATTCTTAATAGTTAATTAACTAAAAAGACCATTTCATTTAAATAATTTCATCTATCCCTTAAAAAGTTAAAGGTAGGTTAAAAGTTAAAAAATTGTAAAATAATTAATGATTATTAATGTTTTAATTACAAATACATATGTTCGTCGTTATTCTTACTAAATAGCTTCTGTGTTTAAAATATTGTTCAAAATGAAAGACCTGTCTCATTCAAAAGCATTTCTAGCTATATCGCAAAGGACTTCTTCGTACAATTCATAAAACAAAAACCAGACCCTACTGTGTCCATAACTTACAAGCTTTCTCAAATTTAAAAGCTAAGACGGACTCATGGACACCACCCGCACGTTAATATATAGTAGAGAATGGTTAATTAATTAGAGCCCCCAAAAGTTGTTAACCGCAAAAACATAAGTAATGACTGAAACTGGCACAGTCTCCAAGCAACTAAACAAAAAGAGTGACTCGACGGACGGACGTCACCCGCATCTTTTATTTATTGGACGACTAGCATCCTCAATACAAATTGTCCAAATAATTACTGAAAACAAACCGCTTTATGAATATTATCGCCGAATTCGTGATAGCCGAACGGACCTACACACATCACCTGCATCAGAAATAATGTTAACAAATATTCAATGCACCAACAACTAAATCATTTATAGATTATTCATTTGTTTCTTCGCGTTAGCTCAATTTCAACCAAAACACTGCCAAAGGTATGTACTCGTAAGTTAAATTAGGATTAAAATATGTGCAATTATTTTAATTGTAACTAAGTTCAGTATTAATAAGCTATTAGCGAGCTTCTACCTTCCCTTTGAAAATGCAGTTATTTATATGGTACATACCAAAACTGAAACAACAGAAAAGCATGTGAATATGTACACATTTCAAACCTTGACACTCAATTCGCAGTCCTTGAAGGACAAACAACGACAAAAAATTATTGTAATCTTGGTAAAGATTCATAAGTCGTAAAATAGTTGATTCAAATAAGACAAATTAAACTTGACTTTCAGCGTTAGACATTGTAGCGTAACTTATTGCGTCTTCATAAGCGTAATGTAGAAATAAGCGGCTTCAAATCTACCAACAAACTTTTCTTGTACTTTTAAATAGCGTCGAGTCATGAAAACCAGAATTTACTGTTCCACAGTTTTGAAGCTAATCTGTATTACTTTTGTGCAAACAACTTTAGGCTTGGGAAACTACTAACATTGTCATAATATTTACCAATAATTTCTCAAACCATTTCAAGATCTTGAAATTAAATTAGTAAAGAATTGTGTTTGAAACCATGTCAAGATGAGCAAATTACAATAATCCAATCCTTATTGCCGGAATTGTTTCTTAGATTACTGAACTTTGGTGATATTTATGCCACCAGTCGTGTTGGTGGAATCCAAAAGTTCCTTCCAAGTCATTTGCACATTATTATTTGTGAGACTGAAAATATTCTGAATAACGACTACGTAATAACCCAATTAGGAAACTACTTTATGACAAATTCTGGAATCATTAAAGATTTTGTGCTTCAACTGCCAATAGGACGTATGTTGATCAATACAGAGTAAAACACGTAGCTAAAATTTTACCTGGAGAAACGATTCCAACTGAAATACTGATTTTATCTAGTCCTTACACAAGAAATTTGATAAATGCTTACGAAAATATTCTCGTCAAAATTAGAGCCCTTCGATGGAACTGTTTCCAACATATTTTGAAAGTTGTAAATTATTTGCTCAAATCTCAAAATTATTATTTCCAAATATATTTTGACACTGGGTTGTAGAAAATTTGATTGTCTATTTAGATAGCTAGTAAATACATGCGGGTACCTGTACTGTATTGAAAATTATAAACATGCAGCAATTGCCCATGCGTAAACACCATGTGTATTTGAAATTAAAATATTTGGTGACTGTTTAAATCCGTTTCACCACCAGACCCTAGCAATAATTCTTAAACCTTATGTGACCCACATTAATACTGGCCGACTCCTGCTGTTATCTGTTAATTTAAAGATTCATGCTCATAGCAAGCAACTATCTAGTATACTATTTCACTTTATAGCCAAGCAAACCGGTGGTATGTACACAGCAAGCAAGCCGAGAAGAATCAAAGCAAGCTGAGCGAGCTGAAACTCTTTCGCAGAGGAGAGCTTTTTCAGCTCGCTCGCTGTGCTTCTGGGCTTGCTTGCTAGGGATGTATGTATGAATAAATCTCAATTAAATCTCAGTCAAAGTCGCAAAGAGTTCCATACTATACTCCATCCGAAACAGTCAGTCAGTCAGTCACCAAACCTAATCCAATCAGTCACAGTCAGTCTCAGTCGCAATACTTTAAGTCAAAATCAGTCTGAGTCGTACATGCACGGCGATGTTAGCGGTATCGCAAACATCGTTTGTTAAACCATTTGGTTTTGACGAGGGCGCTCCGGAACCTTCATATGAAACAACTATGTTACACTTCTGCTCGGGCAGTGTTTCTATCGGTAACAAATAATTGGGCTCGACTGGACTCGAAACAAATACCCTGTTCAAATTTCATTTTTTGTCCCGAACTCAAACTCGGGACATTACAGTGGTGGACGTATGTAAGTCCCAGGAATACACAAAAATAAATGTCTATGGGCACAATGCAATAACGCTGATCAACTGTTATTTGCGTCCAGATCGATCAAAAATTGTTGAAGTCTCGGTTGTGTATGATTTATTACCCACAGCTACTTTCACTTTTATTGGAGGTATTCTTCTAGAAATAGTGGAATTTGGAGCATTTCTTTTAAGACTGTGATTATAATCGGGATGGGACGTCCAGGGCTTCTCGGAACTTTTTTGTCCCGAGGATTTCGGGATGGGACAGAATTGTCGGCGGAACAACAAAATTTTCCCCAGTAGAAGCCCTATCCAGTAGACTTCCCAAGCGCAATTTCCTATATTAAATCCAGAACGTCATGTCTCTCAGTCTGCCGAAATTCAAACCTACAGCGAATGTTCTACTCATATGTGCCATGGTTATGGAACAATTCAATTCTATCTTCATGGATTACAATTGCAATCTGATTATTTTGTAAAATAGAAGCCGAAAGGTCACTATGCTCTATGATTCAAACTAATTATACTTTCTAATTTTCCAGACCTTAAGAATTTGAGGAGATAAGAATTTTAGTGACTGAACTTTGTACGCATAAGTGTGGGATTTTTTTCATGGAAAATTCAATGGAATTGAATTTTTTAAAATTACAAACCTTAACACCCACATTTGATCTTTATATCAATTAAAAATATCACTAAGAAGTAAACATTTTTTGGTGTCCCCTCCAGATTTTCGAAATTCCACCAAAATTAGTTTGCTCATACCTTGAGTACAACTTTAAGTCATACCTGCCACCTGAAAAATCCTTCGTAGTTTTTTTAAAAAAATTGGCGCGAAGTCAATTTGTCTCGAAATTCAAAACTGCAAAATTTAAATGGCATTTAACATGGGAAATTACAAGTTTCACGTACCCCGACCTTCAAAAAGTTGATTTTTGTTTGCCAAACGATTTTTCGTACCGTAGTACTCTAATATTTTTCTGCCAACAATATAATCAGTTAAATGCCTATATTAACGACATTCAGGTTAGTAATTTACCATTTTAGGGTTAACAGTAACCAATGCTGCAATTATTTTACCCTTATACATTTGTAACCAGACCCGAAAAACCGTTTGGCAAAAAAAAATCAACTTTTTGAAGGTCGGGGTACTTGTAATTTCCCATGTTAAATGCCATTTAAATTTTGCAGTTTTGAATTTCGAGACAAATTGACTTCGCGCCAATTTTTTTAAAAAAACTACGAAGGATTTTTCAGGTGGCAGGTATGACTTAAAGTTGTACTCAAGGTATGAGCAAACTAATTTTGGTGGAATTTCGAAAATCTGGAGGGGACACCAAAAAATGTTTACTTGTAAGTAATAAGGATTGATTTGTAGGAACCATGAATTTTAGTGACTACAGTACGCGAAACCTGTTGCGCTACTACGAATCAGAGCTGCGTTCAAGTCAAGTTATTTTAGATAACTTGACTTGTAAATCGGATTGGTTATTGCTTATGTGGTTGAAATCAGCATTAAAGTGTTTTTGAAAAAAAGCTCAAAATTCATCCTACTTTGACGGCGGTGGCTGACACCACCCTACGCGAAACCTCAACTTATCCCGTAGCGATAATTGTAATCATCTTGATCACTTCATTGCTTGTAGATATTGTTAGTTGGATGTCCACTGCAATGATTCCACACTAAAGACATTTCAACTTTGGGAGACTCGCCCAAGGCATGCGCACACTTTCCACAACGTCAGTAGTCAGTATCTCAAAAATAAACACTGCAAGTGCAACGCAACAACATAAAAGATACAAGTTGAAGCCGCGTTAGTTAATCATCCGACCTTCCCGTGACCTTTTCTCCCAAGGCGACTATTGCCACTCTGTGCGACATTACTTTTGCAAGCCATTGTTTGAAATACAGTTCATTTTCGTCGTCTTGAATCTTGTAAAAAACCACCATCGATGCGTGATACCAGCACTTACAATCCTCATCAGGATTTCATTAAAGCAATCACCATTAATTAAAAAGAAAAGCCACCCCGCCGTGTTGTGGAAGTACTCACTTGTTGATTGTTAGAATTTTTCGAAATAATGATGGGACGTGAGACTGGAAACAATATTTTGACATTTCCATGAAGTACGGCAGCGTGTTGCTCAGGTAACATTGGAAAGATAATTGTA
The DNA here is from genome assembly GCA_947179485.1 of Allacma fusca. Taxonomy (NCBI): domain Eukaryota; kingdom Metazoa; phylum Arthropoda; class Collembola; order Symphypleona; family Sminthuridae; genus Allacma; species Allacma fusca. The sequence goes on along the minus strand of OX359247.1, from coordinate 33,300,429 downwards.
TCCATTTGATTCTTATGAAACGAAGTTACATTGTTTATAAGGTTGCGATGCGCTTCCCTTATCGACCCTTTCTCCATGCCCAACTGAAGCTCTCTTACGTTTTATTGCCTTTCATTAAATCCCATACGACATGTATAGCCTGACTTTACCCGATCCTGGTACTATAAACCACCCTTGTGGACACGAGGTGAAACAATGAAACTTTTAATTTTTTCTATGTAATGAAATTTAGAATACCTCAATTGGGAATGTAAGTGTTAGCTGTTACCTTTCTTAACTACAACTTACTTGGACTCTCGGTATAGGGGGTCCCATTTTTTGTTATATTATCTCGCACCTCTACATATATTTCAAAACGTCGTAAATTACAAAAGTATTAGAAAGACCCTTCTAAAATTTCTATGCACCATTTAGGCAAGTTAGGTGGTTATTGTATTTTTGCACGTCTAACTTAAATATTGACAAGGTTAGGGGGGAGAAGTTTATATTTTACGGAAATTTGTGTAAATACTAAACAAATAAGCCTTTGCTAATTGCAAGTTAAATCCAAAATGCATGTGAAATTATTTTTATTGAACTTCAGTCTTTCGTGAAAGAAAAGCTATTCGTAGCATTATTTCATTGAATGCTTAACAACCAAATTATTGTTATTTTATATCAGTTCAATCCAATAATGACGGTACTCATTATAAAATTATAGCACAGCATCCATGAAAGCATTCAAATAAAATTTACATACGTGCCCAGCATTAATAACATCTAGACAGGGTCTACCAAGCCATTCGAAGTGTCCGAACGGACACACGAAAACAATAAAAAAGGACTCGATCCAAAATAAAATAAGCAGTGGTTAAAAAACAAAGAATATCAACTAAACTGCAAAACGATTAAATCGGGCTTTTATTTGTTACTACATTACAATATTAGAGTTTTGTGTTGTGTCTACCGGCAAGCACATTTGAGGTGTCAGTGTAATAAATATTTCTTGCCTGTTCTTTGAACTAATATATAAAATAAAATTTACAATAAAATAGAAAACAAAATATCAAAAACATAAATTAATGATAAATAAAATCATAAAATATATAAAACTAAATATGATTAAATGATGACATTTGGAGCATTAATTCTTAGAATGTGCAAAACAAATCGTTGCTAGAGATATTGGTTGGATAAGTAAGTAGTTAAGAAGAAGCTGAAAATATGCAACGTAACTTAAGGAAAAATAATATTTAAAGGCCGATCCCTTAAATATTGGATAATAATACTAAAAAATGCATGGTAAGCTTCTAGGAATTGAAGGGATTTCCTGCTACTTAAATTCACAATTTATCTCCAAATTATTGTTTTTCTTCTCGAAGGAATCCATGGCCTTAAGGTTACACTAGCACAAAAATTAGTGTTTCCCCTTCATGTCACATTGACTTGAAGTCTTTGATATTTTAATATATCAAAACTAGTCAAATACCATTTGTTTTAAAGATTCTGCTTTATAGTTTAGCCGGATGACCATTCTATTCATCCCACAAAATTATTTAATACAAACGCTTTAAATATTGGGACTCGGCAAAGACATGCACGTACTTTGCACATTGTCAGTATCTCAAAAACAAACACTGTAAGTGAAATACTACTCCCCAACATGAAGCTACTTGTCGCGGCTTTAATTTAAAGAGTCATTCTCTTTTCGTTTGACCTTTTCTTTCAAGATGGCAACTGCTTTTGGTTGCAAAATTAATTTTGCAAACCTTCGTTTGAAATACCGTTCATTTTCGTCATCTTGAATCTTGTAATAAACTTGTACCCACCGATTCATGATACCAGAACTAATAATCTTCATCATGATTTCATGAAAGCAGTCACCATTAATTACAAAAAACAGCCAACCCGCAGTGTTGTGGAAGTATTCACTTGTTGATAAGTAAAATTTTCTGAAATAATGTTGTGACGTGAAACTGGAAACAACATTCTGGACATTTCCACGAAGTATGGCGGCTTGTTGATCATGGAAAATTTGATACAAAATTGTTTCCATTTGATTCACATGAAGTGAATTAACACTGTTTACAAGGTTGCGATGCGCTTCCCTCCTTGAACCATTCACTAGATCAAATTGCAGCTCGTTTACATTAATTTGATTTTCATAAGAACCCATACGAAACTGATAACCTGACTTTACCAGGTCCTGGTACGACAAGCCCCCCTTGTGAACACGGGGTGAAATTGTGAAACTGTTCATCTTTCCTGTGTATATAGAATTTAGCGTTATGAAGAAAATAATCAGAATCGAAAATTGAAAACTCGGTTTTAATTTTAAACCACCCACTTGCCCAAACAGTAGTGCAGTCGGAATGAAAAACAATGCAGTGAAAATCTGAAGTTTGAAGGCAATTTTAAAAAGCAGCACTGCTGCGCATACTGTGCTGATGTACAAAGCCCAGGTAAAGTTTTCGAATGGTTCCTTCAGTGTTTGAAAAGCGGAGGGTACAACTAAAGGCTCACTGTACATGATGATAGTTTTTGTGTTGAGGTACGGCTGGAAAATAAACATTTTAATTTCGCCTGCATTTTTAGCCATTGTGAGTCCAGCAAATGGACTGACAGCACAATAAGTGCACAGTCGTGGTGTTCGTCCAAATCGACCGCCTATACCAAGAGAGAAATTTAACCGCTCCCCTACTATCAGAGCTACTTTTACAAATGGAATGATCCTCAAAGTCCTTTTAAATGGCGAATATTTTAAGGAGATCATGTGATTCTTTTCTATAAAATCCAAGCCTGCTTCAGAGAGCAGATAAGTATCTGTTATTAACAGCCGCAAATACTTTTGATAGCAGTTGGATCTGAATGTTCTAATTTTAAGGTGAATATATTTGTGAGTTGATCCAATACTTGCTGATCTAATGTCATAATTATGCAAACATATTTCTTTTTCTGGACATGGTCCTGCTAAAAGCATTATTTCAGTTGGTGCGGTTTCTGCAGGTAAGATTTTCGCCACAAAATAGTTCCACGGACGAAAAAACTGATCTTCATGATAGATGTCATTTGCTATTGTGAGTTGAAGCACAAAATCTGTACTGATTCCAGCATTAGTTTTAAAATACATTTCTATCCAACCTAATTGGAATGTGCTACCAGACTGCAGCACGTTTCCAGGTTCATAAATAATAATATGCAAATGACATCGTAGGAATCTAGGCATACTAGATACGTGGCTAGGGCCGTAAATATCGCTAGTTGCATTCAGGAGTCTTCGAGACGATTCCAAATGTAATGTTTCAGAAACTGTCTCTTGTACCCCTTTACATGCTTCTAGTTGGCATGCCGTTACCACATTGACCTCACAATTATTAAACGGTTTGAGAAATTGGTGGTAGATAATGAGTGATGGACTGTGTTTCATTGTTTGTATGAAATTTACCGATATTAGGGATGAAATTGTTAAAATGTTGGTCAAGATACTCATGATCAGTATTATTTCGATACAGCGATTTGAAGTAGATGGATATTGAAATAACTACTTTCATTGATCTTAAGTAGCTGGTTCTAACAAGTTGCTACCAGATCTTCGTATGTTTGTCTCGGGGGTTCAAAACTTCAAGTTTTTTCAGCAGGAGTTTTTGAAATTCCGAGCAGGGATACCAGATTCAGCACGGAAAAAAAATTATCTTCCAGCGAGAATTACAAATATCCGACCACTGCAATATCTTATTGACAACTACCACTGCTCACCTCCGTACCTTTTTCTAATTTGCAATTTCCTTTTCAAATTCTAATTTATAGCATCTAAACATTCGACTGCACTTGTTATGGTACACATGTTATCATTGATTTCATGGTTGTACTCAATTTTCGAGATGAATTTACATTGAGTCTTAAGCATATAGCTGTGTAAATAGTGTCTAAACGTTTGACGTGAGTAGAAAAGCTTTGGTCCATATAGTGGTTCTTTATATTAGTGTCCATTTCATTTTAAAAATGCGCATTGTAGAATGACTTTTCAGTACTTGATCGTGGAATTATGTTCTATCATTCTTGAACCCCACCCTTTCTACGAACGCTCGTAACAGTAACCCAAAATAATCATTCGCTTGACTCTCATTTATGTGCTAAAATTGGGACCGTATTAACTAAGTTGGTGTTGATTTTGCAATGTTTCAAAGAGTAGTCTTTTTGAATTCAAACACTGCCGAGTCACCACCAAGTTGGTAAGCGCGGACCCTGCTGCAAAATATAGATTTAAGGCTTCAAATTGAAAAGATGTTCATACCTTGTCTGACTGAAACCTGTCATCAGGGCTGGTCATTCGAATCAGAATTGGATTTGGAATCCGTATTTCATTCCTATTTTTTGACATTTTTATTGTAATTGGTATTCTTAAATATATTTTTTCAGGTTCTTAAATCATATTGATTTGAAAAGAAATATTTACATTCGAATTAGTTTTGAAAACATTTAAACACTGTCCAGTGCTTAGATGTCGGAAAAATCCGTGATATGTATATTGAAACTACTCTAACAAAGTGTTTCTGAAGTGGAGATAGAGGGGGTCTAAGATTTTCAGGGTAACAGCTTGCATAGACTAGAGCTTCCAATGTGTTCAACATTTTTGTTCCGTAGAAAATTCCGTTCCGTTCCGAAACCTACCAATAATATTGTTCCCGGTTCCGTTCCGACTGTCGGGACATCGGAATAATTTAAATGAAATCGTTCGGAACAAAGAAGTAAATTTTTATTTCCGTCACAGTTCGTGTTCCGTTCCGGATTATGCTGGTTTTTCCGTTCCGTTCCGAAGCATCCCGGAATTTTTTATTACATGTACATGAAATGCAATTTACACTACCTAGAATATTTCTACAACAATAATTGTTCAAGTTTGGTATTTGATTGTAAATATTTCCTTTCTGTATTTTAAAATAGTAAGGACACTTCATAAACTGTACCGGGATCGGAACGGAACGGAACAGAATAATTCCGCTTTCCGTTGACATAAATTATATGTGCCAGTTTTCGTACCGATGCTGTGACCTGTCCCGGTCCCAATATCGTCGGTACAAGTTCTCATGTTCCGGTTTTGTCCCGATTCAATGACGGAACAAAAAGTATGTTCCGAAATTGTTCCGTTCCGTTTCCGAACACGGAACTTCCGGTTTTCGGAAACCCGAAGGAAGCTCTAGCATAGACCACTTCTCAAATAATTAATGCAGGTATTTTGACTACTAGAGTACCCCAGAAGACACTAGAGATGAATCAACAAGTCAAATGCGGAAATGTATCCATACACATCGAGTTTACTCCAGCCCTGCCTGTCATCAACGTAAAAGCTCTCCCGCCCCTAACCTAAGAACTTCCCCATATTCTTAATTGTCAATTAGCTAATAAGATTATGTCACTAACTTAAATTATTTCTCCTACCCTGGAAAAATGCAGTTGCTCTTACAAATCAAATAAATAGCGTCCATCATCCGCACATATAGATATGCACTCCTTCGTTATACAAATATCCGCCTATATGCAGTAAAAAGGTTCCCCCTATACATAGACTTAATTGCAACTTATGTATGAAAAGCAGAAATATCCACCCACCCATCCGCCGTACAAATTCATACGTACGTCATTACAAATACTAAATGGCTCCCCATCTGTATTTAAAATTGTTCAAAATGAAAGCCCTATCTCATTCAAATGCAGTTCTAACTATATCGCAACGGGCTGCTTCGTCAATTCTGTAAAACAAAATACAGACCCTACTGTAAATATACATAAACTAACGGCTTTCTCCAAATTGCATAATTACTAATACGGACTCACGGACATCACCCACATATTATAATAGTAGTAATATTTAATTAATTAGAGACACAAATGTTGTTTTTCGCGAATAAATAATAATGCCACTTGGCGAATTCATATAGACCAGTTGATTAAGACTAGTTAAGTTAGCAAATAATGTATTAGTAGTTTAATTAATTACCCTTAATTAAATTTTTATCTTAAAATGAGATGCTGTGGTAGAGAGAAAAATAAGCACTCCGTTTAATGGGAATACGTTCATAGGATTTCACCGTTTGAGAGAAATATCTCTTAAAAGGTGCTCATATCACTTTTTCAAACCTCCAGGTTACAACGTGAAGGTCAGAGTTGCCATGCGTGAGTAGAACGCAAGGACGCTTTCAAAGTGGCCCAAAACATTAAACACCCTTTCACTTTTTCATACACAATCGTGACGGTAGCCTGCGCCTTACAAGCCTCACTATCAGTCTAGTGTTCGTGTGGAGACATGTGTACCTACTGGTCGTTCCTGTTAAGGACTGTTTCAGTGCTACTTTCGAAACGTTCAGTTAACCCTGCCTATGAACAAGGCCCCTCTGAAGCCCTTGAAGACTGAAGTGACCAAAAAACTAATTGTAAGTTTTACTCGTTTCTATTGAATTTCCCAAGTTCAGAAAACCGGAGACCTTCGAGTAAAGTGGATATTTCATGCTGTTAATTTATTTTTGAAACAGTTTTTAATGAAAATCTATACTTTTACTTGAATATTAAATGCATTTGAACGTGGGGTATGAGTCAGCTTCGAATTCCTCCAATGGGGTATTCATTGGGGTCAGAGTTCCATCCTTAGCGTAAATTTATTTTTTTCCCGTGGGTAACTACATACATATGTATATGTAAGCACAACTCTGAAATGGGGATTTTCATCACTGACTGGAAGCATAATAATTATTTGTAATACACCCACAAAATAAAATAAGCGTCAGGAAAGCATAAGGAATTTTACGCGTATTAATGGTAATCCCCGCGGAGTGTATTTCGTAGGTTAAGTTAAAATTCTCAGAAAACGTGGATTCATGAGTTTATTCACTTGCATTGGCTGAGGCTGTCCAAACGTTTGAGTGTATCGAGGTTATCACGTGAGCACATCAAAGTCCAAATGCAGGAAGTAAATTTGCTAAACGGTATGTGTTTTACGAACCTTTTCTGGGTGACATGGTTATGACCGGAAGGGTAGTAGGATTCTGCAAAAAATTATTTACTCTGAATTACGATAGTCGGTGTTTATTCAATTTGGAACACGCACAAGTCATAATATTAGATAAGTAAATTTGACAAGTACGGATGGATTTTTTTCCAAGAATAGTTGAACAGAAAACTGCAAAACATAATTCTTCCCCGTTCTATGGAAGGACGCAGTATTTAAAAAAATATTAGATTCCCCTTTTGAGTAAAATATTTGATATTAGACTGAAATCAATGTACAAGGAGTTTGCAACAAATATTGGCGTCCGAATTATTTTCGAGAATGTCTGACGGTCGATGGAAATAATTTGTTCTTTTCAGCGTGTCTCACGTTTGCTCCCGAACAATGGTCGTCATAGTTACAAAAAGTTAGTCCCCGGTCCCGTTCCAACTGAATGGGTACTCCCCTTGAGTGTTCCCGTACCCGGACGCGTTCCCGTCGTTGTGGGAACATAATTTTAGGTACCAATTCCCATGAATTTATTTAAGATGCGTACCCGGACCAGTTCCTGTTCCCTTACCCAGAAATTGAAAATGCTTTGGACCCATCCCCGTTCTCACAGCTTGTGTTCCCGGTTCCGTTCCCGGGTCCAAGTAGTCTTGTACTTAAGATACCGGCACTGGTTAGTTTCCATTTGTTAGTCATGCTTGAAGAAAACATTAATTCGAGCAAACACGTTTTCAAGCGTGAAAGTTGCAGCAGAAGTTGCTCAATGCAATAAATTATTTTAATAAATTTGATATTAACTTGCAGAACACTTTAGAACTACTGTAGATGATACAGCTATTATACTGAAACAGGAGCTTCATTTTCTTTGGGGCCGTTAAGTGGCGGTATTATCTTTAAGGTCAAGGATCTGTGTGTAGAAATTGCAGGAAAAAATCATCGCTACACGATACTTTGAGGCTTCGCGTAGGGTGGCGTCAGCTACCGCCGTCTAAGTAGGATGAATTTTAAGTTTTTTTTCAAAATTTCAGAATATTTTCAAAAATCTATCGGACCGATTTCAAAAACATAAGCAATAACCATTACGATTTACATAAGCAATATTCACACAAAATTTCATTGAAATCGATTCAGTACTTTTAGAGAAAACTGTCATTTGACTTGAAGTTCAAAATTTCAAGAATTGTTTTCTCAAAAACAATCCGGCCGATTTCAACTAATTACGAACTCAGGCTTACTTTTGACACAAGTAATGTCAGTAAGAACTTTCATTGAAATGGATGCAGTAGATTTGAGATATCGTGCGGAAGGACACAAGGACGTACGGACAAGGCTATTTTACTAGGGGGCTGACGCCACCCAAAAAAATAACGGAATGGAATTTGATAATTGAATTATCTGCATAAATAAAGTACTATCAAGTCTTCCAAGATCAATTTTGAGTACTTCTAGGAGATGGTAAAAGTACCCACTCGAACCCGGGAACGAGATCATGCGTTGGCTGTACCCGTTCCCAACGGGAACTGGGACGAAATGAAGAACAACGTTCCTGTTCCCACTCCTGTTCGTGTTCGCAACGGTTGGGTTCTATTGAGTGTTTTCCTGTTACCCAAACTGGTTGGGAACAAAATTTGTTCCTATATTCGTTCCCGTTCCCATGTACCCGGGTGTCACCCGTTCCCGTGACCACCACTGCTCCCGAAAATGCATTTGCTCTTTACTCCCTGTTCTGACTGGTCGTGTCCAAAATTCTCAACGTAGGGTAGTTTCTGATAGCTCATTTAAAAGTCAACGAAATTTCGAAAGGGATGGTCAAAAGATGCTATTATAAAACTTTCGAAACTTTAAAAAAAATCTAAAACTATAAATTCTAAAACAAATCAGATTTTTTTCCGTTTTCTGGTACTCTGTATTCAGAGTTTTTATTGTAACATGATTGAAACAAGTTTTTGAAAACGTGGAAGAAAATGTGCAACAAAATAGGTGAATAATATGTTTTGCTATTGTCCCTTCAATGGAATAGGGAAGAAGATATTATGCTTCGCCCTGTACACTCTGACAATTGGATTTATTTAGAATGTGCTTACAATTAAACATATCCATTTACATATCTTAATAATTATTACACTCATCTTGTACTGAAAATTGTAAAACCCAAATCAAAGAAACAAAGTTTAGGCAGATTGTCGCAAGTCGAAGGATGATATGCATGAAGTTACATTTAAAGATCACCGCTTTTCGAATTATGCAGAACATTCTTGTATGTCATCAAATCACACTGACCGATTACAAATCGGTTGTTTGCACAATATAGTGTACCGATCCTCACTAGCCCACAAAAGTAGAGATGAAAAAAATATTAAAGTCCCCCATGATTTAGCAAATATCTTTCCTGATTTTTGAAAGTTTGTTTCACCCCGCTAGTTTAAAATCTGTCCTTCGATACAGCGGTTAAAAAAGGGACGCAAATTTAGGACATTTTAAAAATTCAAATTTTAAAGTTGTACATTGTTGGATTTTTTATTCAATTTTTATATTCAGATCTGTTTTGATACTGTTGTTGAAATTTGTAGGGCTGTAGAAAATTTCATATTGGCTTATCAGGGAAACTAAGGGGTCACAACGTTGAGAACTGTAAGCATGACATCTAAAAACAGTGCAAAATAGGGGAAATTCATCTTGAGGATCAGTTTGGGTTTTGATATTTTTTATGGACGTCATAAGTATATAGAAATACATAATTTTGACGCCATAATGAGATCAGACAAATTCCATAGCGCATTGAGATTTTTATGCACAATGAGCAGCTGCTCGAGTACTTATCGTTTTTTTGCTTAATTTTTTCATAAAGACCAGTTGATTCCTCCATTGCATGTAGCAGGTCATCTTTTAAATTGGCCTTCATTATTTTGACCACATGGACAAAATAAAGCGAAGCAAATATGATTTTACTACTCAAAATCTCAAAATGCTTTCCGTTAAATTCAATTTTGCAACTAGGGGTTTATAGGCGTGAGTTTTGAATGAACTTATGTAATAATATATGTAACCTACAACATTTCCTATTTAAGTTAGGAAACAAGGTATGTATTTATAAGCAGTTTAATTATCTCTAGTAAATTTGGCTCTTAAAATGAGATACTGTGGTAGAGAGTAAAATAAGCACTGCGTTTAATGGAAATACGTTCACATGATTTTACCCCTTTAGAGAATTCCTCCAATATGAGAATCACTGGGTCAAAATTCTATTCTTAACGTAAATGCAATTTTTTCACATGTTTTTCCCCTAGAGAATCTTATAAGGTATTCCTAATGGTGGCTGTGTACTCTGTACCTACAGATACATATCAATCCCTGCTGCTTCTGGCTTCTAACTAACTAACTAAATTTTCTTTATTCAGGATTCTTTTCGGGCTGAGCCCATATCATCCGTACATTGCAAGTGTATATTTGTAACAACCAATTAACTTAAGTTACTTATTCTAAGGAGGTGAGAGAGCAAGGTAACATGGAAGGAGAATATATCCCACGACGAACCGAAGGAGTACAAGCCTTGTGTTGGCAGGTAAGCACATATCCAGTAGAGCCGAGGCAACCGTAACTCCACTCACTCGGTTGAGTGAGCGTTCGTGCGCCCTGTATCCAGCCGCAACATCCCCCAGAACCCAACAACCATCTCTCTCACTGCTCACACCTCCACAACAGCAGGGGCACTGGGCTCTTGGAGCCATTCCTCAACGATGGTAGTTGAGTACATTCAGTGCTGGACTGCTCCTGCTGTCCGAAATAGCTTCTGGCTTCTAGAAGACTGAAACGTTCCAATGTGAATTTTGACTTTTCGGGCAAATTATAGGTCACAATGTTGAGAATCGTACGCATGACCCCCAAAAACAGTGCAAAAGAGAGGAAATTCATTTTGAGGATCAGTTTTGATGCTGTTTTTATATAGACGCCATTAATTTATTTATTCATGTGTATAATTTTGACGCCATAACAGATTCGGAAAAATTCTGTAAATTCTGGGATTTATTTTCACAATGACCTGCTGCACTCGTGCTTGTAGCTTTGTTTATTTTTTTTATAAAGACCAGTTGATTGCGCAATTAAAATTAACAGATCATTTTCTAAAATGGCCTTCCTTTGTAGGTGTAATTTTTTATTAGGCTTTTGTAACAAACGTAAGCTACAGTATTTCATATGAAATCTAGTGCAAATATCAATGTAAATGTTCTTTGTGAATGTAAAGATCTTGCATGATAAAAAGACAACATCATTCCGCTTTTTCTGCTTCTTCATCACTTTCCCTCTTTAGGTTGAAATCCTCTCAAAGTTTCCTCCTTGTTTTATCAACATTGTCCTTACACTGCTCATTAAAAATCTGGAAGATATCCTTGGACAAATTGTTGTTGCACACTTCGTTCTTATTGGTCGCTCAAACGCGCTAAAAATTTGATTTTCGGATATCCGTCGGATTATCCGATATTTATTATTTGTGACCCGAACCGATCGGATAAAGTCGTTTCCAAATCCGATCCGATCCGAATCCGATGACCGGATAAGGGGTACGTATCCGATCCGATCGTATTGGATTCGGATCGGATAAGTAGTGTATCCGATCCGAAATTTCGGATATCCGATCTTCGGATATCTGCGGATCATCCGATCGGATGGAAGCCTTAGATATAGACATAATGCCCGCATTTAGTTTGGACAAGGTAGATATCATATTTGAGATAGATTGCCCATACTTACAGTTACGACCTTGGGCTGGAACTTCGCTTGGGTATGGCATACAGATGATTACTTTAAAGGACCATTTGTTATAAAATACAGATCACGGATTGCAACTATAATGAAACATTTAGTCGTCCCAGCGAACATTGATAAGGTACCAGTTGGTGAAGAAATCTCGAAGTGTCAGAAATTGGCCTATATTAATTTTGAAAGCAAGCTACTGAATTTCTAGATACCCAAGAGTAGACTGCGGACCTTACGTACAGAGCCCTTCGTTGTGAGTAAGGAAACAATTTTTAAGGATTTGTATAGCTAGACGTTTCCAAAGAGTAATGGGAACTATTTGTTGGGATTTATGAGAAACATCTTGGAGACTGGGATTTTCTTATGGGTTGAAAAACGCTTCCACAGCTTGGAAGAAACAAGATACGATTTGAAATATTTGAAAGAGCAAAGACGAGGAGCTGACGATTTGGAATTTGGTTCAAATTTCGCTCAGACACTGTTCAATATCTTTATTTGGGTTTCTCTCTACAATGTGTATCACCTGTTTTATATTTGAATTCATTAGCAAAACTATTTCCGAAAATTTGGAGTAAAAGGCGGCTAGTGCAATAGCTAGATTGTCATGAAAATTGGTATCTATAACAGTTCAAAATAGTTATGACAAAGAGCCTATCTAACAAACAGTATATAAACATAGAGGACCTTTCACTCAATTTTTATTCGCTTGGACCAAGCGTATGTATTTTTACCAGGGTTGCTGATTTTTTTGAAAAAAATCAAAATAATCGGATTTATTTGATTTAAATCGGAATTTCTTGATTTAAATCTATATTTTCTGATTTAAATTCAAAATTGTATCGTACGATAGAATTACCATACACATTTTTGGATTTTAATTTTCCTCATAATATAGTACACTGTTGGAACCAATGTAACTTAAACAATTAGTAAAATATATGGAGAGAAAATTACAAAGGCAAGTCAGCTACCTAATGAAATAAAAAGCTGATTACATGCCAATTCCAAATATCAATGGTATTTTTTTAAATTGTAACAATTTCAAATTGAGCTGTGTAGGATAAATACCAGCTATCTCATTTGGTTTTTTATTGATATAAATATATTATATATGCATTTATATATATAAATATTTTATGTATGCATATATATATATATATATATATATATTTTATATATGCATTTATAACATATAAAACACACTACATAAACATATATATATATATAGGTATATATATATGTTTTTGTAGATACTGAGTTTCACGGGATCGGATACTTATTTTTGTCCCTGGATTTCGAAACGAGACGGAATCTTTTGTGGGACATTACAATTGTCCCCAGCAGAAGCTCTTATGCACATTTTATGGCACTGTGACAGCTTGACAGATAATCAATAAGGCAACGTACACAAATTATCTGAAAATTATCTCATGATGGTCTCATGACCAAAATTCGTAAAATCAAAATTGCACAAATTATCAAATTCGTGATACGAAAAACTCTTTGCCTCTTTATAATCAATCCGCGCTGGTCGGAATTCAAGTTTTGTAAATAGCTGCTCCGTTGTGCACCATGGATATTGAGATAAAACCATCTCTTTTCCAAAAAACAAACATTGAATTATTTCGAGCAGCAATTGAAGTTGGGAAAATAATATTTTTATTTTCTACGTCAATCTTCATTCTGCCACTGACGGTTCACGAAGTCAGTCGCTAGTCATTTTTTTCTGTTTGCGCTGTACTGACGAGTCCCAAATAGGACGAAACACCGGTGATTGCAGCTAACAAGGTTTCTGGTCTTAAAGTATCAACTGTTAGTGGTAGCCAGATATAAGCCTTTTGTGGAAACTGTTTGTTTCTATCAATTCATCACGTAACCAGTTTTAAATTATTAAAATTCCCAAATTGCACGTTTTACGAGACGTAAAATTAAATTTTACCTAACCGCGAAAGCTGAAGAATCAATTTTGATTTAAATCAATGATTTCTTTGAAAAAAAATCAAGTGATTGAAATCAAGCCACCCTGATTTTTACTGATAGCTACGTAAATTATTATTTAATAATAAATAAAAACCTTTTCATGAAGAATGTAACCGGCTTGAAAAGTTACCATTTGTAATCTTGTGATTATTATAAATGTAGATATGTAAATAGGGTTTGTCGATTTTTAAATGCCATGGCATAAATGGCAAATATGGCAGGCAAATTTGGCAGGCATTTAGGGCATTTATTCACATGGGCAAAAAATGATTTGTTATGCCATTCTGGCAGAATTGGCATTTAATATTTTTTGCCTTGGCAAAATTGGCATAAATTAACTATGTTCATGGAGCGCTCTATTTCCGCCATCATTAGTGCTTGCTCCGACCGTGGCTAACTTTAAAATAGGCTTTCAAACAAGCAAAAGTATGTGGGATCGTGGATTCGATATACAATTAATTATTTGCCGACACTTTGTCTATGTTAATAGCCTCAATGAAATTGATGAAGGCGACGAAAAAACCGACGATGAACTTGAAACAATATTGATAATTGAGGAACACACACTATTGTGAACATTGTTAGTTTGTGTTCGCATATTTTTGGCGATAGTTTTGACTTACACACAAAAGGTCCCAAAAAGTGACAAATTGGATGAGTATGGTCGGTTAATATAATGTTAAACACTTTTGGGTGAATACTAAAATTACAAATTGAAAACAAATAGACCAGCATTCTCACATTTGTTCCAAATTTTCGATTTATAATGGTGGCATTTTTGAAAGCACACTCATTGTTGTTGAATCTGCTGAACAGGTTTGACTTCTTCATGGCACAATACTGCACCCAGTGCTCGACACGGGTATGGGTACTACTCGGGTAAACGGGTACGGGTATGGGTACTACCCGGGTACAGATTTTGTGTACACGAACAATTCTGGGTACTACCCGGGTACACTTCGGTAGGCTCAAAATTTTGGGTACGGATACGGGTATGGTTACGGGTACAAGGATTTCAAAATGGGTATATACCCACCGGGTACGGGTATTATGAGGTCATTTACTCGTACCGGCGACCATTGTACCCGAGTATTTGGATACATTGAGATTTTACACATTTTGATGAATTTTCTGCCATCATGCCCGTATGTTGGAAACATCTGTCGGTATTTTTAGTATTTCTGAATACATATAGCTTATTGTTAACAATGTTCGGCACGGGTATGGGTAATACTCGGGTAAACGAGTACGGGTACGGGTGGTACTACCCGGGTACAGATTTTGTGTACCCAAACAATTCTGGATACTACCCGGGTACATTTCGGTAGGCTCAAAATTTCGGGTACGGATACAGGTATGGGTACGGGTACAAGGATTTCAAAATGGGTATATACCCACCGGGTACGGGTATAATGGGGTCATTTACTCGTACCCGCGACCATTGTACCCGAGTATTTGGATACGTTGAGATTTTAGACATTTTGATGAATTTTCTGCCATCATGCTCGTTTGCTGGAAACATCTGTCAGTATTTTTAGTATTTCTGAATACATATAGCTTATTGTTAATACCCGTTTAACCTTACAACATACAGTAAATGTCTTTTAGACTGTGTAACTAAAATATATGCTTTTAGGGAAACGTTTGGAAAGCATAAATAAATAAACACAGACGAGGAATAATAACAAACTAGAAGTGGAGAATAGGATTTAACAAAATTTTGTACTAAACGTCTTCATAATGTAGTATTTTGTCACTAATTACATAAAGAGTCTGTGTGACACACTTACATGATACTTCATTAGCCGTAATTAATACAATTTACAAATTTGAATTCTGAAAAAGTTGGATGGCAAGTTATTTTGTTTTATTGGCAGTTGATTAGGACAAGGCGGATATTTGTAACAAGATATTATTGAGTTATATTTAACAGAGCTACTGAGATGAGAAAATTAGTGGAAAAGGTCGAATAAATCAAGATGTGAAAAATCGAGTCGCCAAGTTTCAAGCCAAAACTGCATGTTAGTTATCTCTATGCACAAAAATGCATGTACATATGGGCTGGGTGCCACAAAATACTCATCAGCCCATCAGCCCATAAGCAATCAAAAGGGATAATTGTAATTTTATATTAAAAACGCGTCACGGACTGCAGGAGTAGTCCAGCACTGAATGTACTCAACTACCATCGTTGAGGAATGGCTTCAAAGCCCAGTGCCCCTGCAGTCGCGGAGGTGAGAGAAAGAGATAGATGTTGGGTTCTGTGGGATGTACTGCTAGTTAGCATGCACCCAACGCTCACTTCAGTGTGAGTGGATTTACTGAGCGATTCGGGATAGGAGTGCCTCTGTCATAGCTACAGTGCACCCTCAGTTCGAGGCAATTTCAAATCTAAACAAGTGTGACCTTAGTAAATATCCACTCCGATCTTTTTGTAAAATTTACACCTCCAACGTATTTCTGTGATCACGAGAGTTAACTCCCGGGTGACCTGGGAATAAGCTACATCTCTATCCAATCGAAATTTTACCGATACTACTATTTTTGGTGCTGAAAATCACAAGTTTACGTCCCTACTACCAAACTCCCGTCAAGAGCCGGCAATCTCCATAACCAAGGATTCCTCTTTCTAGACCTCAACTCACAATCAGCCGATTGTGCACCCAGCACAGATAAGAGAAAGCTTTTTAGTATACGACTTTGGCCGGCAACCACAGACAATATTTGTTTTTCTTTTTGCCCAAAGATACTAGCACCAAATTTATATTCTGATTTACAGATATCCATCGGTTGGCAACACACTGGAAAGCACTATAAATGCCCAAGAGATCACATCTGAACAAAGCCCGTTTCCATCACAATCAATCAAGTCTCTCCTCAGAATCGGACTCTCCCCCCGCTAAAATTGCAATGTTAGAAGCCAATGTCACTCAGTTGAGCATGGAGGAAAAGGTAAACTTGATCTTATCAAAGATGGCCACAAGTGATCAAGCACAAAAAATAGAACAAAAGATGGAGAAGATGGACAAAACCTTGAGTGAACTGCGAGCTGACCTGAATTTTGTTCACAACACTTCTGAAGCTAACCGAGAAAAAATTGAAATCCTGACATCCAAAACTGATGACATGCAAGACAGCTTAAGAATGAGGAACATTATCCTGCACGGAATTCCCATATGCCAAGACGAAACCCACGCGAAGCTACTGAGTGCAGTTAAACCCGTTTTTGATACACTAACAGTTAGCACTGACATAATTACTGATCTCTTCCGTATTGGCAAACCTCTCAATCCGAAACGCCCAATTCTCATGGTTCTCAGACATGAATATTTCCTAGGTCAATTCTTTAAGAATATAAGGAACCTTAAAGACACGCCATACTCCATATCAGATGATCTCTGCCCAGCCAGTAAACTAAAGAGATCAAAGTACCTCAAATTCCGAAAACTGGAAAGAGAAGCCGGAAATAACGCTAAACTCGTTCGTGAAGGTTTGATAGTGAATGATGTGCTTCATATTATAAACTCCGAGGGAAACCTAATCAGAGCCCCTGTTATCTCGGCCTCCTGAAGAACCCGCGCTCCTTCTCCAATCCAACTATTACCCTCTGATCCTTACAGTATACTTTTCTGGAATGTGCATGGAATAAAAAATAAAACTACGGACTTCTTTAGTGACATTAAAAATGTGAATCCCAAAATCTTCTGTTTCTGCGAAACTTGGTCTAATTACCCTCTAAACTATTTTGATAATGTCTATAACTCTGTGTCTGTGCCTGCAACTAATAGCTACAACCGTGGAAGACTTAAGGGGGGCCTATTCCTAGCTGTACACAAAAGTATTAACTACAATGTGTATTTTAAAAATAGCTGGTTAATAATAATTATTATTAAAAACTTTGCAGGTATAAAAAATCTCGCAATTATTTTTTGTTATACGAACCCGCTCAATGCAAAACACCAGTTTGAAGAGATGTTCAGTCACGTCGAGCAACTTGATTTACTCGCTCATGAGATTATCATAATGGGGGATTTTAATTCCAGAGTAGGACATCTCCAGTCACTGGGCCTCCACTCACCTCGCAACTCTGAAGATAATCTCAGCAATTCTTTTGGCCAGCAACTCATTAATTCTGCATCAGGTCTCAATCTCACTCTCGTCAATGGTTTTTCGCATTTCAGTTCTTCGGACCACTACACGTTCATTAGTAAAGCAGGAAAAAGTGTTATTGATTTATGCTTTATGTCCAACTCTTTAATACAGTATTTTGAAAATTTTAGTGTCCTCGAATCATTCCACTCCGACCACATGCCAATTACTCTAACGACACTCAGCAATCAATCTACTGCCATTGCAGCGAGAATAAAATGGAAACCTGAAAGTGCGGACAAATTCACAGATGCAATTGAAATGAAACTCAACCTCTCAGAATCAGCATCAATCACCGATATGAACCAGATTCTCACACAAACTATTAATAATGCACTCTCAGAATGCGACATGATTAAGAAACCGTGCATCACGTCCAAGCCGGCCCGATGGTTCAATTCGGATTGCTTAATTTTGAAAAGGGAATTAAAGTCTAAACTTCGCAAGCTAAGGTCCACAAAATCAACTGCTTGTTTTGATGACTATTATGTGAAGAAGAAACAGTACAAGGAGCAACTTACCATGTCTAAGAAATCGTATTATGAAGCGCTAACTAGCCGAATTTTAAGTTCCAAAACTTCCGCCGAATTTTGGAAAAGCATTCAAGCAATCAAACCATACAGTTGCAAGAACCTCTGCACAATCACCAAATCACAATGGTCCAAGCACTACGGGGCACTCTTAAAATCGAATGCAACTCCGCAACCCATACGACTTGGAATGCATGTTAGCAGTGATAATGACCTTGATTCGAACTTTACAATCCAAGAAATTAAAGATGCCATTAAACGTCTCAAGCAAAATAAAGCGCCAGGCGCTGATGGATATGTTAACGAGATATGGAAGTCTCTCTCTGAGGATAGTCTTTTGCAGCTGAGTCGTCTCTTCAACAAAATTTATAACTTAAGTGAAGTTCCTCCCGAGTGGTCTAGCGTTATGATCTCCCCCATACATAAAAAAGGGGACCACGATGATCCAAAAAATTACCGCCCAATCTCTCTAGTAATGACGAAGCTCAAGTTATTCACAACAATTCTAAACAACAGGCTACTCAAATGGAACAAAAAGGCAAAATTCATTACTGATCTACAGGCAGCCTACCAACCAATGATGGGTTGCCTTAATCATATTTTTCTGCTCACTTCAATTATAAACAAGCAACTACGTCGTAATGAAAAATTATTTTGTTTTTTCGTCGACCTCTCTGGTGCTTTCGATAGTGTCACACACGATCTCCTCTGGTCAAAAATGTTGAATGCTGGCATCTCTTCCAAGTTCATTAAATGTGTGCACTCTATATATAGCCAAGCTAAGGCTTCGATCAAATCTATAGACGGACTCACTGATCCGCTGAAAATTAACATAGGTGTCCTGCAGGGGGAAAGCCTCTCACCAACTCTTTTCAATATATTTATAAATGATATAACGTCCACTCTAGACGGTTCTTTTACAGCCCCTGTAAAAATCGGTGATAGGTTATTACATGCTTTATTATATGCCGACGATGTAATCATTCTAGCTTACTCTGCCGAAAGTCTGAAATGTAAAATAGATGTACTCAAACAATTTTTTTATCGAAACAAGCTTGTGTTAAATGCGGAAAAATCAAAAGTGGTTATTTTCAGGAGACCCGGCGGTAAACCTAAAACTGAGAAATTCCAATGGGGTAAAACGCCGCTTAAGTGCACGACCGAGTACAAATATCTTGGAGTGCTCTTTTCGCAATCAGGTTCTTCTCTTCCCACTTTGAAAGACTTCATTGCAAGAGGTAGAATGGCATTGGCAGCTCTATGGCCCATGTTCATCAAAGCTAAACTCCCTCTCAGCAAAACTCACTTCGCTCTTTTCAACTCCATGGTCAAGTCAGTAGTTACATATGGAGCCGGAATCTGGGGCTTACAACACCTTGGTGAAATAGACAAATTACAGCATTATTTTGTCAAGAAACTGCTGAGGCTCCCAAAGAATACGCCAGCCTTTTTTCTTAACCTAGAATTTAAGCTGGATAAAATCAGCGTCAGTGTAGTCAGAAGCGCCTTGTTGTTATGGCTCAGATGCTTGCAAAGCTACGCTGGAAATTATGCGAACGACCTCCTGAAAAACTGTTATGTAGACATGTGGAACGAGAAGCCAGAAGACTGTAAATACAGTTGGAGTAGCCAACTATTTTCTGTCATTCAGAATCACATTCCAGAAGAGCTATGGGTAAGCAAAGATCCTGTAACTTTGCGTGCTGCC
Organism: Allacma fusca; assembly: GCA_947179485.1. NCBI lineage: Eukaryota > Metazoa > Arthropoda > Collembola > Symphypleona > Sminthuridae > Allacma > Allacma fusca. The sequence continues at coordinate 33,280,337 of OX359247.1, read as the reverse complement.
ATTCCAACAATAATCAGTAAGTACAAGCAAGCGCTAGTTCAGAGTGACGTCCTTAAAATGCAAGAATCAACCTATTTCCCCATGTACAAGAGGATCAAAACTCATGACCTGATTGAGGAATACACTCTAAATAATACACCAATAAAGATTGCTACCGTTATAGCCAGGATCAGGATGGGGGCCCAACAAATCAGCCACAACAATGTTACTCTGCGTAGAGACATGTGTCATTTTTGTAATCAACTCACTGTCGGTTGGGGTCACACCTTCCTCGAATGTCATCTACTCTCGAACCACAGACCTGTCTCACTTTCAAATCCTACCTTATTCCATGCACCAAATTTAGAATTTATATGGGAAAATATAATTAAAAATATTAGCCAGGATATTGGCAAAGACCTTTATGTTTATCTAGTAAATGTTACTCAATACTAAAATGCTTTGTAAAGGATCACACTTGTATCTCAATATTGAAGGAGCGCAAGCTCAAATCAATAAATCTATACTACTACTACTACAGTGCACCCTCAGTTCGTCGTGGGATATTATCTCCTTCTATGTTACCTTGCTCTCTCTCCTCCATAGATTAAGCAAATTAGGTTAAGATTAAACGGGCTGCGTCCCAAACCATATTAACATGCAATGTAAAAACTGAATGTAAGATTGTTATAGTCTGTGTACTGAAAGACAATAAAGGTTGCTTTGCTTTTGCTATTAAAAACGCGTCTAGTTTTTCTACTCTTTAATAGAAATATACAACTTCAAATATCGCTCTAGATACTCAAAATTACACAATAAGGTGCCATACATTATTGCATTTCACGTACTATGTATTACATTTAGACAAATCTGGTTAAAGTACCCGGGTACGAGTACGGGTACAACACTGAGATACCCGAGTATGGGTACAATTTTTGAGTATTTTTCGGGTACGGGTACAATGCGGGTACAGGTACATGGATTGAGATTACATTTCGGGTACGGGTACGAAAAATGTGTACCCGGATACTCGGGTATGGGTACGGATATAGATACCAGATATTGCAATACCCGCATTTCGGGTGCGGATATGGGTACGGGTACCGATTTTTCGTACCCGTGCCGAGCACTGACTGCACCTCAACATGCCCCGCAAAAGAGTTTTCGCGAGAAGTTTTTTGTTGCCATAATTTTTGCCTTTTTTGCCATTTTTGCCATGCATTTATTGCCTTTTTGCCCGGCATTTATTTTTAAGGGCAAGGCGAAGGCATAAATTGTTTTTTTGCCTTGCTACGGGCAAAAAATACCGGGCAGGCAAAATACCTAAGGCATTTAAAAATCGACAAACCCTATATGTAAATACATAGATGTATACTATTAATTTCCTAATATGTCGTGTGTAGAAGTCGCATTTCTTTCAAACTCAAATTTATTATTCCCTTTACTTCATTAGTCTTTAAACTAGTTGAAGGGGTTTCTAAATTAAAAACATGCCTGACACCATCCACTGTTTGTATAATGTTGAACTTAAGCATGCATAAGTATTTCCAGGCAAAAACAGGAAATAATTGATTCTACAAAACCAAAACGTTTGTATAATTAACCCTATTTTTGAAACAGTTTGTTCGTATTCCTTTTTGTCACGTAGCCATTATTCTAATAATTATAATGTTTGAACCAATGTGAATGTCTCCTTTATGCAGCCGGAATATTGGGATCGGGTCAAGAGTGGACTGTAGAGTCCTTAAATATTAATTTTTTGATACAAGTATTAAGAGTCAGTTCTAAAACATCCGACCACTCCCTATGCATAGAGGCATGAAGGTATAAAATATTAATTAACCATTATTAACCATTTTGTGGCTCAACCTTGCATCATAAGTTTGTCGTCTCTACCCAAAGTAATTACAGATTTTCAAAGCCTGGGTCTTATGTTGTTCTTATTGGAATACCTTTTTTTGTTCACGATGAGCCTCATTTGGTTTTTTGTAATGTTGAAATTGGAGTGAAGGATTTAAAACTCAGAAACACATTTTTTCCAACACAAATTCGGACATTGCTTCACTTTCTCTTGACTGCTTTGTCACGAGTTTTTCACTAATGGGACAGAACAAATTATGAAAAATTCTAAAAATATTTGCTTAACTTGGGGTAATGGAATACGTTTTTCCCTTATGGGTTAGAAGTGGTATGAAAGGTTTTTTGACACTCTGCAGAAGTCTGAGTTTACCTAAACCGGTAATAAATTGGCTACAACAATAATTACTTAAAAACAAGAATAATTAACATTAAATGAACTTTAATTATTAAAGTTCATTTACATTGTTGGTTTTGCTGGGAGACAATACCCGTTGAATCATGTTGTTATCCCTCCTCTTGTCAATAATTCGAGCAGATATGTATAAACTTTGGAAAATATCAAACTCATTACATACATGGAATAGATTTTGGCCGTAAAATATTTAACCTTGTGGTCACTTTGTACTTACACCATAGGTTGTGGGATGTTAACGTTGTAGTCTTCTAGTTAGAGCATATACACTTAGGTTACACGCCATCACTTCAAGTAATTAATTTGTGTATTCATGAGTTACTAGGATAATTGAGATTGGCTTTGCCCTTATTAATAAAATATGGAAGAAAATTGTCAACCATTTTCATTTAACTCCATGCAGACACGACTTCGTCAGTCTCTAAAAGGCTCCTTGCAAACTGAAATATAATATTACTTTGACCTGTTCTAATTCATATTTAAATTCCATACTACAAGCGCAACGAAATTTTTGCAAGAAACCAAAATCGAAACCATGTATTATCAATTCGCTCATTTGCTTTTCTGGCAAGCTACATTTCACAACTGTGAGCAGGTCATTTTCACATCAAATCTGACCATCACCAATTTGAATCAAATGATTTTCCCAACGATATTGTTCAACCTCAACAATACTAAAGGTTATTATTTCCGCCAAGTACTCGGCAAGATGGAACTAGAAGCAAAAGTCAAGCCTTGCCAAGCTCTCCTATTTTTCCACAGCGTTCCGGGTTGGAACACCAAAGGATCCTCATGCCGAACTATGCTGGAAGACACACTTCATCTCATGCCCAGTCATATAACTACGACTTACTTCACCATTGTTGTGAATGATAAGCGAGAAGTTGGATGCGTACGATGGTTCAGGAATATTCCGGGCAAATTTACACAGTATTTTGATTTTAATCGGTTGAATTTTATAATAACCAAATCGTTAACCAAGCAACCGGAAGTAAGTAGCTGGTACACACAATGCTTCGGCTGCATGACCTTTCATGATACAAAAATATACTTTGACCTCAAGAATTTAGAGAAGGGTCCGATTCAGTTTCGAGAATATGTGGATGCTACATTCAAGAATGTTTTCCGTCATTTGTCTTTCTTTACAGTGAATGGTTTGGATCGTATTCTTTACTCCCCCGAATATATGATTGCGGCCAGAAAGGTACGCGAAAAAGGAAAGATGACATTTACTCAACGAATTGTTGTGGATTTTTACCAGCAAGTCATATTTGGAATAGTCTTTGAAAAATTTTCAAATTCAACTTTTCCTGTTATAAGTAACAATGGATTCGCGGACGGGGCGCGGCAATGGGCTTCAATAGTATATTTGGACATCGCATTAATGACGTGTTACGGGTGTTTACCCTTGCGCTCAGACTCATTCAGATTCGTTTCGTGCTACGGAACGGTAAATACACTAACTATTCGAATTTACACTCAGCCATTTGCTCATTCAGTCTGGCTTGCCATTCTGATCTGCGCTGTATTGACGGGTCTCGTTCTTCAATTTGAATCTCGTCGCGGATTTTGGAATCGGCTTGAGGTTTTCATGCAACCCATTAAATCCCTGCTAGAGGTAGTTGACTTAACGGAGAAATCAATCCCATGCGTTGCAAAACTGAATTTTGTGATGGGATCCTGGCTTCTTCTGACCGTTGTTTTGAGCAATGCTTATAGAGGCGTAATCATATCGGAATTAGCAGCGGAGAAACCTGTACAAGGGTTGACAACATTTGATGCCCTTGAGAACATGGAGATAATGCCTGCAATTATGCCGCAATTCGTAAATTTTGCTGCCTCATGGGTTAATGATCGAATTAATCGCCCGAGCACGGACACAATTTATATTGGAAACGATACACGTATTTTTCCTTCAACAACCATAGGTTGGAGCATTGGGTGGATTTTGGAACCTATTCTTACACTACATGAGAATTTTGTAAGGAAATACGATCCAAAATTGATGTTTATTTTCGAACGACTAGTCCTCCCGGGAATGTTTGGGAAAGTCACTATGGGGGAAGAACTTTCCAAGTGTAATAAATTGGCATACTTAGATTTTGAAAGCAGGCTTTTACATTTTGAAGTGCCTGCATTTAGACGACGATCCTTGCGCAATCATCCGTTTGTTGTGAGCAAAGAGGAAATCTATCGGAATTCGTACGGATGGGCATTTTCCAAAAACAATGGGATTCATTTGATGGATTTTTTGAGAAAAGTGGTAGAGTCTGGGATTTTTACGTGGGTTCAGAAACGATTTCAAAGTTTTGACGAAACTAGGCATGATCTGAAATATGTGATGATGCGACGATATGGCATCGATGATTCAGAGTACGGAACTTTGTCTCTGATACTTTTAAGTTTATTTGCATCGTTGTGTGGCGTATGTATATTATGTCTGATAATTGAAATTATGCACCACATCACGGTTAAATTCTATTTTGTCGGAGTATAGTTAGTACTTGCCTCTGAGTTGGATATAGTCGGTGAAGAGGCAAAATGATCTAGGTGCATGATCGATTAGAATCAAAATGATCTACTTGCAGTTTCTTCACTAAAGGCAAAATGATCTACTTGCATTGAATTTTAAAAGCAAAATGATCTAGATGCAGCTTTTCCTAAAAGCAAAATGATCGAGATACAAATTATAATAAAAACAATATAAGTAAACACATTCTAATGCCGGTGTACAAAAATGCGAGGTATTCAAAATCTTTTATACATGCATTTAATTCCCCAATGCCTCCATTTCTTTCTTTCAGTAACATTGAAAAAAAAGTTGTCAATTATGATTTAACATTTGAAAATGATTCCGAATGTTATGATAATGGTGATGATCGTAGAATACGATTTGAAAAAACTCCACGTTGAGAATTATTAAAGGGAAAACCAATTCAATGTGCACACTAACACATGAGCTTACTGTGATTTTGATTCGTCTTTTAATTCGTCGATTTTAAAATAAATGAATGTTGCAGTTTTCGTAACTAAAAATGTATTAGATGCAATAAGTGAAATTAACTTTAGTTGCCGGAATGATCCTTAGTAATATCAAACCCTTCAGAGAATATTAACCCACAACCCTAGGTCAATTACAGTCATGGTTAGCCTTTATAAGCCACGTGTCCTCCTTACAGATGCTAGTTTTCTCACAAAAGAAATTAGACCAGCACTTAGATCATTTTGCTTTTAAGGAAAATTGTATGTAGATCAGTTTGCTTTTAAAGAGGCTTGCACCCAGTTCATTTTGCCTTTAGGAAAAAAGTTATGTAGATCATTTTGATTCTAATCGATTATGCACCTAGATCATTTTGCCTCTTCACCGACGATATACACTTCGCACCTAGTTTATAGGGTCAAACGTTTGTCATATAAGGGAATGAGCATTTATGCATACGTGCAGATAAGGAAAGGAATTTGGAGGGAATCGCATTTAGAAACTAGCAGTAAATATTGTACTAGATTTATTATGAATAGAAGAAAACTCTTGTAGTAAATAAAGTATATGTAGGTATTACTAAAATTTGCATTCAAAAAGTTAAATAAGTTCATGAGAAATGTAGTGCATAGATAGAAATATTGTTGCATGCTTATTGACAGAGAGATCAGTTGTTTTGAGTGTTGAGTTGTGTGCGACTGATAAATAGTAAAATCCCGGTGTTACTTGGTAAGTAATTGAGTTGCCCGAACACAAGAATGACTATGCTACAGATTAACAAGAGCAGAGCTGCGTTCAAGTCAAGTTATTTTGGATAACTTGACTTGAACTTGACTTGAACTTGAAAAATTGTCTAAACGAGATATCCGCACTTGTACTTGATGAATCAAGTTTCTCAAGCAACTTGAGTATTCAAGTATACGATTTTCAAGTTCATTTTGTAGAACTTGAACTTGATTAGAACTTGACCTTCAAGTTGGACACATAACTTGACTTGAACGTGAACTTGAACTTGTACTTGAACCATACTAGAAATTGCGTCCACAATTATTACAGCTGATAACAGTTAGGCCGTAATTAGGATAAAATAAACGAAATGCGGACGATATTCTTTACTTTAAAATTGCTAAAAAGTTTAACATACATGATCAAATAAATGTAAGCACTGTAGTCTAATTTACTAATTTCTATAGTTAACCAGTTAGCAATCGTACTATTGGCCTGTTCACATTATGTTGCACTCATTTGGTGAGTTTAACCAGCAGTTATAATCATGAATAATTATTTGTCGTCGTTAATTTTGCTTAACCAATATTTATTTATAAGATTGTTTGTTGTTCATCTGCGCCATCACCTTTAATATCAGCAAAAATCATTCTTACAGGGAATAATAAATTGCTCTTAAACTTCTTCTTAGCTTCAGAACAGGTGAACTAAGCAATCACTTCATTTTTATAATGGAACAAGAACCCCTAGTATCAATAACATTCCTTTAAAACAATAAGTCGGGACTTTTAATTATTCAAAGTATGGAAACAGGACACAAGAATTATTCTCGATCTCCACCACTGGGCTTCGTGGAGGCGACTTTAATGCCGATGGAATAAACACAAACACAAAGATGTTATTATTGTGATGATTCGCATTCAATATTATTTTTAGTGGGATGCAAAGATGCCACTAAATCCGTAATTCTTACATTGCTTGTCAGTCACAAAAATCCAAGTTATACTCAAGTTTTATTCAAGTACTCCCATTCAGTGTACTTGAACTTGACTTGATTTTGCTATCAAGTAATAAATTATTAACTTGAACTTAATTGAACTTCAACTTGAAAATTCAAGTTAAATTATAATTTTACTTGAACTTGAAAATTCAAGTTAAATTATAATTTCACTTGAACTTGAAAATTCAAGTTAAATTATAATTTCACTTGAACTTGAAAATTCAAGTTAAATTATAATTTTACTTGAACTTGAAAATTCAAGTTAAATTATAATTTCACTTGAACTTGAAAATTCAAGTTAAATTATAATTTCACTTGAACTTGAAAATTCAAGTTAAATTATAATTTCACTTGAACTTGAAAATTCAAGTTAAACTATAATTTCACTTGAACTTGAAAATTCAAGTTAAATTATAATTTCACTTGAACTTGAAAATTCAAGTTAAATTATAATTTTACTTGAACTTGAAAATTCAAGTTAAATTATAATTTCACTTGAACTTGAAAATTCAAGTTAAATTATAATTTCACTTGAACTTGAAAATTCAAGTTAAATTATAATTTCACTTGAACTTGAAAATTCAAGTTAAATTATAATTTCACTTGAACTTGAAAATTCAAGTTAAATTATAATTTCACTTGAACTTGATGTTCAAGTTTCAAGTTACCAAATTGTCTGCACTTGACTTGACTTGAGCTTGATACGCACTTGAACTTTTCGAGTTATACTTGAACTTGAACGCAGCTCTGAACAAGAGTATTTAATGAGATGTTAAAATCTCCGTGTCTTAATGCATTCGGTCACATCGCAGCATCTTAACCAGAAGAATATAATAATAGTTCCAGTCATTTCGCCATTTTACGTTCCATCATTGCATTACAGTTAATACTATGAAAGTAATATTCATTAATTTTACTATTGTCGAAGAACTTAGATTTATGACAAAAATAGTTTAATAAAAGTGATATCACTTTTTCTTAACTTTGAATAAACAGCAGCACAAATCACTGATGCTACTCTTGAGCAATACTATACCATTTTACGTCTCAACTCACAATCAGAGGTTATAAAGACCAATGTACATATACATATGTCATTTAATTCATTTTAAATGAAAATGTGATTTTTGATTTGATATTATCATTTGTTTATTTAAATTTAATTTTGTTATAATATGAAGTTATTTCTACATTCAAGTTGTTCTTTCCTCTGACTCTGAGAACCGCAATTTAATTCATAAATTGATTTCCTGGGCTAATTTGGTCGGCATCCAAAGAAAACCTCTGGAGAGTCTGAATTACAGCCAGAGAAACCTCTTCTGAAGTTGGAGGATCGCTTTCACATGTACCCCTTTACGTGCTTTTGGTTTGTATGCCGTCACCACGTTGGCCTCAAACTCATTGAACGGTTTGCGAAATTGGTGGTAGATATTGAAAGATGTAGGGTTTGTCGATTTTTAAATGCCTTAGGTATTTTGCCTGCCCGGTATTTTTTGCCCGTAGCAAGGCAAAAAAAACAATTTATGCCTTCGCCTTACCCTTAAAAATAAATGCCGGGCAAAAAGGCAATAAATGCATGGCAAAAAGGCAAAAATGGCAAAAATTAAGGCAACAAAAAACTTGTTGAGGTTGAGGTGCAGTATTGTGTCATGAAGAAGTCAAACCTGTTCAGCAGATTCAACAACAATGAGTGTGCTTTCAAAAATGCCACCATTATAAATCGAAAATTTGGAACAAATGTGAGAATGCTGGTCTATTTGTTTTCAATTTGTGATTTTAGTATACATCCAAAAGTGTTTAACATTATAAAAACCGACAATACTCATCCAATTTGTCACTTTTTGGGAACTATTGTCTAAGTCGAAACTATCGCCAAAAATATGTGAACACAAACTAACAAATCACTATCAGAATAGGGTTCCTCAATTATCAATATTGTTTCAAGTTCATCGTCGGTTTTTTCGTCGCCTTCATCAATTTCATTGAGGCTATTTACATCTGACAAAGTGTCTGCAAATAAGTAATTGTATATCGAATCCACGATCCGACATTCTTTTGCTTGTTTGAAAGCCTATTTTAAAGTTGGCCACGGTCGGAGCAAGCACTAATGATGGCGGAAATAGAGCGTTCCATGAGCATAGTTAATTTATGCCAATTTTGCCAAGGCAAAAAATATTAAATGCCAATTCTGCCAGAATGGCATAAAAAATCATTTTTGCCCATGTGAATAAATGCCCTAAATGCCTGCCAAATTTGCCATTAATGCCATGGCATTTAAAAATCGACAAACCCTAGAAAGATGGACTGTATTTTATCCCCCCGATAGTTGTTGGTGTGAAATTAAGCGATAATAGGGATGAAATTGTTAGAATTTATGTTAAGATTAGGGGTGAGAATAACGAGGCAACGAGACTAGAATCTCGTTTGTCTCGTTCTTTATTCATCATAGAGACCGTACGAGACATCTCGCTTTATTTACCCAGAATATTGTTTGCAATTAAATCTTATTTAAGCCCACCTCAAACTGAAAAATGGGGAGTTTTGCTATCATTTGGTCAATTAAGTCATTTTGCAGCTCTTGGTTCTAGCTTTTATTGCTGGAGGTCTGCATTTATTTTTTTCATAGTTTTCATGTTTTCAAATTTTATGGTTCAAACCAAAAGAATTTTACGGCATTAGATTGTTTTGAATAGTGAAATTAAATTTTGCCCGGTCTCTCACCACAATTTCTACGTGCTACAATTAAGTGGCATATATTTTAATATTAGCCATGTTTTAACCCTGTCTCTGTCTCATTTGTCTCGTTCATTGCTCACTCTCGCTACTCTCGTTCTCGAAATATCTCGTTCTCGTATTTTTTCAGAAACGGGAACGAGACTAACGAGAATTTTAAAAGCAACGAGTAACTCACCCCAGTTAAGATACTCATGATCCATATTAATTCGAAGCAGCGATTTAAACCAGGAAGGGGATATCGGAAAAATACGGATTTAAATGTGGATTCGAATACTTTCTAATTTCGATTTCAATTTCAATTATTTTTTTAAATACTTACAAATTTGAATTCCGATACGGATTCCAATATATTTGAATACTTCCTGAATTTGGATTCCAATTCAAATACTTTTCGGATATTCTTACAAAAAATTGGAATTTATTCAAAAGAACAATTTAACCGCAAAAATATAAGCGATACATAACACATTAAGTGTTTTCAAGGCAAAATTACCACGCAAATCGTTTATTATAAACTTGAGCACAGAAAACACACGCTCACAAGTAACCCACGCCCCATGCCAAATCGGGATAGGAATGAAATTTTGTGGGAGCTTAGGTACCTGGCCCAATGTCCCATCGAGAGCAAACGTTTGTGCCATCTCGCCCTGGTTTGCGCGGGAAATCGCGCAGAAGTTTTAAATTCTAATTCGTGACCAATTCGTTCCCCCTGTCCAACTTAAAATTTCCCATGTTAAATCCCATTAAGAAACTTCATTTTCAAATTTCACGAAAAAAATTTAAATCGTAAAAGCTCATTGAAATTCCATATAACACAATATAAGCATGTTTGAAAACTTGGTTTGCGCCATCTCGCCCTCGTTTCCGGTGGAAACCCGATTTACATTAGAATGTTTTCAAAAAAAGATAAGGGTCCCCGACGTCTGCTTTAAAATTGTGCAGGTTATATTCCATAACTACATAACTTGCCAGCTGAAATTTGAGTAACTGGAAAAGCAAGGAGTGATCCCATAACATTTCTAAAAAATCAGAGTAATTTGTTAACCTGTCTAACTACTTTTCCGATTAGTTCCTTCTAACAGTATTTGTAAATCGATTTGTTTGATAACACAACGTAACTAGTAGAATGTACTTGAGAGCAAGATTTAAGAAGTGAGAAACTTGATTCACTTAATAGTGGTTAATAGTCCTGTAAGACCGAGACTATGCAGCTATCTCATCCTGTTTGCAGGAATTTTTGCAGAAACGGGCTTCAACTCACTGCCCATTGACAAGCAAATACTTTTCGTTTACCCACCATTCGGTTCTTCGCCTTTGAGTTTTATAATTACATGTGTGCGGCTTTCAAAAAATGCTTTCTATGAACTTTTTCTCGCAGGTGGCAATATAAACCCCAATGAAATCGATAATTTATTGGAATAGGAATTCATAAAAAATATTCGAATACCGATTCGAATACCCTGTTTTTATTCTAATCCGATTTTGGATATAAATACCTTTGTGAATATTTATCCGATTCCATTATCGATACGGATACCCTAACTTTTTGAATATAATTCCGATTCGAATTCGAATTCCCGTCCCTGATTTAAACTAGTTGAATATTGAAATATCTACTCTCAGTGAACTTACGTGGCTGGTACTACAGAGTTTTACTACCAGATATAAGTATGTATACCTCAGAGGTCAGATTTTTGTGGAAAAACGTAAAGATTCTACCCAGGGAAAAAAATTCAGGCGAGGAAACTTACATCGGGAAGGAAATATTTTTAGTTAGCAGGAATTTTTAAATTGGTTGACATCTTTTGACAACAGGGATTTTCAAATTTTTGCAACAGGAATATTTGAACTTCCAAAAAGGGACATCAAATTCAGCAGGGAAAAACAAATATTATCCTCCAGTGTGAGATTGACAAAAATCCGACCCCTTCAATGTCTTATTAGCAACTACACAATTGTTCACCTCCATACCGTTTTCTAGTTCGATAGTTTCCTTTCCAAATTCCAATTATTACAGCAACTAAGCATGCACGGTACTGTAAGGCTACTTTCGGGATAACACACACTTTCATTGTTCTCATGGTTGTATTCCGTTGACGAAAAAAAATAACACTTAGTTTGCATAGTAAGCAGTGTCTACATGGCACCATAATAATCTCCACCTTAGAAGTGGGTAAAATGTTCAGATATAACAGGTTCCTTTGTTGAGAATTGTGGGCGTAGCTAGTGCTGTAATTTGTTCGTTTTGTTTTGTTTTGTTCTCTTCGGAAATTAACAAAAGTAGAACAATTTGAGTTTTGTTTTGTTCACCGAGTTTAGTTTTGTTTTTTGAACAATCCGTATTGTTCAAAAAACAATTCATATTGCTTTGTTCTACGCATGTAGGAGATGTTAGAAATTTGTGAAATTGATTGTTGTATATTAGTAATAGAGCATATAGAAGTTGATTTGTGTAACTTTGGTCCGCCCAACTTTTGTTGATAGTTTCTAGGAGTGTAAGGCGTAATGTAATTTCATACATCCACAAGACCTGAAATGACCGCGTGTATAGACATAATATGTCAACAAACGATTGTGATTGGGTTTACCTAGCGCTACCGATACGCATCGTTTTGGGTTCGCCCGATGCCTTGATTGAATTAATTACCTGTATTGTTTTTTTTGGATTGCTTAGGCCTCTTTCTGTGTCTTCCTGTCAACTCACAATCAGACTAGTTTCAACATTTTAGGATCAAATCAAGTTTATAATTTACCATCCAAGTCATCCTTCTGCATTTTATTAGAAACAACAAATTAAAATCGAATTTCATCGGTCATTATAAATGCTATTTGAGATTCATTATAAACTGTATGTAAGGTCATGGGTCTACTAATAACCCACAAAGGTCAAATTAAAGTCATGGAAATTCTTGTGACCCATCGAAAAAAACTCCTTGTAGCCCACTGAGGTCAAATTGAGGTCATGGAATTTCTTGTAGCCCACTGAGGTCAAATTGAGGTCATGGAATTTCTTGTAGCCCACTGAGGTCAAATTGAGGTCATGGAATTTCTTGTAGCCCACTGAGGTCAAATTGAGGTCATGGAATTTCTTGTAGCCCACTGAGGTCAAATTGAGGTCATGGAATTTCTTGTAGCCCACTGAGGTCAAATTGAGGTCATGGAATTTCTTGTAGCCCACTGGGGTCAATTTGAGGTCATATAACTTGTTGTAACTCACTAAGGTCAATTTGAGGTTTTGTTGCTATTTGTGACTCACTCAGGTCAATTTGATGTCATATTGATATTTGTGACTCACTCAGGTCAATTTGATGTCATATTGATATTTGTGACTCACTCAGGTCAATTTGATGTCATATTGATATTTGTGACTCACTCAGGTCAATTTGATGTCATATTGATATTTGTGACTCACTCAGGTCAATTTGATGTCATATTGATATTTGTGACTCACTCAGGTCAATTTGATGTCATATTGATATTTGTGACTCACTCAGGTCAATTTGATGTCATATTGATATTTGTGACTCACTCAGGTCAATTTGATGTCATATTGATATTTGTGACTCACTCAGGTCAATTTGATGTCATATTGATATTTGTGACTCACTCAGGTCAATTTGATGTCATATTGATATTTGTGACTCACTCAGGTCAATTTGATGTCATATTGATATTTGTGACTCACTCAGGTCAATTTGATGTCATATTGATATTTGTGACTCACTCAGGTCAATTTGATGTCATATTGATATTTGTGACTCACTCAGGTCAATTTGAGGTCATGTTACTTTTGGGCACTTTTTCAAACTCAACGTTTGAAAAGGTTATTACCCGCTGTCGTGGTGGTTTGTTTGTTATAGTTTTGTTTTATATTATCGCGGTTTTGTTCTAGTTTTGTTTTTTCGAAAACTGATTTTGTTTGTTTTGTTTTGTTCAAAAAACAAGAACTGAACAAAAGAACAAACAAAACGCGAACAATATTACAGCACTAGGCGTACCCCTTAAAGACAGAGCAAGGTTGAGAAATTCAATTATCAGGAGCAAAAAACAAAGTTCTGCCAGAAACCGAGTTTTTGAACTTGTATATTTTGATAGACCTTCGTACAAATGGATTTTTTTTAAATGCTAATTTTTAAAGGTCAGCTCCTTAGAGAAATCTCTGCTTTCAAAAGGAAACTTGGAATTTAAAGACCGAAATCATTATATTTACCTAAAAAATGGCACTTATGAGAGACAAATATGATTCCGTTTGTACAAATCGCTTCAATATTAGCACAGTGCTTAAATTTTACTATTGGTGTACACGGTAAAACTGAAAAATGTGCCGCCTTTGCAATTGTAGTACCATAAGCTTACATGATGGAATCACTAGGATTCGGAATAAACTAAACGTTAAAATATTTTTTTTAAAACCGTACTTCCATATGAACACAATCACAATGTATAGTGAGCCAGCAATTTTCTTCGTTTGATACTCTTCACGAACCGATCATGTGCTTCATTCCGACGGCGCTTGTCTGTGGACAAGTCGGATGGTCAAAATTGAAGTCGAATTTTTATGAGCGAAGCGATTTACTGGAATGATCTCGGTTCTGACCTTGTGGACACATGCTATTTAACTTACAATTATCTGGAAACCAATTTCAGCAACACAACCTCCTGGCCACATAGATGTGCAAACCACTTTTGAATCACAATTTTGAAAAAGCGATATTTACGCTTCAAATTTGGTTTGCCCCCTGACCTCGTGAATGATCGAACAACCGCTTTGAATTTCCCAGTTTTCCAAAATTCCAAACATTTTCAAGATGTTTCAAGACATTTTGAAAAAAATTTTAAACAATTATTTACGCTTGAAATTTTGCTTGCACATTTCCCTGGACATGAAGTTGTGCAAACCACTTCCAAGTTTCGAAATTTTGAAAAAAATAAACATATTGATAATACAAACTGGGATTCCGTTTTAAACGACACTTCAACATGCAAACCAGCTCAAACTTTTCAGCTTCTGAGAACTTCTGAATAGTTTCAGAAAGGGTATAATTATGTATATGTACACAGGAAAAATTAAACTCAGATTACACAGATTAAAGTAAATTATTGCACTGTTGGATGGACGAAGTGTAATCAGTTCATACAACAGAGGAATCATTTCATTTGAATTATTATAAATCCACCAATAATATATGTACATGTATTTCTGTTACATGACAAAATTATTTAAAGAACTTAAACATATAAAAGGAAGCACACCCACGAACAAAATATACGCAAAAAAATTGTCGCGGGCCAGACACTTTGCTTTGTCTACTACTTTCCAAATCTACGGGTTCAAAAAACTTTCCATCAAGAATTACACGGACTGTTCATCACGGTTTTGAGGCATTTTTATTTTTTTGGTTCAATCCACTAATATCTTCTGTAAGTCCATACTAACTTGTTCTTCGGTTTTATGTTTATTATACATACTACTAGAAACTAACCTCGTGTCATCAGTTGTATTTGAAAACGTTCTTTACAGTGCAACAAGAGATAAGTTCAATATATTGCCGATATGTGTAGAATGCAAGCTAATAATAATGGGGAACTAATCCTTTATTATTATTGAGCACTTCTGTTGATTTAAACCTTCGCGCGTTTGTAGTACAATTCAAACCTTCGCGGCTTATTTCACGAATTCAAACCTTCCCGGCTTATTCACTATACAGCCAAGCAAGTCGGTGGCAATGATGGGAAAATCCCTACTAGTTACGTCCATATCCCTGGTAACACTCAGTCACAAATCCTTACGTCCCTCCAATCCGTCCTGAACGTCAGACGATCTAGTCTCAGTCACGGCCAGTCAGCGCTAACGTCGTTAATGAACGTCCCCGTCCCGTCCGTATCCCTATCATATCCCTATCCCTCTCTCCATCTCACGTGACAACCATTCCTGGTACCCAGCATTGTTATATTCATTGCTACATATGTATGGCATACAGCACATGTAAATGAACGAGGTAGTAAATAGTGAGAGTGGCGGTGACTGGATTAAATCGTAACGTCCCAAGTATTCGTCCCTATTATTAATGTATTTTTCAGTCAACGTCTCGATCCCGTCTCAGTCCCTCTCCTCTCTTAATTTTTAGAACCGAATCCGTCTCAAAGTCCCTATCCCGTCCCAATTTTTGCCGTCCGTCCTGAGAGACGGTATCCCCAGCGAACATCATTGGTCGGTGGTATATACAACAAGCCGAGAAGCACAGCGGGCTGAAAGCTGAAACTCTGTCGCAGAGTAGAGGTTTTTCAGCTCGCTCAGCTCGCTGTTCTTCTCGGCATATACCAACTGCTTGCAGTATATTGGAAGCTCGCAATATTACGCCATTTTAGATTATCACTTAACAACGCTAACCATAACTATTATAAACATTAGACATAAATCATCAAATTTGGATTAAATTACGACTGGTAGTGATAAAAACTACGTATAATAATAATAATTTGATAAGAGGAGAATTTTAATGACTGAACTTAGTTCACATTCGTGTGGGATTCTAATTAGGAAGAATAATTACAAGCCTTAGCATCCAGAGTTTTGATCTTTATATCCCTAAAAATATCATTAGGATGTAAGGATTGATTTGTAGGAACATTGGACTTTAGTAACTATAGCAAGTTACATGTGTTGCGCTAATATGAAATCCTTTCATTTTTTCTATTTTAAATAATCAGTGCGTCCAGTGTCTGAGGCTTCAGTTGCAATATTGCGGTACAACGGATCTATATACAAATTATATTAACATAAAAAATCATATTTGATCAGCACGTTGTGCTGATCCACTAAGGGGTGAAGCACCATACAGTGATGCAACAGCAAGGTTTAATAACGATGTTTGTATTAAATTGAACAAGCGATTAGTTAAATTCCACGTGTATAGCCTAATATTGAGTTTGGGATAAAACTTTAGTCGGCCGAAAGCTGTTTCCCCATAATATTTTGATGATGAATTGCCAACTACCTATATGAAACGAATTGTTAGTCTTACAGTTAATACTTCACGTCTTATATGAGATTACTTTGCCTGGCGAAGCGGGATATCAATATTAAGCCTTCTCGACAGACCTTGATACGAGATCTATTGCCATTTACACTTATTATTTACGATATTTATTTACACAAGTAATTGCTCCTGTGCGAAGCACGGGGCTTTTACTAGTATGAATAATATAAACATACTGGCAGCATAACAACCCGGTACATATTCCGCGCTGCTAACTGATGTGGATTTTGAAGTTGGGATTGACTACGTTGTTTATCAATAATTGGATTGAGGATTGATTCATTGACTAAATTGGATTAGAATTCAAATTGAATTCAATGAGCTGGGATTGAGAAATTAGGATTAGATTCAAGTTTGCTCAACTCAGGACTCAGGTGGATTAAGACTGGTATTTATTATTTATATAGAAAACACAATTCTATGTTAATTGAATCCCGGATTAATAATCCATTCCCAACCCTGTTCTCCACAAAGGAGTTTTTCTATACCAGGACCTGTCTAATTAGACTACCAATTTCATGTGTTCTAATGTTAACCGGCGTTGCGTTATTGAACAATTTTTCAAGGTGGATGGTTCGATAAGATCAGCGCATCGTGACCTTTTAAACCGAATTCCTTCATTGCACCATAATCAAATAGATACTATTGTGAAGCAGGTTTTCTTTGACCGTACTTCAAGGAAATGTTCCGCATATCGTCTCAAGCTTGACGTCACAATATTATTTCAGAAAGTTTTACCTACCTAACAGTGAATTCTTCCACATGACCCGTGTATTTCAATACAATTAATGGTGATTACTTTAATAATATTATTAGTAGACTCATAAGCATTCCATTTCAGGGGTAAGAAACGGAATTTCAAAATGTTACAAAAATTTCACAT
Source organism: Allacma fusca (assembly GCA_947179485.1). Classification (NCBI taxonomy): domain Eukaryota; kingdom Metazoa; phylum Arthropoda; class Collembola; order Symphypleona; family Sminthuridae; genus Allacma; species Allacma fusca. Next base: position 33,262,721 of record OX359247.1, on the reverse strand, counting down.
GTTAGGTAACTTCCACCCGCAAACTCAACCTTTGTTTTTTTTTAATTGGCAAAATTTTAATTTCGACTCGAAACCAATCTGTGACCAACACTGGCCATTCTGCGCCCATGGAATCACTTGTGACCAAAGCTAGTCAGTTTGGTATCATTGAACCACTTCTGACGAGTATTGCCTAATCCATAAACAGTTGATCAATTTTCCAAAACCTGAGACCATGAACCAATTTTTTGACGAATATTAGCTAATACGAGGCCAGTAAATCACTTGAAACAAATTTTAAAAAATATGTTGGCGTGGAACCTCTTGTAACTAGAAACACTCAAGAATGGCATTTGGAACAATACGGATTACGAATGGTCAAAAATACTTCACTAGAGTCATTGTTAACAAAATATTAGGGTAGCTCACCCACTTTTGAAAATAGAAATTTATTGTGGGACTTGTCGTTGCAATATTTATGTTGGACAGGGAAAATTTTCCAACGAAATTTCAAATTTGGGTCGCGATTTTTTGCTCCAACCTATGCGAGATGGCAAGCCCTGTTGTGCGCGTTAGTACAATGGACGATTGGACCAGATATCAAAGCTCACAAAATTGCATTGCAAAATATTGCAACAACAAAATTGCAATCACGTGGGGCATACGGTGAGTATTAAACATATAAGGGGGCATGCATAAATTATATAACGCTTAGACGGTCAGTGGTGGTTTTTCTTAACGTTACGCTAACGTTACGCACAGTAGGTAGTACCTGTGTACTCTTTTACGTAACGCAATATTTGATTAGACCCGATTTTAACGCGTAGGCATTCTTGCAATATTTAGTGAAAATATTTGGGAGCGAGGTTTAAATTTTAAGAATATATGCCCTTTCACAGAATGCAATGTAACTATATTGGAATAAAAGTTGGATTAACACAATAAGGTTAATGGGAGTATTCTGATATAATTTGAGCACTAATTATTTAAGTTATGCATAAATTTGTTATCATTGCGTTATGTATGATAGTGGGGGTTAGATGACAGCGTTACGTATGCGTTACTCGGGGTCGGAGCTGGTCAAAAATGTGGCATATTAGCGTTACATAATTTAGGCATGCCCCCTAAGGATGAGGATGGGATTATTTCATGGTCCCCTAGAATACTTTATTGAAAATCTTCATGCTAAATCACATTTAAAATTTTAGTTTTTGATTGTTAAGTCAAAAATAAAATTTTGAAATTTTTCAAAAACTCAAATGTTGCGTTTGTAGACGGAGGACATGTCATTACTAGGTAGATTACGTTGGATGAAAACAAACCAATTTTGGCAAAATTTTGAAATTCCATGTGTTACCCCTAAAATGGAATGCTTTTCAATAGTACTAATATCAAGAATTTGTGGATACAGTTTCACTACTTTCAAGATGACAAAAAGAAAATTATATTTTATTCACATTTTCTGTTACTATTATAAAATGCGGATGCGTGCATACATGTGTCCGTCCAGTGCATCGCATGGGTTCAAAAATGCTGTACCTGGACCTGAACCTGGACCCAAATAGTGGGTACCGGCAAAAATCGTACCCAAACCTGTACCTGAATAAAAGTACCCATTAAATAAATGTTGGTACCTGGACTTGATTAATTTGCAAGTAGTGCTTACCTGTACCTGAATTTTACCCGTACCCAAAATATACCCAATATATGGACCTGTACCTGAAATATTTTCCTATGTACCTGTACCCAATCAGGTACTTTTAAAAGAATTACTGTAAACGATTCCACATGATGACATTCGATGATTTACATCACAGCAATTACAAGCTAGACAAAATTCTGCCTCGTCATAATTTTTGCAATACTAGACATCTTAATGGAACTATAACTTCTACACCATCTGAGTTATTGCCATCTCCAATTAAATCTTCCACTTCTAGGTCATCCTCCACAACTACAATATCATTTAACGCCATTTTTACTGGATCACAAGTGGAATTTATAATTACACGTACTTATTGCTAGCACGTTGTGCTAAGTCAACCATCTCTATTGCATAAACGTATGCTTTTTCAAAAATTACGATGCACTCCTGAAAACACGCTGAATATCAAAGTAAACCTGTAGGTCGGAGAGAGAGTCACATACTACACTAGTTGTCTCGTAAGATGGATTTCTATTCGTAAGAGTACTACATTTTCAGGTAATAGTTTATCAGGTCCAGGTATATTGGAAGCTTGTACCTGTTCCTGTCAGGTACAACCCAAAAATATCCAAGTGTGTACGTGTACCCAACACCTGGTTTTGTACCCAAAATTCGGGTACATATAGTACCCATAAAGTACCCATTCAGTTTGGGTACTTAACAGAGTACCAATTTCGGACCTGGACTTGTACCTGTACCCAAATACTCAGGTACTACCCGTACCCATGCGATGCACTACGTCCGTCGCACTAATTTCACGCTTTTTATAGCGAGAGCATTTTGCACTTTTCATAGGGAGATATTTGTGCGCTTTTGAGAGGGGCAGAATTTAATGCTTTTCGTACGTAGAGCTTTTCTGCGCTACGGATAGGATCAGCTATTTACGCTTTTCCTAGGGATAGCCTTTTGCGCTTTTGGTAGGGACATATTTTTACACTCTTCGTAGGTAGCTATTTGCACTACTGGTACGAACTGTTTGCACTTTTAGTACGCACAGCTTTTTGCCCCACTTATTGCGAATTTATGGGTTAGAGGTAAGAGTGAATTTATGCGCTAAGAGGGAGAACTTTATACGTAAGGAAAAGGGTACTTTTTAAATATATCAGTAATTATAATGGGATAGGAACTATGGGGAAATTATGAGTTAAGGATAGTGGAATTTATGCGCTAAAAATAGGGTAGGGGTCTGCGTGGACAGGTGGCGGAACCCGTGGTTTTAAATAATCTAATAAGAATAATGACAGTTTCAAGAAACGTTTCGTAAAAGCTTTGGAGGGGAACCCAAACGATTTAGCAATCAAACTGAAAATGATTCAATTAATAAGGCCGCTTCAAATTAATTTCCGGCTGGTTTTTTATTTCAATCGTATGTTTGTTTCTAAGATACTGAAAAATTAATTCTTAGTCTCCTCAATAGGCTGAAGCGTGTTGCAATGCTGTACCAAATTTGTGTTGTACATCTCAAAAATGAAGTAGAGACCGATATTACGATATTAAACTTGGGGTAATGGGAAAATCTAGTTTACTCCCAATCAAATTAATGAGATCATGTCATTGACCTTTAAGGAGGTGGTGAAATATCTTAAACTGTTGTGATCAAAACTTATTAAATGTTCTAAAACGTTGTAATACTAATATACTTGTTTGCTTTAATCTTGTCTCGTCTAGTTAGGTCCTGAGACCGCAAGTTTTGACCTAAGGTGATTTAGGCCCAAACGAATCTCCATGAAATTTTCTACAAGCGCATCGTTTTGAACTATTTTTGTGAACGACAGACCGTCCAAGAAAAAATGTCAATTTCGTACACTCCTTTTTTTTATTATATTTCCTCCTGAAGCGAAATTTTCGCAACCTTCCTCTGTTATTGCTGGTCATGTCCAAAATTCTCAACGTCAAACGAAATTTTTCAAAAGTTTCTCCAAGCTATCCCAAAAACTCTGGACGTGGTCAAGGAAGTTGACGAAAATGTTTAGGTAACATACACTAAAATACATGCCTCTTACGTTGCATTCATACTTAGACATAGACGAAGAGAGCGTATGAAAAAGGAAAATCGTCCAGATTTTTTAATATCAATAATTGCGTCAAATAAATATTCCAAAATTTTGTCGATACCAAAAACTGTTTTAAAATCCTTACATTGGGGTTTGCCGAAAATTGAAATTTCTGTTTTTTTCTGAAATCATCTCAACATGCGGAGATTACATACATTGAAACATGTAGGTTTTTTTATAGCTTACTTCTGCTGCCTTCAATCCTTCATATTGCACTTCTGCAAGCTAAAACTTATCGACAGCAAGCGTCCAACTCACCATCAGCAACGCATACTCAAAGGGGTGATTGCACAAACGACACATACATTATTACAGGGTTCAGCTCGCGCAAAACATTCGAAACGCATGTTCATTCGCACTTTTGTAAACTAATCTAACGGTGTAAAGTTGTAATAGCTTCTGTATTGAGAAGCAATTTAAGGCTCGTAAAATCTACGACATAACCCTGCCCACAATACTACTGCGCTATTCACAGAATTTAAAAAAACTGTGTCAACTTTTTTTCTATAACTCGATAATAAATACAAGCACACCCTTTGTACAGTCTCAAAAACAAACAATGCAAGTGCTATGATATTACCAAACAAAAATGAATTTAAAGCAGCTTTAGTTACAGAGTCATTTTCGTTTCGTTTGACCTTTTCTACCAACATGTGCTTTGTATCTGGCGCCTCTAATGCTTCTGCAAACCTTCGTTTGAAATATTGTGCGTTTTCGTCGTCTTGAATCTTGTAATGAACTTGTAGCCACCGATGCATGATACCAGAACTAATGACCCTCTTCATGACATCATCAAAGCAGTCAGCATTGAATGTGTAGAAAAGCCATCCCGCGGTGTTGTGAAAGTATTCACTTTCGAATAGGTAGAATTTTGTGAAAAAATGTTGCGACGTTAAACTGGAAACAACATTTTGAACATTTCCATGAAGTATGGCAGCTTGTTGTTCATATAAAATTTGAATCAAAATTGTATCCATTTGATTCGTGTGAACTGTGGCGACTCGATTTAACACCTCTCGATGTGTTTCCTTCACGGAACCATTTATCATACCATATTGAACCTCGTTTGCGTTTTGATTTCTTTCCTGAATACCCATACGAAATTGATAGCCTGAATTAACCAAATCTTCGTACGATAATCCCCCCTTGTGGACACGAGGTAAAACTGTGAAACTTTGCATCTTTCCTGTGTAAATCGCATTTAGTACAATGAAAAAAATAATCAGAATAGACAAATAAAAATTGGATTTCAATTTTAATCCTCCCTCCTGCCCAAAAAGAAGCGCCGTCGGAATGAAAAACAATGCCGCGTTCGTCTTGAGTTGTAAAGCAATTTTAAAAAATAGTATCGCTGCACATATTGTTGTAATAATCAGAGCCCAAGTAAAGTTTCCAAAGGGTTCCTTCAGGGTTCGAAAAGAGGAAGGAATTACAAGAGGCTCATTGTACACGATGATAGTTTTTGTGTGGAAGTGCGTCTGAAAAAAAAACATTTTAATTTCTCCTACATACTTAGCCATTGTGAGTCCAGCAAATGGACTTACAGTACAATAACTGCAAATACGTCGGGTTCTCCTCCTGAGTCTACCGTCTACACCAAGAGAGAAATTTAAGCGCTTCTCTAATATCAAGGCGACTTTTACAAATGGAACAAACTTTGTCTCACTGAATGGTGAATTTTTCAAGGAAATAATATGATTTTTTTCTATAAAATTCAAGCTGCCTTCGGTAAGCAGAGATGGGTCCATTGGTGTTAGTAGCAACTGTTTTTGGTAGCAGTTTGATCTGAATGTTCTAATTTTGATGTGGATATATTCGTAAGTGACTTCGCTACTCTTTGAATTAACATCATACTTATGCAAACAGATTACCATTTTTGGGCATGGTCCTGCTAGAATCATTATTTCAGTTGGAGTCGTTTCTCCGGGTGAAATTTTACCGACGAAGTAGTTCCAAGGGCGGAAACGTTCATCTGCATGATAGACGTCACGTGATATTGTAAGTTGAAGCACAAAATCTTTACTAATCCCAGCATTCTTTTTAAAATACATTTCTATCCGGTTTGCTTCGAATTTACTAACAAACTGTAGTTTGTTTTTAGGCGCGTAGATAATAATATGCAAATAGCATGGTAGGAATTTAGATGAACGAGCGACGTGGCCAGGGCCCGAGAAATCGCTACTTGAATTCAGGAGCCTTCGAGGCGACTTTGGATGTAATGCTCCAGAAATTTCAGACTTTACCTCTCGACATACTTTTGGTTCGGACATTGTTACCACGTTTATCTCACAGTCGTTAAAGGGTTTCAGAAATTGTTGGTAAATATTGAAAGATGGTCTGCGTTTTATCCCCTCGATAATTGTTTGTATGAAGTTCGTAGAGATTAAAACCAACATGGTTAAATACTGCGTCAAGATACTCATGATCTGTTATTAAATTGGTGTAACGAGGTGGAACTGTTCGGATGTTGAAATAACTAGACTTTGATTGTCTTGGGTGATTTTATGTAGCTAGAAAAGTAGCGTTTAGTGATAATACTGTGAATCCAAATGCAGGATGTGCCTTACTGAAAACTACAAAAGCTTACCTCGATGTCTTTTAAAACAATTCCTTTTCCTCCGTGAAAGGTAGATCCTTTACACGTTCCAAATTGTAGATAATTATTGCAACTCATTACTCTTGCAACGTGTTTCAGTAAAAATAACTTGGTATTGTAATATTACAATAGACACCTTTTTTAATGACACGGAAATTGAAAATGTAGAGCGGTTTGCATGTAATAGCAAAGAGTTTATAATAATAATAAGTTTGGATTGTCTTCATGGTTGCATTCAGTTGACGAGATTATATAACTAAAGTTGCTCGCTAAGCGTTCAATAATTGAATAAACTACATCCAAAGGTTTGGCCTGAAAAGAAAAACTGAATTCCAGTTAATACAACTTCATATAATTACCTAAATCACGTTAGAGTTCACACGAGTCGTTATTACTATCATTAATAAATTGAAAATGAGTTCTACATGTACAGGGATCCGCAAAACGATTCTCGCTCCTTCTAGCCCACGTAAGAGAGGTCGTAAAACATTTGTATCCTCCACTTTGTAACAAGTTCTGTTCAAGATGTTCTAAAATTTGTCTCATTGACCTCGGTCAATTTTCTCGGGCACGGATGGCACGAGTGTGAAGCAAAGAATTTGTAATCCCTCTTGGAAACTTTAATTGGAAACTTGGGCTTTATAAATATCAACTGGATGTGCACTAGTACAGATACTGTTTTTTAATATTTGCATTACAAGCGGATGTTGCTTTGTTTTTCAATCGACAACACTCCTCCTTGTACACGTGGGAAGGTTAAAGTTGAAGTCGAATTGTTATTTTTCTATGTCGATTACTATTATCACGAACAGGATCATTGGTTCGGGTATCATGTATTGGCGGCTACAAGTTCATTACAAGATTCAGGTCCACAAAAACGAATTATATTTCAACAAACTTTGCTAAAGTTGTAAAGGGGAATCCAGAAAAATCGTAAATTGCAATCGGTAAACCGACAGTTCATGGGCGAAGCGATGGGCGTCGTCTGCATTTCTGATGAGTACAAATGAAAATCAATTGTGCAGCTTGTTGTGGTAGCACAATTTGTTTTTTTAGGAGCGAATTTTTTTGAACTACTCAGTAACTGAAATATTTGAACTGATTTGCATATACGCATGCTGAAATGTTGAAGTGATTTTTAAAACGCAATCCCAGTTTGTATATGTTTTTTTTTTCAAAATTTGAAAATTCCAAGTAGTTTGCATAACTACGTGTTAAGGTAAATGTGCGAGCGAAACTTAAAGCGTAAATTATGTTTCTAAAAAATTTTCAAAATATCGAAAAATTCAAAATTCAATGGCTTGCACTAGGGTTGTGACAAACGATATAACGAGACGATATTATCGTCCATATCGTAAATTTTGGAGCAAAAATATCGTACGATATTTCCCGTAATTTTTAAACGATATATCGTATAGTTAAGAATATCATTTTTACAGTTTTTTATTCCAGAAATGTCATACTGCAGACCTCTAACGTTTTTTGTTGAAAATAATTGGCTGCAAATGACGGAAATTTTGTACCCAAACGAAAAGTCGGCAAAACTAAGCGACATGCCTGTGTTCAATTTCAACTTACGATCAAGCTAACATGTAAAATAGTGGTTTTAAAATGGTGTTTCCGAATTGCATTCAGTATCGTTATATCGTTTTCGTGTATGTCGTTATCGTGTATTTTAAAGTCAAATATCGGTAATATCGGTATCGCTCAAAAATGAATGATACGCACATCCCTAGTTTGTACATCTACATGGTAAAACACTGGACTTGGATTGATTTGACTTGCATGACTTCATATAAAAGTCAATACACAATTACTTGAGGCTCCGTCATGTAGCTATAAATCAAAGCTAGTAAGCCAGGGTGAAATTTCGTCAATACCGTCTATTATGCTTAAGTATATCGAGTCATTTCAAAATTGTTTGTGCTGAATCTTATGTTCCTGCAGGAAGGTCCTCAACGACCGTCTGGTGAAAATGTAAGCCAAAATTGACGCGTAATTAGGGCTTTTGAAATTTTTGGCATTTTTTTCAAAATTTCAAAAATTGGAAATTTTGAAGTGGTTGGTACATCTACATGTTCAGAAAATGTTCAAGCCAAATTTAAAACGTAAATAGCGGTTTTGAAATTTTTTAAAATTTGGAAAATTCGAAGTGGTTTGTACATCTACATGGTCAGGAGTTTGTGGTGGGCAAATTTGTTTTCACCTAAGATTCATGGTATAGCAGCCTTTGTGCACGCAAGGTGAAAACTGAGTTCACTTCAGGATTCAGTTTGTTAAAAAGTATCCCATAATTTTAGAATTTTGGAAAACTGGGAGATTCGAAGTAGTGTTTTGATCATTTATGAGGTCAGGGGAACCTGTAAACCAAATTTGAAGCAGAAATATCGATTTTGAATTTTTTCAAACTTTTGAAAATTGGAAAATTTGAAGTGGTTTGCTCATTTACATACGTGGTCACGAGGTTGTGCTGCTGAAATTGGTTCCCAGCTACGAGCTAAGTTGATTAGCATGGAAGCCTTTGTGTCCAAAAGATCAGAACCGGGATCATTTCATTATATCGCTTCACTCATAAAAATATATTTTTATATTTTACAGCTATAGCTGAACTGACTGAAAAAACCAAAATAAAAATGATTCAGTTATCTAGGCCGCTTTTTTTGATGGTAATATTGTATTGTAATCGCAGTTTTTGCTTTTGAAATACTTATCCTATGCAAAGTATATGCTAGTCCGAGGTCCTCAAAATTTTAAACCGATACTGGAATCAAACCTTTGTTGTGGGGATGTTGAGAATGCATTTTATTGAAATACGCATTTAAAGTAATTATAGTCAAACTGGAAAAAATGGATTTATATATTCACAGAGGCTTATCCAAATATGTGTCTCATACGCTTACACGAATGCTTTGACGCGTGGAAAACATTTGGTTTATGCCAAATCTATTACAATGATGGCTTATAATTTTAACCTATCTATATAGTATTGTTGAGTCAAAAATCTAAAGCGATATAATAAATAATCTGTTGTGATTGGTTGAAGTTATATATAAATTTATTCTAAAAACTTTATTGTATCAGCTTCTCATTGCAGAAGTAGGTGAGGTGCAGGGTTGGAAAAAACCGGCTTTTATCAATAAAGTCAAAGCCAGTGGCAAGAAATGGCAACAACCGGATTTTATTGGACAGTGGATTTATTTGGATTAATTATGGCGATTTTATACCAATCTATTCAACAGGTCCAGGCCGTTTAGAACCGTTTTTAGCCAATAATGACCAGCCTGTTTCAACTTCTCGTTACAGAAGTAGCTCATGTATGTACGTGTGTTGACGTCATACACGTTTTATACATACTGTGGATAGTATTGTAACATATTGTCATGAATATTTACGCATGTAAACTATTACATATCAAAGCACTCTTTTCGACACATTTGCTGCATTTAAGGAATAGTAGTATTCGGAGTTTCAAATGCATTTTTATAATTATTATACACATAATTGTACACATAATCATACACGTTTTAGTAATTATTATTTTTAATAATATAAGCAGTACACGAAATTTTGAATTAGTCCCTTCTGTTCCTTTTTACAGTCATAATATTGTATGTACTCATAGTTCCGATTTCACATGCAAATTAAATTGGGATAGGAAATTCACGAGCACGCGATTATATAGTCGACTTCATTTTTTTTATTTATACGGAACACGGCGGCAGTGGAGCAAGATCTTAGGAGAAAATTGTCTCACAAATTTTCTAATTTTGCTTTGCTTAAAGAAGAAACTTTTATATGAAACAATGATATCTGTCATTAGATGCTCGTGCCAGAAAGCTCATAATCACTTATACAATATTAAGGCATTAAAAGGAGAAAATCATGACAGTTTATTTGCTATTAGAATATTATAATTAGATGCTGTGTTTACATAGGACAGTGAAATTGATGTGTCAGTGAAATTAATATTTCTTTCTCTCTGAACTAATATACAGAATGACATTTAAAACAATAAATAATGAAATGGTAGAGATAATGGTTGAATCAGTAAGTAGTAACATGAATCTGATAACTTGCAACAAACCTTAAGATAAAGTAATATTTATAGGCCGATCCTTAAACATTGCATTATCAATGGTAAGTTTCTAGGTATAAAATGCTTCTCCTTGCAAAATTTCCTGCTGCAAAGAGCGCCGGAACGCCCTCAAATAGCTCGCAATGCTACATGAACAGTTACACCTGACGTTCACCTTTTATCCCTAGTTTTTATTTATTTTCTCGAAGGGGTTTATGTCCTTAAGGGTTACTTAAACACAAAAATTCATTGTATTTCGACTTGATGTCCTAAAGACTAAGCTTTTGATAGTTTAAATGTATCTGTACAAGGAAAAGACCCTTTTGTTTTAATTGTACCAATTTATAGCTTAGCTGGGTGACCAATCCGTTAATCCAACAAAATTATTTAAAAAACGCTTTAACTATTGGAACTCGGCAAAGACGCACACGTACTTTGCATATCTCAAAAGCAAACACTGCAAGTGCAATACCGATCCCCAGTACGAAGCAACACCAAGCGGCTTTATTTAATGAGTCATTTTCACTTCGTTCGACTTTCTGAGCCCAGGCGATTACTGCAGCTGGTTGCGACATTACTTCTACAAACTTTCGTTTTAAATACAGTTCATTTTCGTCGTCTAGAATATTGTGATAAACTTGTAGCCACCGATTCATGATACCAGAACTGATGATTCTCATCATGATGTCATGAATGCAGTCATTATTCATTACGACAAAAAGCCATCCCGCAATGTTGTGGAAGTATTCACTTGTTGATAGGTAAAATTTTCTGAAATAATGATGAGACTTGAACCTGGAAATTACATTTTGAACATTTTCATGAAGTACGGCGGCTTGTTTCTCATAGAAAACATGAAACAAAATTGTATCCATTTGATTCTCATGAAATGTGCTAACACTGTTTATGAGGTTGCGATGAGCGTCCCTCCTCGAACCGTTCACCATGCCAAATTTAAGCTCATTCGCATTTTGTTCCCTTTGACTTAAACCCATACGAAACTGATACCCCAACTCAACCAGGTCTTGGTACGACAAGTCCCCCTTGTGGATACTAGGTGAAATGGTGAAACTGTTCAACTTGCCGGTATAAATAGCATTGAGTAATATGAAGCAAATAAATAGAATAGAAAAATGAAAACTCGATTTCAATTTTAATTCTCCCGTTTGCCCAAAAAGAAGTGTCGTCGGAATGACGAATAATGCAGTGTTAGCCTGAAGTTTCAAAACAACTTTATAAAATAGTATTGCTGCGCATAGCGTTGTAATATACAAAGCCCAAGTAAAGTTTTCGAATGGTTCTTTCAGGGTTTGAAAAGCGGAGGGAACAATTAAAGGCTCACTGTACATGATGACAGCTTTTGAGTTGAAGTACGGCTGAAAAAAAAACATTTTAGGATCGCCCACAACCTTAATCAATGTGAGTCCAATGAATGGAGTCGCAGAACAATAAACGCACATACGTGGTATTTTTTCAAATCGGCCGCCTATACCAATTGAGAAATTTAAGCGCTCCCCTACTAACAAGGCTACTTTTATAAATGGAACCATCCTTAAAGTCCGATTAAATGGTGAAGTGTTTAAGACAATAATGTGATTTTTTTCTATAAAATCCAAGCCTCTTTCAGAGAGCAGGTCAGTATCTGTTGGCGTCAGTCGCAAATGTTTTTGGTAGCAGTTCGATCTGAATGTTTTAATTTTGTGGTGAACATATTTATGAGTCGCTCCAATATTTGTTGAATTAATGTCATACTTATGTAAACAGAATTCTTTTTCTGGACAAGGTCCTGCTAAAAGCATTATTTCAGTTGGAGCTGTTTCTCCAGGTAAAATTTTTGCTATAAAATAGTCCCAAGGGCGGAGAAATTGACGTGCAGGAACGACGTCACTTGCTAATGTGAGTTGAAGCACAAAATCTGTACTGATGCCAGCGTTCTTCTGAAAATACATTTCTATCCGAAGTAATTTGAATTTTGTCGGATCATATATAATAATATGCAAATGACATGGTATGAATTTATGCATACCAGCTACATGGCTAGGGCCGTAAATATCGCTACTTGTATTTAGGAGCCTTCGAGGCGATTCCAGGTGTAATGCGTCAGACACTGTGAATTGTAGCTCTTTACATGATTTTGGTTTGCATGCTGTTACCACGTTGACCTCACATTCATTAAACGGTCTGAGAAATTGGTGGTAGATATTGAAAGATGGACTTTGTGTTATCAAACCGCTAGTTGTTTGCATGAAATTCACCGATAATAGGGATGAAATTGTTACTATGTATGTCAAGATAATTACTCATGACGGGTTATATTTCGATGCAACGATTGGAACTAGTTGAATATTGAAATTAATACTCTCAGTGATCTTACGTGGCTAGTACTACTAAGTTGTACTACAAAACCTAATTATGTATGACTCAGGGTCGTATAGTTGTGGGAAGACGGGAGGATTCTTCTCAGGGAAAAAAATTATGGCGGGAACAAAACTCAGGCAGGGAAAATTTCATAGGGAAGTCAAATAGTTTTGGCGAACAGGGATTTCGGAATTGATTTACATCTTTTGGAAGAATAATTTTGACAATAGGGTTTTCAAATTTTGGCAACAGAAATATTTGAACTTCCAAAAAGTGTCATCGGATTCAGGAGGGAAAAAGAGATATTATCTTCCAGTGAGATTTGCAAAACTCCTACCCCCTGTCTTTTATTGGCAACTACGATTGTTCACCTCCATACGTTTTTTCTAAATCGATAGTTTCCTTTTTAAATTTCAATAATAGCATCTAAACATGCAAAGGTACTTGTCAATGTCATTTGAAGAGGACACATGTATTCTTTGTTCTCACCGTTACACTCAGTTGACGAGATAAAATAACGTTAATTCAGTAATTTTATTTTTATTTTATTTTTAAACATACAGCTGAATAAACAGTGTCTACACGTTTGGCGTGAGTAGAAAACCTGAGATCCATTTAATGCGTCTTCATATTTGCATATTTAACTTTTATTTCATTTTAGAGTGTACAGTTCAGAATGCCTTATGATTATTTGATCGTGGAAATATGTTCTATTATTGTTGGACCCCACTAATTCTATGAACGCTCGTAACTGTAACCCAAAATAAACATAAGCTTGACTCTCATTTATATGCTAAAATTTTTGCAGTACTAATTAACTTGGTGTTGACCTTCGAGTGTTTGAATTCAAACACTGCTAGGTCACCACTAAATTGGTAAGTACAGTCCCAATTTTAGCGCAGAAATGAAAATCAAACTTATGATTATTTGGATTACTGTTACAGCCACTCGTAGAACGGGTGGGCTGTGGGCTCCGCTGGTTCTTTACAAAATAAAGAGTGCTACTATACGTAGTACAAATATTTTCCCCTATATACATACATATAACCTTAGTATCCTCTAATTTTGGAATGCGTTATCATTATTTGACCGTGGAAATATATTCTACTATTCTTGGACCCCACCCCTTCTACTGAGCTTGACTCTCAATTATTTGATGAAATTCTAGCAGTATTTATTAACTTGGTGCTGACCTTGCAGTGTTTGATTGAGTAGTCTGTTTGAATTCAAGTACTGCAAGGTCACGAAATGGTCTGAACAGGCACATCAGATTCAGCAGGAAAAGCAAACAATATTTTCCAGTGAGTTTTACAAAAATCCGACCTCTGCTATTGCCAACTAAAATTGTTCACCTCCATGCCGTTTTCGAGTTCGATAGTTTCCTTTTCAAATTCGAATAATAGCATCTAAACATACAACTATGTATATCTACTAGTTATCGTAATTTCATGAGGACGCGTTTTCATTGTTCTCACAGTTGTGCTCAGTTAACGGGATAAAATAGCATTTCGTTTGCATTTTAAACATAAAGCTGAACAAGTGTCTGAATACTTGAAGGAGTAAAAAAACAGGTCCACTTTATGTAACTTCATATTAATATGAAGCATTTTAAACATACAGTTGAATAAACAGTGTCTAGACGTTTTGCGTGAGTAGAAAAACCTAATTCGACTTCATGTTTGCATATTTAACTTTTATTTCATTTTAGAGTGTGCATTTCAGAATGCGTTATCATTATTTGACCGTGGAAATATGTTCTACTATTCTTTTACCCCACCAGTTCTACAAACGCTCGTATCAGTAACCGAAAGTAATCAAAAGCTTGGCTCTCATTTATGTGCTGAAATTGGGGCAGCATTAACTAACTTGGTGTTGACCTTGGAGTGTTTGAATTCAAACACTGCTAGGTCACCGAGTCGGCAAGTGCGGTCCCAATTTTAGCGCACATATGAAACTCAAGCTTACTATTATTTTGGCTTACTGTTAGGGGCGTTCGTAGAACGGGTTGGCTGCAGTGGTACATTACAAAATAAAGATATGAGATGCAGTCGTGTTCGGAGAAAAATCCGCCGGAGATTTTTACGCCGAGATTTGTACGCCGTGAAAACTCCGCGGGAGTTATTCACGCCCCGGGTGGAGATTATTACGCGGAGAAAATTCCGCAGGAGATTTTTACGCGGAGTAATTGTTATTTGTTGCAAATGAATATTATTCTTACATAAATGTTTTTCCAAAACAGTAGTCATAAAATGTACTTGCAACATACAACCAAACGCATGATGATAGCATCCATAAAGCAATAGAGGAAGGCATTGTCAATTATGCTGTTGGGAAAAGTGACAAAGAATTGTATTTATTAAGAATCTGCTGTGAGGGTTTCATGAATTTGTCAGCGTTGTACCGCCTTTATTGATTTCATTTAATCACTGACAATATTTAATATTATAGAAAGTAACGAGTCGATAAATGCAGCCCTGGGCTGAAATTTAAATTGTTGAAGTCACCTCATCTTTGACCTTCTCATCTTCATACTATTTATTTATAGTGGTACCCAATCATTATGGTTACATTATGAATTTAAAGAATTCGCTGGGACAATTTGTACTGGCAGACTCTCACAATATTCTAATGAAAATATTAACCTTGGCAGTTAAACTGTGTTTTCCGGATGTAATTTAACATGCAGAGTAATAATCTCCAAAGGAATTTTCTCCGCGTAAATTTTTCTTCCTTGGCGTAAAAATCTCCGGCGGAATTTTCTCCGCGTAATAATCTCCACCCAGGCGTAGTAATCTCCCGCGGAGTTTTCTCTGCGTAAATAACTCCGCGTAAAAATCCCCGGCGGAGTTTTCTCGTAACTCCGATGCAGTTGCTCTTACAAATGAAATAAGTGGCACCTACCATTTTAGCACAAATAACCCTCATTTGTTGTACCAATATCCACCTGCTTGTAGTACAAAATGTTCCTATTATACGTAATCTTAATAGCCTATTATGAAAAATTCAAAATAGCTTTTAATTGAAAAGCATCACCCGCACATTATGTCTAAATACTAAATTGGAGTCCACAAGATACTCATTTACAAACAAGATAGCAACATTCAAGTAATGGCTGAAACTTGCACCAGTATCCAGTAACTAAACAAAAAAGTGCTTTGACGGACGAACCTAACCCGCGTCTTCCATTTACTGCATGACTAACACCTAAGAACAAATTGTACGAATAATTACCGAAAACAAACCGCTGTCCGAATATTGTCGCAAAAATCGTGACAGCCGGACGCACGCACACACATTAGTAAATCCTTTCTAGATTTTTCATTTGTTTTCCCGTTAGCTCCACAACTCTGGAAACAGTGTCCAAGGAAGTAGAGAATTTAATTAAGAAAATGATATTTTGAAAGCTATGAACTGTAATTTATTATTACTAAAATATTTGTCAAAACAAACATATTTGTTTGTTCAGTGGGATGTTGGAGGTTTTAATGGGGGCATGCAGGTTTATGCAATTTTTGTCCCACTAGCTCATGTAAGGTGTTCATTTTATTGAACCTTTGTAGTACCCAGCGCCGCATGTTGTAGTTAAGTAATGCAAATTTTATTCCACATGGGCGCATGTGTCAAAAAATCGGGGTTAGAATCTTTGAAATTCGCAAATTAACCCGTTAGAAAATCCAGGTTTTGTGACAGCCGTTAGGAATTTTTTCCTGGCAGCACATTCGTTTTTTCAAAAAATGTCCTATCTCAGATTCAAAGAAGATTCAAATTACGAAAAAATAATCATGGAAATGGCATGTACGGTCTCAAAAATTATTTAAAGCCCAGGCTATCTTGTAACTGATGCAATAGTGAGATATCTCAGTACTAAATAAAGGATGACCATAGCTCCATTTTTTAAAACTACATGCGAAGGGAGGAGTTTACCTCTGGGCTACCAAACAGTGGAGCACATAGTTACGCGTCTCGTAGTACAGTAGAGAACAATAATAATTACAAACGCAACGTAAATGTGCTTTACAGTGTCGCGAGTACAAATTACCATAAAGGCTAATTGGCTACCATGTGTGTCGGTACTATCAAATCATTATATACAGTAGCAAGTGCGGTGACATTTTCACGGACAACCGTCCCGGGAAGAAACCCCTGAAAAACCAGTCAGTACTGTTCAGTATGCTTAAGTATATGGTTTCGTTTCAAAGGATCAAAACGTTAAATTGTCCACTGATCCATGTAGAAGTGTTTAGGAAAACCTAGTTTTTAGCTACAATTTATGCTTTAACAATGAAATTGATTATAATGAAAGTTAGGATACATTTCCCACATTAGTTTCTATATTTGAAAGTTTTATTTTTTTGCAAAACAGTTTTTTATAAATTATTTTTAAATTGAAGCTAAAATTAAAATAATTTGCTGTAAAGCCCCATTTTCTTGGAAAAAATTGATTCAACACTGACTGTTGAAGTTGCAAAAATTAACTATAGGCTGAGAATTTGTACTTGCTCAAAAATCTTGCTGAACATTATTTTTGTATTGATGTTGTAAACTATACGTGTTATTTCTCATTTGTACGTCGTTTGATGCAAATAAACATGATTAAGGGGAAGAATTTTTGTAAATCACCCTGCAAAGTCATTTCTAAATTTCCGTGCTGAATCTTATCTTCCTTCAGGAAGGTCCTCAACAACCGTCTTGGAAAAATGTAAGCCAAATTTGAAGCGTAAATAGGGCTTTTGAAATTTTTGGCATTTTTTTCAACATTTCAAAAATTGGAAATTTTGAAGTGGTTTGTACATTTACATGTTCAGGAAATGTTCAAGCCAAATTTAAAGTTTAAATAGCGGTTTTGAAATTTTTAACAATTTTGAAAAATTAAAAATTCGAAGTGGTTTGTACATCTACGTGTTCAGGAGTTTGTGTTGGTCAAATTTGTTTTCACCTAAACTTTATGGTATAGCAGCCTTTGTGTCCTCAAGGTCAAAACTGAGTACACTCCAGGATTTCTTTTGTTGAGAAGTTTACAATAATTTTTAGAATTTTTGGAAAACTGGGAAATTCGAAGTAGTTGTTTGATCAAAAGCATGAGATCGGTTCGGATAAAACATGAATCCGAACCGTAACCGAACCGAAGTTTTAGGTTCATTTTTTGTCAAAATCCGAACCGAACCGTTTTGTTCGGATAAAAAATTACTCCTATCCGAAACCGAATCGCCATACATCGGTTCGGATGATTTTTATAACCGAACCGCTTGTCGGTTATCCGAATTACCGAAACAATTTGTACATTTTACCAGTGAAAAATTGATCTGAGAAATAATTGCAATCTGGTGAAAAAATGTATGCCTGTCCGTGGTCCATGCGTTGTGCTTTCTAAATATATTGCAGATACATACTGTAATGAAACAATTGTTGGTTAGAGAAATTCATGATGCAGCCGTTCTCGCCCGGAACGAAATTCAAAATCGGTTTTCCGTCGGTTTAGCCGAGCGGTTACATTTACTTAATCCGAACCGAACGGATAAATTCATATTTAAAACCGAACCGATCCGAAACCGATATTCGGTTAGGCATTGACGTATCCGAACCGTTCGGTTACTTCAATTCGGTTACGACTATTCGATCCGAACCGTCGGTTTCGGTTAACCGATGGTCGGATAACCGCGTTAAACCGAACCGATCTCATGCTTATTTGATCATTCATTAGGTCAGGGGAACGTGTAAACCAAATTTAAAGCGGAAATATTGATTTTGAATTTGTTCAAAATTTTGAAAATTGGGAAATTTTAAGTGGTTTGCACATCTACGTGGTCAGGAGATTGTGCTGCTGAAATTGATTCCCAGCTAAGTTGAATAGCATGGAAGACTTTGTCCAAAAGATCAGAAGCAAAATAATTTCATTACATATATCGCTTCGCTCATAAAAATAGCTGAACAAGGCCGCTTCAAATAGCTTTCTTGATGGTAATATTGTATTGTAATCAGTGTTTATTTTTAGGGTGGCGTCAACCCCCTAGTAAAATAGCCTTGTCCGCACGTCCGTGTATCCTTCCGCATGATAACTCAATACAGTTAAACCTCTTTATAAGCAACTTCTCTCTATAGTCATAAAATAATTTGGCCCCAGTGATTCTCCCGTATACTGTAATGTTAAATCATGCATGCAACTTTGGGGAAAAGTTCAATTCAAGTTCAGTTCATTTCAATTTCTTTCTCGCAGAGTTCACTCACACTCAGTTCATTGTTATTGGTTAAACCATTCACACTCAGTTCAATTCATAAGTATATCTTTTTGCGTTCAGTCACGTTCGCTCAAATTGGACGTTAAAATAAAAAGTTCAATTCACGGTTATATTATCCGTCCCGTGAACCCATTCAGTTCAATCATGAATGTTTAATTTAAAGTTCCCATTTCAATCTTAAATTTTATTTTTAGTTGAAAATTACAAATTTCCGTATTTATCTAGTTCTTTGTTTGTTTGAATCAGCTTAAGCATTAGGAACATATACATGAAATCAGAGTTCCGTAATACGTATTCTCAAATTTAGTTCAATTCAGATCTCGTAATCGTCCCTAGATATTCACGTTCATTCACGTTCGTTGCATTTTACAGTTAGATTCAAACTCATTCGTTACATGAATTGATAAGTTTTGAGTTCACTCAACACTCAAATCTTGAAATATTTCAGAAAAGTTCAATTAACGAACTAGTTCATTGAATGAATTGTTGCTTGCATGTGTTAAATAATTTCTGAATAGTCAACTTCCCAATAGTCATGACCTCTCTATTGTCCAGCATGTTTTCCGTCCCGAGGAATCCACAGCTCTCCATAAAGTCACATTATTTAAAAAAATCCGGGCCAAGGGGGATCATAATTCCAATATTAACGAATAATATTTATTTAAACCTTATTATGCACATACAATGTGCACCACAGTAGTTTACGAGTACGTTGATATCACGTAAAATTGCTCATTCAGTGTTTTTAATTGTATACAAACATAATTTATATTCAGCTTTTGTATTTTATTTATATTCAGCTCTTATTTTGCTTTCAGCAAATACAGTAATTGTATATATTCCGAGTAGTCAACGTTCTCTATAGTCAACTTTTATATACGGTCCCCTGCGATGTGACTATAAAGAGGTTTTACTGTAACTACTAAACCGATTTCAATGAAATTTTTTATGGACATTACTTGTGTCAAAAGTAATCCTGAGTTTGTATTTGGTTGGAATCGGCAACATTCTTGATCGGCACAAATCCTTGAAATTTCGAACTTCAAGTCAAATGACAGTTATCTCCAAAACGACTTCATCGATTTCAATGAAATTTTTTGTGAATATTGCTCACGTAAATCGTAATGGTTATTGCTAACGGGGTTGAAATCGGCTCGATAGCTTTCTCAAAACAATTCGGAAATTGCGAAACAAAACTCAGAATTCATCCTACTTTGACGGCGGTAGCTGACGCTACCCTACGCGAAGCCTCAAATTATCGCGTAGCGATGATTTTTTAGATACTGATCCTATCCTCTCTTCTAATTTGAGCGAGTGGATAGTTATGGTAAGATCCAAATATTCGCGCGCTCCAGATGCTTCGACGACCATAGCTTTGCACAGCTACCCGCTAGTTATTGCATGTAACTATTTACTGTCATCCCAACTTACATTTGCCTTGCTTAGCCAACAATAGTTGGCTGCGCAGTGCTAGTGCAAAACATGAAGTGTATGCTAGTCCGAGTTCCTCAAAATTTTAAGCCGATACTTGAATCAAACTTTTATTGTGGGCGGGGTGGAAAAAGTTCTAAAGTGGGCATGTACTCACAGATTGGGCGCGTAGTTGGTTAGGAATTTTGTTTCAAAAGTTGTCTTGTGTATGGGCAGAGACCTTTGACCAAATTGGGTAGCACAATTTCCAAAATTGGGCATGTGCGTAACCAAATAATAAGACTTATGGATCGTATTAATTATGGCCATTTTATACCAATCTATACAACAGGTCCAGGCCGGTTAGAACAGGATTTTAGCCAATAATGACCAGGCTGTTTCAACTTCTCATTACAGAAGTCGTTCACGTGTATTGACGTCATCCACGTTTTGTGCTTACTGCGTATAGTATTGCAACAGATTGTTATGAATATTTACGCATGTAAACTTTTACATATCAAAGCACTCTTTTCGACACATTTGCTACATTTAAGCGGGTCTGGAAAAAGTTCCAAACACCCGACTAACCAAAATTGGGACTTCCCCGACTCAAACACGAAATTTCCCGACTACCATTTTCCAAATTTATCCGACTTCGTCGAGTTTTCCCGACGACCCCGCCCCCCAATTTTCCAAAAAACTTCCGACTTCGTCAAATTTTCCCGACGACCCCGCCACCCAATTTTCCAAAAAATTTCCGACTTCGTCGAGTATTCCCGGCCACCCAATTTTCCAAAAAAATTCCGACTTCGTCGAGTATTCCCGACCACCCCGCCACCCAATTTTCCAAAAAAATTCCGACTGCGTCGATTTTTCCCGACGACCCCGCCACCCAAATTTCCAAAAAATTCCGACTGCGTCGATTTTTCCCGGCGTCCTCGCCAGCTAAATTTTCAAAAAATTCCCGACTTCGTCGAGTTTTCCCGACAACCCCGCCAGCCAAATTTCCAAAAAATTCCCGACTGCGTCGATTTTTCCCGGCGACCCCGCCAGGGAAAATTCCAAAAATTTTCCGACTTCTCCGGTATCTGAAATCCCCGACTATGACGGGTCACTTCCCCGACTAACCGGGTTCGCAGGTTAGGGAACTTTTTCCAGACCCGCATTTAAGCAATAATAGTATTCGGAGTTCCGCATATATTTTTATAATTATACACATCATTATACGCATAATTATACACATCATTATACACATAATTAAACACATAATTATACACATACATCATTATTTTATTAATTATTATTTTTAATAATATAAGCAGTACACGCAATTTTGAATTAGTTCCTTGTACTTCTTTTTAAAGTCATAATATTGTATGTAGTTCTGATTTCACATGTAAATTAAAGTTGGATAGGAAATTCACGAGTACGCGAATATATTGTGGGTAGATAGAGTGTGGTAGTGGTTAGATTTATACGGAACACAACCGCAGTGGAGCGAGATCTTAGGAGAAAATCTTCTCACAAATTTTCTAATTTTGCTTTGCCTTAGAGAAGAAACTTTCAGATGAAATAATAATGTCTGTTATTAGAGGTTCGTGCAAGAACCATGAGACAGCTCATAATCACTTATACAATATTAATGAAGGCTTTAAAAGGAAAACATCGTGAGTTGATTTGCTATTAGAATACTATAATTGTGTGCTGTGTCTACAGGATAGTAAAATTAATATTTCTTTCTCTCTCTACACAGAATAATATATAAAACAATAGATAATTAAATACTGAAATGGTAGAGATATTGGTTGACTCAGTAAGTAGTAACATGAATTTGATAACTTGCAAGAAAGCTTAAGATAACGTAATATTAATAGGTCGATCCCGTAAATATTAAATCAATGGTAAATCAAATTAAATACTATATGAATGGTAAAAGCTTCTAGGTATAAAAGGCAACTCCTTGTAAAATTTCTTGCTGCTAAGAGCGACGGAACGCCCTCAAATAGCTCGCAATGCTACATGAACAGTTACCATCCAGCTGAAATTCACCTTTTAGCCCTAGTTTTTGTTTATTTTCTCGAAGGAATCTGCGGCCTTAAGGGTTACACAAACACAGAAATTCATTGTACTTCGCCTTGATGTCCCTAAGACTTTAAGCTTTTCATAGTTTAATTGTACCGATACCAGGAAAAGATCCTTTTGTTTTAAGCGTACCACTTTATAGATTAGTGGGGTGACCAATCTATTAATCCACCCGATTTATTTGAAAAACGCTTTAATTATTGGGACTCGGCAAAGAAATACACGTACTTTGCGCAGCGTCAGTATCTCAAAAGCTAACACCACTAGTGCAATACTACTCCCCAATAGGAAGCAACTCCAAGCGGCTTTATTTAATGAGTCATTTTCACTTCGTTCGACTTTTCGTGCCCAGGCGGCTACTGTAACTGGTTGCAACATTGCTTCTGCATACTTTCGTTTTAAATACACTTCATTTTCGTCGTCTAAAATATTGTAATAAATTTTTAGCCACCGATTCATGATACCAGAGCTGATGATTCTCATCATGATGTCATTAACGCAGTCACCATTAATTACGAAAAAAAGCCATCCCGCAATGTTGTGGAAGTACTCACTTGTGGATTGGTAGAATTTTCTGAAATAATGTTGAGATGTGAACCTGGAAATTACATTTTGAGCATTTTCATGAATTACGGCAGCTTGTTGCTCATAGAAAATTTGAATCCAAATTAGATCCATTTGATTCTCATAAAATGAAGCAATACTGTTTATTAGCTTTCGGTGCGCTTCCCTCCTCGAACCATTCACCATTCCCAGTTGAAGCTCATTTACATTTTGTTCCCTTTGACTTAAACCCATAGAAAACTGATAGCCCAACTCAACCAGGTCTTGGTACGATAATCCCCCCTTGTGGACACTAGGTGAAATTGTGAAGCTGTTCATTTTGCCTGTATAAATAGCATTTAGTAGTATGAAGAAAATCATCAGAACAGAAAAATAAAAACTCGATTTTAATTTTAATGATCCCTCCTGCCCAAACAAAAGTGCCGTCGGAACACCGAATATGGCAGTGTTCGCCTGCAGTTTTAAAGCAACTTTAAAAAATAGTATTGCTACGCATAGTGTTGTAATATACAAAACCCATGTAAAGTTTTCGAATGGTTCCTTCAGGGTTTGAAAAGTGGAGGGAATTACTAAAGGCTCACTGTACATGATGACAGCTTTTGAGTTGAAGTACGGTTGAAAAAAAAACATTTTAGGATCGCCCACAACCTTAGTCAATGTGAGTCCAATGAATGGAATCACAGTACAATAAGTGCACATACGTGGTGTTTGTTCAAATCGGCCGCCTATACCAAGAGAGAAATTTAAGCGCTCCTCCACTATCAAGGCTACTTTTATAAATGGGACCAGCCGTAAAGTCCAATTAAACGGAGAATTGTTTAAGGAAACAATGTGATTTTTTTCTATAAAATCCAAGCCTCTTTCAGATAGCAGGTCAGCATCTGTTGGTGTGAACCGCAAATGTTTTTGGTAGCAGTTGGTTCTGAATGTTCTAATTTTGTGGTGAACATATTTGTGAGTTGCTCCAATGGTTGTTGAATTAACGTCATACTCATGCAAGCAGAATTCTTTTTCTGGACAAGGTCCTGCTAAAAGCATTATTTCAGTTGGAGCTGTTTCTCCAGGTAAAATTTTTGCTATAAAATAGTCCCAAGGGCGGAGAAGTTGACGTGCATGATAGATGTCATTTGCTAATGTGAGTTGAAGCACAAAATCTGTACTGATTCCAGCATTCTTTTGGAAATACATTTCTATCCGAAGCAATTTGAGTTTTCTAGGATCATATATAATAATATGCAAATGGCATGGTAGGAATTTAGTCATACCAGCTACATGGCTAGGGCCGTAAATATCGCTACTTGTATTCAGGAGCCTTCGAGGCGATTCCAGGTGTAATGCGTCGGAAACTGTGAATTGTACCCCTGTACAAGCTTTTGGTTTGCATGCCTTTACCACGTTGACCTCACAAGCATTAAACGGTCTGAGAAATTGTTGGTAGATATTGAAAGATGGACTGTGTGTTATCACACCGTTAGTTGTTCGTATGAAATTCGCCGATAATACGGATGAAATTGTTAATATATATGCAAAGATACTCATGATGGGTTATATGTCGATGCAACGATTTGAACTGGTTGGATATTGAAATGACTACTCTCAGTAATCTTACGTAGCTGGTAATACAAACTGGAACTATGAAACCTATATAATAAATATGTTTGTCTCAGCGTCGTATAGTTGTGGGAAGAAGGGAGGATTCTTCCGGGGGAAAAAAGTTATGACGGGAAAAAAATTCCGGCAGGAAAAATTTCATAGCCAAGAGAAATGGTTTGGTGAACAGTGATTTCGCTATTTATTGACATCTTTTGAGGGGAATATTTTGACAACCGCGATTTTCAATTTTTTTTCAACAGGAAATTCTCGAGCAGTGACATCAGATTCAGCAGGGAAAGCTTTCAGTGAACTACTTATCCTTCCGGCCATATTTACAAAAATCCGATCTTTGCAATGTCTTATGGGCAACTACCATTGTTCACTTCCATAGCCTTTCTAATTCGATAGTTTCCTTTTCAAATTCCAATAATAGCATCTAAACACGGTACTTGTCATCGTACTTTCAAGAGGACACACGTTTTCATTGTTCTCACGGTTACACTCAGTTGACGAGATAAAATAACGCTTATTTAGTTTGCGTTTTAAGCATACAGCTCAATAAACAGTGTCTAGACGTTTGGCGTGAGTAGACAAACTGAGGTCCATTTAATGCGTCTTCATATTTGCATATTTAACTTTTATTTCATTTTAGAGTGTACATTTCAAAATACCTTCTGATTATTTGACCGTGGAAACAGGGTTGCACAAATGAAAATGCCCTAGGTTTTATGCCTGCCCTCCTGAAAATGCCCTGAAAATGCCCAAAACGCCGAAAATGCCCTGAAAAAGCCTTACTCTGAAAATGCCCGGCATTTTGGGCATTTCGGCAGGCATTTTGGGCATATTGGGCATTTTTACAGAAACGTATACACTAAGACCATTATTGCTCCTTTAGTGAATATAAGGGAGTTTTTCATAGCATAATCAAACCCATCCAGGTATAGAAAATGTTATAGTTGATTTAAAAAAAATTAATTCGTCTAATTCGTTACTTATGGCCAGTGGTTATTTCAGTAATCCTTAAAAAAATTTAATTCCCAAAACTTTGGGATTTGGAAAGAACAATTTGCACAGTGCCAACATAAATTCCGAATTTTGATAATGGCTTGCAGAGTACAGAAAATTTTACACTTTCATTAGATACATAAGATGCGGCGGTTATAATATATGTCAAAACGTTGGAGCTTCAGTAGCAAATTTTGTGTCGACTTTGAAAATTGCATTTAATCAGCCCTAGTAAAAGTAAAACAGTGTAATAATTCTAGGAGTTCAAAATGATGAGATGATGACGAGTTTTGAAGCTCAAAAACAAAGATATTTTTAATCTTTTTGTGCTGAATCTTTGCCCGAATATATTTGTTCTTGAAGTCTAAGAAATTACAGACAGGGTGTACAAATGAATTTTTACAACAGTACAAGTAAAATAGAATTATTATTATTATTTCATAAATATGTCTATATCAACTTGCTCCAGGTTTCAACCTTTTTGGAAGCAGTTTGTTTCTATAATTTTATCACGTAGACCAGTTGAATATTAAAATTACTTGCAACATACTGTTTTGTGACTAATTTGGCAAAATTAGCAGGTAGCTAAAGACACATATTTAAAAAATTGAAGCGAATATGCCGAAAATGCCTGCTCTAGGCTGAATATGCCCAAAATGCCCAAAGTGCCATAGATGCCCAAAATACCATGAAATGAAAATGCCCAAAATTCCCTGGCATTTTGGGCAGGCATAATGCCGAAAATGCATTGGCATTTTCAATTGTGCAACCCTACGTGGAAATATGTTCTACTATTCTTGGATCCCACCATTTCTCCGAGCGCTTGTAACTGTAACCCAAAATGGACATAAGCTTGACTCTCATTTATATGCTGAAATTTGGGCAGTACTAACTAACTTGGTGTTGACATTGGAGTATTTGAATTCAAACCCTGCTAGGTCACCACTAAATTGGTGAGTGCGGTCCCAATTTTAGAGCACAAATGAATATCAAACTTATGATTATTTTGGCTTACTGTTACAGCCGTTCGTAGAACGGGTGGGTTCCACTGGTTCATTAGAAAATGAGACTTCAAACGATGGATGAAGTCACACATAAAATTATTCTGAAGACTTCATTGTTTCAGCTTCTCATTACACTGAGTTCCACTGGTTCATTACAAAATAAAGATGTGAGACTACAAACTGAAAATATGTCTATAACGTATCTGCATGAAACCTGTCATCAACGTAAAAACTCTCCCGTCCTTAACCTAGACAGTTCTCCATATTCTTAGTAGTAAATTAACTACAAAGACCATTTCACTAACTTAAAGAATTTTATCTATCCCTAAAAAATGCAGTTGCTCCTACAAATGAAATAAATTATACCTAGCATTACACAAATCCTACACAAATGGCCCCTCGTTCGTTGTACCAATATCCACCTACATACATACATAAACATAAATTTGGAATACATTTATTCAAAAATTTCGATGGTAGTATTATTTATTTTCAATTTTAATATATTTTTAACGAAGGTGACCAACTTGTCAATTGTTTTCAATACCAAATATTAACTTTCAGAAACAATAAACCTAGGAGTGCCCCTCATTAAACTTCACAAATAAGTTTGTATTCTTTTTATTAAACTTCGTGAAAATTTTATTATGGTTATTATTAAAATGTTGTTATGAATAATTGTATTTATAAGTTGCTTCAACACCCTTTAAATTAAAAACGTACTAATGCAAACAGGTTTCTTATTCAAGTCAAGGTCCTGCTAAAATCATTATTTCAGTTGGTGTAGTTTCTTGAAGTAGGTTTGTAGCCACAAATTAGTTCCAGGTGCGGAAAAACTGATCTGCATGATAGACGTCATTTGCTATTGTGAGTTGAAGCACAAAAGCTTACTGATTCTAGCATTATTTTTCTATCCGATTTGTTTCGAATTTATGAACAAACTGTAGTTTGATTTTAGGCGCATAGATAATAATGTGCAAATGGCATTGTAAGAATTTAGGTGTACCAGGAAGCCTTAGAAATCGCTACTTGTGTTCTCCTTCAGAAACTTCAGCATTTACCCCTGGACGTACTTTTGGTTCGGATGCTGTTACCACGTTTATCTCACAATCATTAAATGGTTTGAGGAATTGGTAGTAGATGTTGAAAGATGGTCACTAGTTTCCGATGCAGAACATGTCAATTCTCTTGAGGCTTTGGTAATCGATATAGCAAATCATCTTCCTGATTTGTCAAAATTTGTTTCTTCAATCGTGTACAAAATGTCTGGAAAAAGCGGCCAAGGAAGTAAAGAAAAATTGTAATTTTTGGAAAAGGGGAAATTTTGAAGTTACGTGTTGTGTAATTATCAAAAATTAGATTTGTTTTTAAAGCACGTTTTGGCTCTGGGTTGTAGGAAATTTCATTGTTTTTTTAGGAAGTTATTAAATAGATTCCAAAGGTGGAAACTGTGGGCGTGACCTTTAAAACCCTGGAACAAGGTTGAGTAAATTCATATTGAGGTTTAAAGGTGCGGAAAAGGACAGTCATTGACCTTGTCATTGTTTCATGGACTGACTATCGTTCATAAAAATACATTGGGGGCTGAATTTCATAAACATCCCTTTCTGCGAGTTATTTTGGAATGTAAATGTTAATTGATATCTTTCTTATAAGTACAATACACGTGGACTCTCGGTACAAGAGTAAGAGGTTTCGGTTTTGGTTATATTACCTCGCACCGTAGTTCAAAACGTCGTAAATTATACAAGGTATATGAAAGACCCAGGGGTCGGATTTTTGTAGGAAGATGGGAAGATTCTTCCCAGGGAAAAAATATTTCTGGCAGGGAAAATCTCAATAGGGAAGGGATTTATTTTTATGAACAGGGATTTTTAAAATCGTTGACCTTTTTTTGGCAGGGATTTTCAAATTTGTTGACGTGTTTCAGGGAAATATGTTAGACAAACAGGGATTTTTGTCTTGATTGGCCTAATTTGGCAGGGATTTCACGTCTTGTAAGGGATTTTTTTGCCAAAAGGGATTTTGAAAATCGTTGACCTTTTTTTCAGCAGGGTTTTTTTGAAATCCTTGAGGACCTCCCAGCAGGGAGATAATAGTCAGTAGGAAAATTCAGAAATGATCTTCCAGGGAGATTTACAAAAATCCGATCCCTGGAAAGACCCTTCTAAAGTTTCTTTGTACCAGTTAGGCAAATTAGGTGGATGTTAAGGGAGAAGTTTATATTTTACAGAAATTTGTATAAATGCTGAAAACACAAGCCTTTGCTAATTGTAAGTTAAATTCCAAAGATATGTGAAACTGTTTTTACTGAACCTGTCTTTCACGAAAATAGAACTATTTGAAACATTATTACATTGTATGCTTAACATGAAAATTATTGTTATTTTCTATCAATTCAATCCAATAATGACCGTACCCATTATAACAGTACAGCACAGCTTTCATGAAAGCATTCAAATTCATTCAATTTACATACGTGCCCAGCATTAACAGCATTTACACAGTGTCTACCAAGCCATTCGAAGTGTCCGAACAGTACCAAAGGACAATTTTAGTGCTTGAAAAACAAAGAAAGTCGACAAAACTGTAATCAACCGAAAAATTGAAATTCGTAACTGATTGTTGTGAATAAGTGCAACTCCTAACGGGAGATCATGAATATTATTTACTGTTCAACAGTTTTACAAATGGGAGGTTCAAAGTTGAAATCGAATTGTTATTTTTCTATTCTGATTATTTTCTTCATACTACTAAACATCATTTACACAGGAAAGATGAAAAGCTTCACCGTTTCACCTCGTGTCCACAGCAGAGCTGCGCACAAGTACAAGTAGTACACGAGTATTTCAAGTCAAGTTCGCGTTCGGGTCGTGGTCAAGTAAATAAATTTAAAACCATGAACGGTTCGGGTCGTGTTCAGGTATTTCATCGACTTGACCATGATTTCTTACCTCAAGTCAAGTTCGTGGTCAAGTATAATTATTTTACTTGAACCATAGTACCTGGTCATGTTCAAGTAAATATTAAAAAGTACTTGACCACGAACTTGAGTTTTTCGTGTACAAGTTCAAGTAATTTTGTTTGTGCAATTCTTCATGGCTGAGGGAGTTTTCAATTCACTTACGATTCACTGTACTAAATGAAACTTAAAACGGCATTTAATACATCACTTTAAGCGGCATTTGTTAATTTGTTCGTGTACACAAATACAAAAGAAAGCTCAACATTCATATGGCTCCGTGGAAATTGATTTAAAAATGTTAGCACCCATGTTTATAATAGTATGTGACAACAAAACCTAAAAGAAGTTCTGTGTCCCCGAAAATGTCAACTGAGTCACCAGACCCACCCGGTACACGAAATCAGAGTAGATCTGCAGTGTACAATCGTTCTACATTCATCGAAAGGAACCAAAAAAACAACTATTATTTTTAGAGGCGGTTGCTAGCAAAATGCTGGGTGAAACCTAGTGTGTTAGAAACCCAGGTTCGCTTTCATTAGAAATATAAATTCAATAAAACTTAAGTATTTTGATGTCCAATGGATTACTTGAAAGTACTTGAAAGTTCAAGTTCATGGTCAAGTTCGGGTCATGGTCAAGTCAAGTTGAAGTTGGACCCGAAACGCGCGTATAAAATCATGGTCAAGTAATATGAGAATTACTTGAAAACCCGAACTTGTTTCATTCAAGTATTACTTGAACTGAAAATGTCAAGTTCGGGTAATCTTGAAATACGTACTTGAGAAGTCGGGGTCAAGTCAAGTTCGTGGTCGGATCTTTATAAATACTTGACCCGAGCGCAGCACTAGTCCACAGAGGGGGCTTATCTTACCAGGAACTGCGTAAGTTAGGCTATCTATTT
Source organism: Allacma fusca (assembly GCA_947179485.1). NCBI lineage: Eukaryota > Metazoa > Arthropoda > Collembola > Symphypleona > Sminthuridae > Allacma > Allacma fusca. The sequence continues at coordinate 33,232,194 of OX359247.1, read as the reverse complement.
CATATGGGTGTCAATGAAAGGGAACAATGCGCAATTGAAGTTATACATTTCATGGTGAATGGTACCGTAAGGGAAAAGCATCGTGGTCTCATAAATAGAGTTTATCAATTTCATCCGAATCAAATGGATTCAATTTTGTTTCAAATCTTCTTCGATGGACGAGCCGCCATACTTCAGGGGAATGTTCAAAATATCGTGTCTAGCTTCAAGTCACGACATTCCTTCAAAAAAGTATATGTATCTAGAAGTGAATACTTCCACAACACAGCGGGTTGGCTTCTCTACACATTAAATGCTGATTGCTTTAATGACATCATGAACAGGGTAATTGGTTCGGGTATCGTGCATTGGTGGCTACAAGTTCATTACAAGATTCAAGACGACGAAAATGAACTATATTTCAAGAAACTTGTTGATAGAGTTGTAGAGGGGAATCCGGAAAAAATGACTGAGATGGCTGAAAAGTTCAAGGAAATTGTAAAGGATTCAGTTATGAAGGCCGCTTGGAACAGCTTTCTTGGTGGTAATTGTATTGCAATCGCAGTGTTTGTTTTTGAAAAACTGATGATATGCAAAGTATATGCTCGACTTGTCCAAGTCCCTCAAACGTTGAAGCGTATATCTATACTGGAATCAAACCTTTGTTGTGGGCATGTTGTGAAGTCTATTGATGTGCGTGATTAAAGTCACAACAGGTTTTAAAAATGAATTTAAATCTTAACAGAGGTTGATACAAATAATTTGTCTCAAGTACGTACACGTATGCTTTGAGGTGTGGGAAACAGTATTTGGTTTGTCAAATTTATTATACAATGGTAGCTTGTAGTTTTAAGCTATCCATGTAGTATTGTTGAGGCAAAACATTGTAGTGTAATAAATAAGTAACCTATTGTGAATGGTTGAAGTTATATATAAAATTATTCTGAAGACATTATTTTTCAGCTTCTCATTACAGAAGTAGCTATGTATGTGTTGACGTAATCCACGTTTAATATACCCAGTAGTGATAGTATGATGGTAGGTTGTCACGAATATTTACGGAAGTAAACCGAGCGAAGACGGTCTTTATTATAAACGCAACAATCAGATTGAAACAAAGTCATTCAACCTAAAGAGGTTGATCAAGTAAGACGAGATATATCTGTATATGAACCATATGTATTCCACTTTCTTAAAAAATATTTTCTGAACAAGCTTTAACTCTAGGATTGCTTACACTTACAGGAGATTGTATCACAACTTTTCAAAAAAAATCTAAATTTGCTTTGCCTTAAATAAGGAACTTTTACAAGAAACAATAGTATCTGTTATTAGAGGCTCATGCAAGATAGCTCATAATCGCTTACACAATAATCGTTGTTTGGAAACACGATGTAGGAAGTCTTATGTCTCTTATGCACGCAGATTCACACAATTTTTGTCCCACTAGCTCAAATAAGGTGCTCATTTTATTGAATCTTTATAGTACCATACTTTGCATATATAATTATATATAATAAGAATATTATATAATTATATAAAATAAAAGTACATAAACTTACTTACCAGGATGTTTAGGATGATGATAGTTATGGAAGAGGTTCAGTGTTATTACACCGTTTGTAGAACGGCTAGGTTCCTCTTGTTTTTAGTGCACCGCAGCGTCCTTATCTGATTGTCCAGTTCGTAAGTCCAGGTGTCCGTACGTCCGAGCACGATTACTCCGAAACTACTACACCGAAATCAATCAAATTTTGCAAAATTGTTCCTTAAGACTTAACGTTGGATTAATTTGTATATGAACGTAATCTGTCAGACAAATGCACAACTCTAAAGTCTAATAACATGCAGTTACCTTTATTAAGTTGATTTATTTTTAAATATCGTATTATTTGGCCTAATTATACAAAATATTTTGGGAGAATAAACTTTAGATACATCTCAGATACGTACTTTGAGATAAATATGAGAATATTTTCAATATGTATTTCGTATCTCAAATACGGTATTTTTATTTCATATTTTCTCGTTTTGTTGGAAGGAAAGTATTTTATTTTGTATCTTGCCCAAATGACTCTCGATATTTGTATTTTATACTGTATCTTCACTAAGTTACACCTGGTATTTGTAGTTTATATTTGTATTTTAACTATTCTGAACATGTATTTGTATTTTTTATTTCAATCATAAATTTCATGTATTTTCCACACCTCTGATTTAGAGTCAATACAAACGGGAAAAAATGGATTTATATATTCTCAGAGGTTAATACAAATAATGTGTCTCATGCACATACACGTACGATTTGAGGTGTGGAAAACATTTGGTTTGCCAAATATTTGTCGCAGGTTGTCAGGAATATTTACGTATGTATGCAAACTAAATATTACGTATCAAAGGACTTTTCGCCACAATTGCTGCATTTAATCAATAATAGTATTTGGAATTTTATATTTATTTGTAGAAGCAGTACACAAAATTCTGGTATAGTTCCTCGTGCTCCTTTTTACAATCATCATATTGTAGTTCCGATCTCACGTGTAAATTAAGTTTGGATTGGAATCTCAGGATTACACAAATATTAGTAGACGTAATATTTTTATTTACAGGGAACACAACCGCAGCAGAGCGAACTCTTTCGAATTTCGCTGTGGCATAAAGAATAATAAAACAAACTTAAAGATGCAATACTATCCGTTATTAGAGGCTCGTTCAACATAGTTCATAATCACTCATACAATAATAATGTAATGTTTTAAAAGCAGAAAATCAGTTTATTTCTTACTACAATATTATAAACGTGTGATGTGTCTACAGGCCAGAAAAATTGAGGTGTCAGTGAAATGAATATTTCTTTTTGAACTAATATACAAAATAATGTACTAATATAAAATAATTATATAAAATAATATAAAATAATTATATAAAATAATATAAAATAATTATATAAAATAATATATAAAGTAGTACATAATTAAATGATGAAATGGCTGAAACAGTGGTTGGATTAGTAAGTAGTAACATGATTCTTATCTTGCAGCAAAGCTTAAGATAAAATAATATTTAAAGGCAGATCCCTTAAATATTCCATCATCGATTTTTTTATGTTACGCTTCCAGATATTAAAGCCAAATCTCTACAAAATTTCATGCTGAATTGAGGGTCGGAATGCCCTGAAATAGCCCGCAGTGCTACATGAACGGATACAATGCAACTTAAAATCTCCGTTACCTCCACGACCTTACGGGTTACAAAAACACAACAAATCATAATTTCTTCCTTGATCTCCCATAGACTTTAAGCCTTTGATAGTATAATTGTATTAATACAAGAGAAATTCCCTTTTGTTTTAAACGTAAGTACCACTTTATACCTTAGCGTATGACTATTCTGCTGATCCCACAAAATTATTTTAATAACGCTTTAATTATTGCCACTACTGAAAGACATCCACATACTTTGCACAGTGTCAGTATCTCAAAAGCAAACACTGAAAGTGCAATACCACTTCCCAACATGAAGCAACTTAAAGCGGCGTCAATTAAAGAGTCATTCTCTTTTTGTTTGATTTTTTTAGCAACAGCTGCTGCAGCATTTGGTTGCAACATTATTTCTGCAAACCTTCGTTTGAAGTACCGTTCATTTTCGTCTTCTAGAATTTCGTTATAAACTTGTAACCGGCTATTCATGATACCAGAGCTAATGATCCTTATCATTATGTCATTAAAGCAGTCATTATTAATTACGTTGAAAACCCATCCCGCAATGTTGTGGAAATACTCACTTGTTGATTGGTAGAATTTTTTGAAATACTGACGAGAAGCGAACCTTGAAATTACATTTTGAAAATTTTCATGAAGTACGGCGGCTTGTTGCTCATGGAAAACTTGAATCACAATTGCATCCAATTGATCCTCATGAAATTCAGTAATGTTGTTCATGAGGTTCCAGTGCGCTTCCCTCCTCGAACCATTCACCATACCAAACCGAAGCTCATTTACATTTTGTTCCTTTTGATCATTATACCCAGACGAAATATATAACCTAACTCAACCGGGTCCTGGTACGATAAGCCCCCTTGTGGACAGTAGGTGAAATGGTGAAACTCTTCAACTTTCCAGTGTAAATAGTATTTAGTAATATGAAGAAAATAATCAGAATAGAAAAATAAAAACTCGATTTCGAATTTAATCCTCCCGTTTGACTAAAGAGAAGTGTCGTCGGAATGCCGAATAATGCAGTGTTAGCCTGAAGTTTCAAAACAACTTTATAAAATAGTATTGCTGCGCATAGCGTTGTAATATACAAAGCCCAAGTCAAGATTTTGAATGGTTCCTTCAGGGTTTGAAAAGCCGAGGGAACTACTAAAGGCTCACTGTACATGATGATAGCTTTTTTGAGTTGAAGTACGCCTGAAAAAAAAACATTTTAGGATCGCTCAGAACCTTAGCCAATGTGAGTCCAAGGAATGGAATGAAACCACAATTAGTGCACACAGGTGTTCGATCAAATCGTCCGCCTATACCAATAGAGAAATTTAAGCGCTCCCCTACTATCAAGGCTACTTTTATAAACGGAACCATCTTTAAATTCCGATTAAACGGAGAATTGTTTAAGGAAATAATGTGATTTTTTCTATGAAATCCAAGCCTCTTTCAGAGAGCAGGCCAGTAACTGTTGGTGTCAGTCGCAAATGCTTTTGGTAGCCGTTGGATCTGAATGTTTTAATTTTGTGATAAACATATTTGTGAGTTGCTCCAATTGTTGTTGAATTAACGTCATACTTATGCAAACAGAGTTCTTTTTCTGGACAAGGTCCTACTAAAAGCATTATTTCAGTTGGAATGGTTTCCCCAGGTAAGATTATAGCCACAAAATAGTTCCAAGGACGGAAAAAATAACTTTCATGATAGACGTTATTTGCTAATTTGAGTTGAAGCACAAAATCTGTACTGATTCCAGCGTTCTTTTGAAAATACATTCCTACCCGACGTAATTTGAATTTTCTAGGATCATATGTAATAATATGCAAATGGCATGGTATGAATTTAGGCATACCACCTACATGGCTAGGGCCGTAAATATCACTACTTGTATTCAGGAGCCTTCGAGGCGATTCCAGGTGCAATACGGCGGAAACTGTAAATTGTACCCCTTTACAAGCTTTTTTCTTGCATGCCGTTACCACGTTGAACTCACAATCATTCAATGGTCTGAGAAATTCGTGGTAGATATTGAAAGATGAACTGTGTATTATCACCCCGATAGTTGTTCGTATGAAATTCACCGATAATACGGATGAAATTGTTAATACGTATGTCAAGATACTCATGATGTGTTATATTTCGATGCAAACGATTTGAACTAGCTCAATATTGAAACAACTACTCTCAGTGATCTTACGTAGGTGGTACTACAAATTGGTGGTATGAAACCTATAAGTATATGTATGTCTCAGGGTAGTTTAGTTGTGGGAAGACGGGAGGATTCTTCCCAGGGAAAAAAATTCAGGCAGGGAAAATTTCATTGGGAAGAGAAATTTTTTGTTCAACAGGGTTTTTTCTATTGGTTGACAACTTTTGAGGGACATGTTTCGACAACCAGGATTTTCACATTTTTTCAACAGGAATACTTGACATTCCTAACAGGGACATCAGATTCAGCAGGGAAAAACTTTCAGTCAACTACTTTTTATCCGGTGATATTTACAAAAATTCGATCTTTGCAATGTCTTATTTGCAACTACTATTATTCCCATCCACCCTTTTTCTAATTCGATAGTTTCGTTTTCAGATTTCAATAATACCATCTAAACATGCAACGGTACTTGTCAATGTCATTTGAAGAGGACACACGTATTCATTGTTCTCACGGTTACACTCAGTTGACGAGATAGAATAACGCTTATTTAATTTGAATTTTAAACATACAGCTGAATAAACAATGTCTAAAAGTTTGGCGTGAATAGAAAAGCTCAGGTCCATTTAGTGTTACTTCATATTAGTATCTATTTCATTTCGGAGTGCATTTTAGAATCTCTTATCATTATTTGACCGCAGAAATATGTTCTGCTATTCTTGGACCCCACCCCTTCTACGAACGCTCCTAACTGTAACGAAATGTAATGAAATTCATTTACGTGCTGAAATTCCAGCAGTATTTATTAACTTGTGCTTGTTATTGTACTTTCATGAGGACACACGTTTTCATTGTTCTCGCGGTTATACTTAGTTGACGAGATAAAATAACATTTAGTTTGCATTTTAAGCTAAATAAACAGTGTCTAGACGTTTGGCGTGAGTAGAAAAACTGAGGAACGTTTAATGCTACTTCATATTTGTATTTGTATTTTTTATTTCATTTTAGAGTGTGCATTTCAGAATGCCTTATCATTATTTGACCTTGGAAATACGTTTGACTATTCTTGAATCCCACCATTTCTACATGTGTAACTTTCTCAACTGTAACCCAATGTAACCATAAGCTTGACTCTCATTTATGTGCTGAAATTTGAGTAGTATTAGCTAACTTTGTGTCGACCTTGCAGTGTTTGAATTCAAACACTGTTAGGTCACCACTAAATTGGTAAGTGGGGTTTCATTTTTAGACCAGAAAATCAAACTTATGATTATTTTGGTTTACTGATACAGCCGTTCGTAGAACGGGTGGGCTCCACTGGTTCATTAGAAAATGAGACTTCAAACGATGGATGAAGTCACACATAAAATTATTCTGCAGACTTTATTGTTTCAGCTTCTCATTACACTGAGTTCCACTGGTTCATTACAAAATAAAGATGTGAGACTTCAAACTGAAAAGATGTCTATGTCGCACCTGCGGGAAACCTGTCATGAACGTAAAAGCTCTCCCGTCCTTCTTAACCAGACAGTTCTCCATATTCTTAATAGTAAATTAGCTACAAAAAGCTCATTTCACTAACTTAAATAATTTCATCTGTCCCTAAAAAATGCAGTTGCTCCTACAAATGAAATAAATTAGATATACCTAGCATTACACAAATAGCCCCTCGTTCGTTGTACCAATATCCACCTACATGCATACATATACATATGTAGTATAAATAGTTCCCCCTATACATAACCGTAATATCCCCTTATGGAAAATACAGAATAGCTTTCTCCACTTAAAACCTAAACGGACTCACGGTTATTATCCACACATTATTATAGTAGAGAATGTCTAAATAATTCGAGACCACAAGAGCTGTTATCCGCAAACACGATCTCAATCAGAGCTGCGTTCAAGTCAAGTTATTTTAGATAACTTGACTTGAACTTGACTTGAACTTGAAGAATTGTCTAAACGAGGTATCCGCACTTGTACTTGATGAATCAAGTTTCTCAAGCAACTTGAGTATTCAAGTACACGTTTTTCAAGTTCATTTTGTTGAATTTGATTAGAACTTGACGTTCAAGTTGGACACATAACTTGACTTGAACGTGAACTTGTACTTGAGCTTGAACTTGATTATTCAAGTATTTTTTTCGTAAATGAATAAACAATACTAGAAATTTCGCCCACAATTATTATTATAGCTGATAATGGTTAGGCCGTAATTATGATAAACTAAACGCCATGCGGACGAAATTCTTTACTTTAAAATTGCCATCAAGTTTCAAATACATACATGATCAAACAACTGTAAGCATTGTAATCTAATTTCTATATTTAACAGGTTAGCAATCATGTTATTGGCCTGTTTACATTATGTTGCACTCGTTTGGTGAGTGTAACCAGCAGTAATAATCATGAATATTCGTCGTCGTTAATTTTGCTTAACCAATATGAATTTATAAGATTGTTTGTTGTTCATCTGCGCCATCACCTTTAATATCAGCAAAAATCATTCTGGCAGGAAATAATAAAATTGCTCTTAAACTTCTCCTTAGCTTCCGAACAGGTGAACTAAACAATCACTTCATTTTTATAATGGAACAAGAACCCCGAGTATCAAGAACATCCTTATAAAACAATAAGTCGGGACTTTTAATTATTCAAAGTATGGAAACAGGACACAAGAATTATTCTACATCTCGACCACTGGGCTTCGTGGAGGTGACTTATTTCACATAGGCGCAAAAAAATTGGCGTTGGAATTTTTGAAATTCGTGGATAATCGCGTAACAAAATCCGGGTTTTGTGATTTCCTATAGGCATTTTTTCCAGGTTCCATATTTGTATTTGCAAAAAACGGTCTATCTCAAATTCAAAGAAAATTCGAATAACGAAAAAATAATCTTGGACATGGGATGCCCCGACCTCGAAAAATAATGAAATCAGTATCGGAATTTCCGTGTGTTCACATATGTATGTACATACAACTTTAAAATAAGAACGTTGCGGAAGCAATAATTCCCTCAAACTGAAAGTGCCGGTCGGGTTGTTACACATACAACTGATATTGAGCTAACCGACAGGCTATAAAGAGATGCAGGGATTAAGGAATACTTTAGTTTATAATTAAATAAATAATTAAGTTTAAATAATTTGTATTCCTGTGTTGTTGACAATACGGGACGTGAAAATCATATTTTCCCTTAGTATTGGATACCATTGTAATCTTTGCTTTGTGTATAGTTTACAGTCACCATAAAGTAACCGAGTAGCAGCACCATGCCTTTTTTCAGAATAAGGATTGGTCTAACTTTATGCAATCCTAATATTCTAAAATGCGAAGTTCCGCCGTAGTGTTTTCAACAGTATTTACATGTGCGAATTTCTGAATTTCCTGGAATTGTAATAATTGTGTAATCAATGAATGGAGTATGGAGATAAGCCCTCGGACATTTCCCCGCCGTACTTAATCGCTCCGGATGTATTCCCTCTTGCCTTTGGAGATTATCCCTTGATCGCATAGGTTGGCTGTACGACCGCATGAGTCACTGCAACTTAGATTGCAGTTGCTATAGATGCTACTATGATTCTTTATTCGTTGCATCCAAATCATAACAAAGGCAATAAGAAACTACGGGTATTCCTATTCCGCCAATTACATTGACTTGCTTAAGTAAATCACTTGCAATACATTATAGTTCCAAATTAATGAGACTCGGTTAGTCAGTAGTAACCATCCACCTGCTCCCGATTAAATTCGAAACCCCTGCTTTTCCTTCTTGCTCTGTTTCAAGATGAGACAGGTTAGCGTCAGTTACATACATAGATTACAGATACAAACTGCCTGATAATGAAGAGCTCGTTCAGCAATTAGATCGATTGGAGCACTTTCCATTGTACGACTCCCTGAAGTATTCCATGCCTTTGTCGAGATGAGAGGAAAGTTTCCAATGGGTGACCAAGTCAGAGAAATTGTGCAAAACCGCGAGAATCAGTTTTATACAAACCATTAGGAATTCCTCGAAGCTATTCAGCATTGCCTTCAAGACTTTCTTCAGGAGTGAGAGTTCAACTACTGACTGACTCATCAATCATGTTTCAGTGTTTTGATACGAATACTTTAAAAATAATTGTTTGTTATCTTTTTGTTAGCATTTTATGTACAAAAAAATTGCTGATAATTGCAAATGTTTTGATTTCCTTTCCCGTTTGATTACTCCCGAATTGTAAACCTGACCGTAAATCTAACCCCCGAACTTAATTAAAAGTTACTGCTATTTGCGATTGTAAAATTGTTATTACTACAAGCATTACTTTCGTTGGTGCGGTTTCGCAAAGTAAGTTTGTAGCCATAAAATAATTCCAGGTGCGGAAAAACTGATCTGCATGATAGACGTCATTTTGCTATTGTGAGTTGAAGAACAAAATCTTTACTGATTGTAGCATTACTTTTAAAACAAATTTCTATACGATTTGCTTTCGAATTTACTAAATGTGCAAAATGGCATGGTAGGAATTTAGGTGTACCAGGAACATAGCTAGGGCCGTAGAAATCCCGACTTGTATACTTCTCCAGAAACTTCAGGATTTACCCCTCGACGTAATTACTTTTGGTTCGGGTACTATTATTACATTTATCTCCCAATCATTAAATGGTTTGAGAAATTTGTGGTAAATTTTGAAAGATGGTTTTTGTTTTATCGCCTCGATAATTGGTATTATAAAATTCGGGGAGAATAAAAGCTACATGTTTAAATAGGGCGCTAAGATACTTATGATGTGTTATTACATCTTTTGGACGATTTGGAGTTGTTCGGATGTTGAGGTAACTAGATTTTGATTGCCTTCGGTGGTTTCATAAAGCTGGAAGGGAAGCGTTTAGTGATTATACTGTGAATGGAAATGCAGGATGCGTCTTATTGACAAGTAGAATCGCTTACCTCAATGTCTTCGTGTCCTCATGCAATTCGTTTTCCTCCGTGAAAGGTAGATCCCCTTTCAAGTTCCAAATTATGGGTAATTAGCGCAAATCATTGATTTTGTCATGTGTACCAATAAAAATAACTTGGTATTGTAATATTACAATAGAAGCCTTTTTCAATCATGTATGTAACAAATAAAAATGCAGAACGGTTTGCATGATATAGCAAAGAGGGCAGTTAAGATTTGATTGTCTTCATGGTTGCATTCAGTTGACGAGATTTTATAACTAAAGCGGTTTGTCAAGCGTCCAACAATTGGATAAACTGTTTCTAAAAGTTTGGACTGAACGGAAGAACTGTAGTCCAGTTACTACAACTTCATATAATTACCTATTATACGTTAGAAATTCGCAGGCATCAATATTGTTATTTATTGTTGAAAATGACTTATACGTTTACCCAACGATTGCCGCCCCTTCTACAGATAGCTCACGTAAGAGAGGAGCTCGTAAAATATTTGTATCCTCCACTTCGTAACAAACACTCTTCCAGATGTTCTAGAATTTATTCTTTTTTGGTCAAAGGGGGCACGAATGTGAAGCGAAGTTCGAATTTTCAATGAATTCAGATGTCTTTTGAAGTTTATTTTGTAGGACATTTTTCAGGCTTTCCGGGGAGCTGTCTCAAATGCATGGGACGCACCTTGTGCCACTCCGTAAGCTTGTTGTCTAAATCAATGCATCGTAAATAAATAATGATCTAAAATCTAATGTGCAGTCACAAAAGACTGAAGCCATCGGTCCAACACAAAATTAAATGTATATATGCACATGGCCGCAGGCCTGGAATTTTAAGTGGCGTGAATACACTTTCAGATTTAGCTATACATTCCATTCTATTTAGCTGTTACAGGACATCATTTTGCTAAATATTACCATCTTATAAGTATGCATACACTGCACCACTTCGCGTTGCAGAACATGTCAATTCTCTTAAGACTTTGGTACTATAATCAATATAGCAAATCATCTTCCTGATTTGTCAAAATTTGTTTCTTCCAGTGAATACAAAATGTCTGGAAATAGCGGCCAAGGAAGGGAAGAAAAATGATATTTTTTTGTAAAAGGAAACATTTTGAAAGTTCAAGTTGTGTACCCTAATTTATACTTAATTTTAAATCACGTTTTGGATCTGGGTTGTAGGAAATTTAATTGTTTTTTAAGGAAGTTATTAAATAGGTTAAAAAGTTGGAAACTGTGGGAGTGACGTTTAAAACCCAGTAGCAAGATTGAGTAAATTCATATTGAGGGTCAAAGTTGCGGAAAAGGAGAGTCATTGACCTTGTCATGGACTATCTACAGCTTATAAAAATACATTGGCGGCTGAATATTTGAGAAGACATCCCTTTCTGTGTGGTATTTGGGAATGTACATGTTAATTGATACCTTATCTTAAATAAAATTTCGTTGACTCTCGGTAAAAGAGGTTTCGTTTTTGGTTATATTACATCGCACCTGTAGTTCAAGGCGTCGTAAATTATACAAGGTGTATGAAAGACCCTTCTAAAGTTTCTATGTACCAGTTAGGCAAATTATGTGGCTGTTATATTTGTGCACGTCTAACTTAAATATTGAGCAAAGTTAGGGTAGAAGTTTATTATTTACAGAAATTTGTATAAATGCTGACAACACAAGCCCATGCTAATTGTAAGTTAAATTCCAAAGATATGTGAAACTGTTTTTATTGAACCTGTCTTTCACGAAAAAAAAACTATTCGAAACATTATTACATTGTATCCTTAACATGCAAATTATTGTTATGTTCTATCAATTCAATCCAATAATGGCAGTACTCATTATAACATTACGGAACAACACTCATGAAAGCATTCAAATTCATTCAATTTACATACATTCCCAGCATTAACAACGTCTAGACAGGGTCTACCAATCCATTCGAATTGTCCGAAGGGACACACGAAATAATACCAAATGATATGATTCAAAATTGAAAGTTTAAAATAAAATAAGCAGTGCTTGAAAAACAAAGAAGGTCGACAAAACTGTAATCAAACGAAAAATTTAAACTGATTGTTGTAAAGAAGGCCGTGATAAGTGGAACTCATAACGTCGGATCATGAATATTATTTACTGTTCAACAGTTTTGCACCTAATCTGCATTACCTTTGTGCAAACAGTTTTCGGCGGACGAGAACATTCTGACAATATTTACCGCCAGTTTCTCGTACCATTTAAAGATTGTGAAATAAAATTATTAAAAGACTGTATTTCGAAATTATGTCAAGATACAGAAATTACGGTTGTCGACGCTTTACGTCTTCAATCGCCTCGAAGACTCCTGAACAGTGACGACAGTGATAAAAATACCACCAGACGAATTGGTGGTATTCCAAAGTTCCTGCCATGTAGTTTGCACATTATTATTTGTGAGACTGGAAATGTTTTACATAACGGCTACATAGTAAGGCGGTTAGATCCCTATTTTCAAAAATATTCTGGAATCAGTAAAGATTTTGTCCTTCAACTTTCACTAGGAAATATATTCAATCCAGAGGGAATGCTTCGCCCCTGGAATTACTTCGTGGCTAAAATTTCACCTGGAGAAACCACTCCAACTGAAATACTGATTTTAGCAGGACCTTGTCTAAAGTCTCAAATCTGTTATCACAAATACGACTTTAATTCATTGAGTGGAGGTTCAACTCGTGAAAATATTCACCTCAAGATAAGAGCACTTAGATCAAACTGTTTCAAAAGAAATGTCCAGATGAAGCCCTTACTGCCTTCTCTGCTTTCAAAAGTGGGCTTGGATTTTATACACAGAAATCATATTATATCCTTAAAAATGTCGCCAGTTAATGATACCAACCTAATTCCATTTGTAAAAGTCGCCTTGATATTAGCAGAGCGCTTAAATTTCTCTATTCGTATCGACGGTAGATTTAAAAAAATGTGCAGTTTTTGTTCAATAATTTCAGCTGCTGGACTCACCAGGATTGGGGGTGTAGGAAATGTTAAATATTTTTCATTCCAGCCGTACTTTCAAATGAAAACAATCATAATGTACAGTGAGCCAGTAGTAATTCCTTCCTCTTTTGAAACTCTAAAGGAACCATTTGGAAACTTTACTTGGGCTTTATACATATCGACTGTATGCGTTGCAATACTGTTTTTAAAAATTGCATTACAACTGCAAGCGGACGTTGCTTTGATTTTCATTCCGACAACACTTCTCCTCGGACAAGTGGGAGGACCAAAGTTGAAATCGAATTGTTATTTTTCTATTCTGATTATTTTCTTCATACTACTAAACATTATTTACACAGGAAAGATGAAAAGCTTCACGGTTTCACCTCGTGTTCACAGAGGGGGCTTATCTTACCAGGAACTGCTTAAGTTGGGCTATCTGTTTCATATGGGTGTCAATGAAAGGGAACAATGCGCAATTGAAGTTATACATTTCATGGTGAATGGTACCGTAAGGGAAAAGCATCGTGGTCTCATAAATAGAGTTTATCAATTTCATCCGAATCAAATGGATTCAATTTTGTTTCAAATCTTCTTCGACGGACGAGCCGCCATACTTCAAGGAAATGTTCAAAATATCGTGTCTAGTTTCACGTCACGACATTCGTTCAAAAAAGTATATGTTTCTAAAAGTGAATACTTCCACAACACAGTGGGTTGGCTTCTCTATACATTAAATGCTGATTGCTTTAATGACATCATGAATAGGATCATTGGTTCCGGTATCGTGCATTGGTGGCTACAAGTTCATTACAAGATTCAAGACGACGAAAATGAACTATATTTCAAGAAAATTTTTGATAGAGTTGTTGAGGGGAATCCAGAAAAAATTACTGAGATGGCTGAAAAGTTCAAGCAAGATGAACATGATTCAATTATGAAGGCCGCTTTGAATAGCTTTCTTGGTGGTAATTGTATTGCAATCGCAGTGTTTGTTTTTGAAATACTGATGCTTTGCAAAGTATATGCTCGACTTGCCCGGATTCCTCAAAAGTTGAAGTGTGTATCTATACTGGAATAGTGCATCGCATGGGTTCAGGTCGCACCCGGGTATTTGGGTTCAGGTCCAGGTTCAGGTTCAGTATGGGTGCAAGTATTTTGGACCCAATAATTTTGGGTCCTTTCTGGGTACAATATTTTTTACCCGTGAAATTGGGTTCAGGTTCAGGTTCAGGACCAGGTACAGAGAAAAACCCGTTTTGATTTTACCTGTCAGGACCAGGTGTAACACATGAAAGACCTGAACCTGATCACAAAAGACCTGAAATGTTTGGGTTCATTAATTGAAAGTTAAAGGCCGGAGAATTTCAATCTTCCAAGATGATTTCCACTGCAAAAGCAATGGCAGGGTGTCCCAGGAACCAGAGAACTTGCATTCTTATTCATTTTAAATATATTTTGTAATATTTCTACTTTTAATACAAGATAAAATTTTAAAAAAGTTCGGATTCTCAAGTACCTAAACATGTTCAGGTCCGGTCCAAAAATACCCGGGTTCAGGTCGTCTTTTGGGTACTTTTTCGGGTTCAGGTACTAATCAGGTGCGGGTACTACAAAAATGCAATTGGGTCAGGTTCAGGATCGAAATATTTTAACCTGTTAAATGGGTACATTTTCAGGTACAGGTTCACACTTTTGAGGTACCCAAAGTTTGGGTCCAGGTTCAGGTTCAGGTTCAACTGTTTTGAACCCATGCGATGCACTATACTGGAATCAAACCTTTGTTGTGGGAATGTTGTGAAGACTATTGATGTACATATTTAAAGTTACAGGTTGTAACACAGTAACAGGTTGTAATTATTATAGAAATAATAATATAAAAATAAATTATATAAAATATATAATTTATTTTTATATAATTTATATAATTATATTATTTATATTGCCCGGTATAAAAATCCAAAACTTAATGAAAAGTTTAAAAGATGGAGAAAATTCTGAGAATGCTGGAGTATACATCATACCTTGTAATACTTGCAATTCAATATACGTTGGGGAAACCTATAGGCACCTAAACACAAGAGTACAAGAACATAAAGATAATGTCAGAAGAAAAGAATATAAAAAATCAGCTATTGCAAGACACATAATAAGAAACAGAAGTCATCATATTGCATGGGACGATGCAAAGATTGTTGTTCCCGAACATAATCATTTCCTACGACAAATAAAGGAAGGTTTAGTTATCCAACAATCAAAACAGTCATTGATGAACGTCAACCAAGGTTTTATTTTAAGCAACGCATGGAAGCCAATAATCCCGAATTTAATAGATTGATCTTGTTTTTAATTTAAATTGTTGAAACAAAATAATTATTTTTTGCAAAATATTCACAACTCAATAATTTTAAATTAGAATAATGTAAAATTTTTATAAATACTACATCAAACAAGGATAGCATAGTTAGTCATAATTAAGCCCTGAAGATGAACACTGTTTGAGTTCGAAAGCTTGGCAAATAAATTGATTCTAAGCAATATCCACGTATTCCAATTATTTCAACATGGTTGATATTATAGATTTAAATGTTCACAGAGGTTGATAGAAATAATTTGTCTCGAGTACTTACACGTGCATATACTTTGACATGTGGAAAACAGTATTTGGTTTGTCAAATTTATTAAAATGATAGCTTTTAGTTTTAAGCTATCCATATAGTATTGTTGAGGCAAAAATTGTAGTGATATATTATTTAACCTATTGTGAATGGTTGAAGTTATACATAAAATTATTCTGAAGACTTTATTGTTTCGGCTTTCAGCTTCTCATTACAGAAGCAGCTATGTAGATATGTGTTGACGTAATCCACGTTTTATATACCTCGTAGGGATAGTATGACGGCAGGTTGTCACGAATGTAAAACAAGCAAAAACGGCCTGGGCTTACTTATAGACGTAACAATCAGATTGAAACAAAGTCGTTCAACCTAACGAGATTGATCAATTATTATTCATATATTATGATAGATACATATATACGAACCATATGTATTCCACTTTAAAAAAATATTTTCTGAATAAGCTTTAACTCAGAGGATTGCTTATAAAAGATTGTGGCACAACAACTTAAAAAAAATCGAAATTTGCTTTTTCTTAAATAATGATTTTCTAGAAGAAACAACAATATCTGTTATTAGAGGCTCAGGCAAGATACCTCATAATCGCTTATACAATAATCGTTTTTTTTTTCGAAACACTTGCAAGCGTTGTGATGTTGGAAATCTTATGGGCGGCAATCAGGTTTACACTAATTATTTTTGTCCCACTAGCTCAAATAAGGTGCTCATTTTATTGAATCTTCGTTGTACCCACCGCCGAATGTCGGAGTTAAGTAATGCAAGTTTTATACCACATTGTCGCATGTGAAACAAAATGGCATGCACCGACCTCACAAAATAATTAAAACCAAATCCGGATTTCCGTATGTACTTAAATTAATTTTAAAAAAGAAACACTGTTGCCGAAGCACTCAGAGTACTTCATGCAGCATGCAGCAGTGGCAGGAATTAATGCTGTGAGAGGATGGCAACCAAGCAACGACGATACATGGTAGATACTCACACTACGCCAAATAGTTCCTTTTGTTTACATTCCCTGCGCCTAAATTCTTGAATTCGAAAACTTTTCACAAAAAGATGGTTCGGACAAAGTCTCACAGCGAAAACAAATTGTCAGCGGTATTGGTTAAGATTCATTAAAATCAATCCATAAGCAGGCATGGAATCGATTCTAGTATCCTTGAAGAATTTTCAAATCGAACTTCCACATCAAGCTACTCTATTGAATGTCATTTTTATATATTTTATTGTATGGCATTTCTTTGCAATATACAATAATTTATTAAATAATTATTGTAAGTACATATGTAAGTGTAACTTATGCGAAGAGGAAAATTTGTCTGCATATAGTTTCATTAACAGCAAAATGGACTATTTTTATGTATGTATGTATTTGTTACCCAGTAGATCATTTCGCTTTTATTCCAGAATGTATGTATGTGTATATCATTTTCCATCCTCTCCAATGCCATGTCAATAATAACTTCTAACGTGATTAATCAATTATTATATATTGCATTGGTGGGAACGACGTTGCTTGATGTATAGTTTTTGGATTTTGTAAACGTCGTAGTGGGTTTTTAAGGTCTCCAGAATTGTTGATAGTTTGCACCAACGAATATCTTCATCTTGTTTTTAAATTTAGCGGACGCGAGTTACATTCCAAATATTATAGTTTTTAAAGTTATACATTTTCTTATAAGTTTTTTAAGTTTGTGACACCGCGTAAAAAACCGAAGAATACGAATTTTGATTTTTAAGTGATTTTCGGATTTTTTGAATTTCTTGCAAGTTCTTGCCCCAGTGGTTAAACTGTGACTTCTAAAGGGCTAAATGAACATGATAAAACTATTTTCCCCCGGTATTATCGTCCAATTATTTTACCGGTTTTCCGATTGCGTCATTGGAATTAAACTTTTGACCACGACCTCCAAAGCTGACTGTTTTATGAAGTAAGTAATTTGGTTAACGACAAAATCTACGAACGAAACGATTTTCATTTTTTTACCCAAATTTCGGAGTTTAATCTTTACGTATATTCGTAATATTACGTACATTTGTATTCTGGTTCGGATAATGAAATACACACACAGTACCTAAGGTTAACAACCGATAATGCATTCCAAAGTATAACAAATGTGTAACAATAGGGGCTTGTTGCATTTGTGGAACTGCGGAATAATACCTAATGTAACTTTTCGTACTCGCTTCGCTCTCCATGTAATCGCTCAGCGGTTACAGCATTCAGATTTTATTTAAATATACATTGAGCCCAACCGATCTACCGAACTTGGAACGGATGTAACTGTTGGCTAAAATAATCGGTCGTGACTTTCATTTATCTCGCTGCAATGAAATAGTGAGATATATATATGTATACATAATTTACTAACTGGACAATGATTCGTAGTGTTTAAATATTGTCATTCAAACATTACAAGGCACCCGTTGGTTAGTGACTTACCTCATCATTGCATTATTATTTATTGCTTTATCACAACATCAATAAAAATCAACAGGTTAAGATTACTTTAACCTAAAATTACACCGTTTGTAGAACGCTAGCCTAAGCTGGTTGTTTTTACTATTTTCTTTAAAAGTTAATGAACAACTTAACAAAGTCAATAATAATGCGTTCTTAGATTTTCCTTAAGCTTTCACCAAAATACAATATAAATTCTGAATACATTTAATAAAAGGTTTCGTTGCTAACAACAAGTGTATTTTCCATTTTCAACCCTTCAAAGTCACTTCAATAAAAGAAACCATATACATAGGTTAGCCTTTTTTTTGTATTGACTTTAAACTTAAAATCTTGATGTATCCTTCTATATTAAAGGTTCTTACAAATACTCATTTTTGTAGGTCGGGACACCGCAGGATAGTTACTTTTTCGAGGATTAACAATCAAAAATCTTAACCAAAAACAGTTGGGACAACTTGACTATTTAAACGTAACACTTTATATCTGAGTATCTGTACTCCATTGATCCCTCACAATTATTTAATAAAAACGCTTTAAACTTTGGGGGACTCGTTCAGGACATGCATGTACTTTGCACAGCATCAGTATCTCAAAAACAAACACTGCAAGTGCAATACCACTCCCCAGCAGAAAGCAACTTGAAGCTGCTTTAGTTAATGAATCATTTTCCCTTCGTTTGACTTTTTCTGCCAAGGCGGCAACTGCTACTGGTTGCAACATAACTTCTGCAAGCTTTCGTTTTAAATACAGCTCATTTTCGTCGTCTAGAATCTTGTAATGAACTTGTAGCCACCGATCATAGATGCACACTTTGTTTCGCACTCGCACTCCACTCGCACTCAGTACAGATTGAATGAACTGCACTCATCCTCACACTGATATATTAAACATTGTCAAGTCTGCACTCACACTCGTCCTCATGAGGACAGAAGACTAGAATTTGATCCTCGCACTCGCACTCATGAGTGCATTTGATATGTATATATGTATGAATGCATACGTGATTTATCTATTTGCAATACATTCAAATAGTTTAGTTCCGTATTTATTTTTACATGTAAATTTATTAGGTTAATAAGCAAATAAAACTACATGTATCACTTTCTGTTCACACTAGCCGTTTTTTCAAGTCGGAATATTTTTACGAACAGAAAATGATCGGTTTAAAATGATTAACACACGAGTAAATAACAAATGCTTGCAATAGCTACGAAGACGATAAAGGCTAAATGCTGCAAATTGTTATTTGTAAAGGTTTAGTTTAACGATGCATAAATCACGGCAACACAAAATATTTGCAATTGCAGATCTTTTAAGCCTAGATTGTTTTTATTTGAACAAGTCTTCATGGTTTTAAAAGCAGTTTTTCGCTTTTTGCTTTACATTGTTACTAATTTTTGAAATCATAAGATTGACACAGGATTATTATGACTGAAATATTAACGGGTGGAATGCTCAATCATACTTACTGGACGATTTTGTTTCGTTTCTATTTTGCGTAATTGTTTATACGACATATACAAACCTAGCATTTTTTACACTACAGTGCAGAGTATTACATTTTTTTTAAAATGAGCATATTTTTGTGTTCTCGTCCTCGCACTCATTAATAAACAAATCGGTGGTATGTACTCGCACTCATGATTATGAGTGCACGGTTGTAATAACATGCACTCGTCCTCAACGTAAACTCGTGAGTACACTGAGTGCGAGGTGAGTGCGAGTGCTGCACTCTGCCCTCATGAGGATGTGCATCTATGCCACCGATGCATGATGCCAGAACTGATGATCCTCATCATGAGCTCATTAAAGCAATCGCCATTAATTATAAAGAATAACCAGCCCGCGGTGTTGTGAAAGTACTCACTTGTTGATACGTAGAATTTTCTGAAATAATGATGAGACGTGAATCTGGAAATTACATTTTGAACATTTCCACGAAGTATGGCGGCTTGTTGATCATGGAAAATTTGAAACAAAATTGCATCCATTTGATTCCTATGAAGGGAAGTAACATTGTTTATGAGGTTGCGATGCGCTTCTCTTATAGAACCATTCACCATACCAAATTGAAGCTCGTTTACATTAATTTGCCTTTCAAAATAACCCATACGAAATGTATAGCCTGACTTTACCAGGTCCTGGTACGATAAGCCCCCCTTGTGGACACGAGGTGAAACTGTGAAACTATTCATCTTTCCAGTGTAAATGGCATTTAGTGATATGAAGAAAATAATCAGAATAGAAAACTGAAAACTTGATTTCAATTTCAATCCTCCCTCTTGCCCAAATAGAAGTGCCGTCGGAATGAAAAACAACGCAGTGCCAATCTGAAGTTTGAAAGCAATTTTAAAAAGCAGTATTGCTGTGCATACTGCTGTGATAAACAAAGCCCAAGTATGGTTTCCGAATGGCTCCTTCAGGGTGTGAAAAGCAGAAGGAACTACTAAAGGCTCACTGTACATTATTATATTTTTTGTGTTGAAGTATGGCTGGAAAAAAAACATTTTAATTTCTCCTGCTTTCTTAGCCATTGTGAGTCCAGAGAACGGACTTGCCATGCAATAATTACACAGACGTGGCGTTTTCCGAAATCGGCCGCCTACACCAATTGAGAAATTGAAGTACTTCCCTAATATTAAGACAACTTTTATAAACGGAATCATCATTGACTCCTTAAATGGTGATTTTTTCAGGGAAATAATGTGATTTTTTTCTATAAAATTCAAGCCGTCTTCAGAAAGCAGAGAATTATGTACCGGTGTCAGCGGCAAATATCTTTGGTAACAATTTGTTCTGAATGTTCTAATTTTGAGATGAGTATATTCGTAAGTTGCTGCAATACCATTTGAATTAACATCATACTTATGCAAACAGGTTTCTTTTTCTGGACAAGGTCCTGCTAAAAGCAGTATTTCTGTTGGTGTCGTTTCTCCTGGTAAGATTTTAGCCACAAAATAGTTCCAAGGACGGAAAAATTGATCTGCATGATTGATGTCATTTGCTATTGTGAGTTGAAGCACAAAATCGTTACTGATTCCAGCGTTCTGTTTAAAATAAATTTGAAGCTGATCTAGTTCGCTTGCAGCTTGTACGCTTCCAGGTTTATAAATAATAATATGCAAATGACATCGTAGAAATTTTGGCATTCCAGCTACATGCCTAGCGTTGTAAATGTCGCTACTTGTATTCAGGAGTCTTCGAGGCGACTCCGGATGTAATGCCTCAGAAACTACTAATATTACTACTTTGCATGCTTTTGTTTCGACGGCTGTTACCACGTTTATCTCACACTCATTAAACGGGTTGAGAAATTGGTGGTAGATATTGAAAGATGGACTGTGTTTTGTCACCCCGGCAGCTGTTTGTATTAATTTAACCACGAATAGGGGTGAAATTGTTAAAATGTATATCAAGATACTCATGATCCGGTATTAAATCGATGCAACTATTTGAACTAGTATGATACTCAAATAACTACCCTCATTGTCCGTGTCTATTATGCAGTTATGTAGCTGGGACTACAAAATACCACTACAAAATCTAAATCTTATTGGCTGACTGCCGTGTTTACCCCCAAAGTAGCATGATATTATAATAGTATATATAGTAGTATAATTACATAATTGATGTATGAATATAATTTTTGCTTACCTTTTCTAGAAATGGAAAGCAATCGTGCTTGATGTATCTAGTACTTTCGAAAGGATATAATTGTTTTCATTGTCCCCAGTTTACATTTAGTTGACGAGATGGAAAAGCATTAAATTGGCATTTTAAGAAAATAGCTGAGTAAACAGTTTCTAAAAGTTAAAGTACCTTTCAATCCGACCTAATCTGAGTCCGTTAGAAGACGGTTCATAAATAATAATATTTATGTAAATGACATGGTAGGAATCTAGGTACAAATATTCCTGCATTGCCTATTTCACAATCATTTAATATCTTGAGAAATTTTTTAGTAAATATTCAATAACGAACTGTGTCTTTTTACCCCGGTAGCTGTTTGTATGAAATTAATCGCGAATAAGCGTGAAATTGTTATAATGTGTAAGAAAATACTCATGATCCAATATTATATCGATTCAACTAATCAAGTAACTGCTCTCAGTGACCTTACGCTGATGGTACTACAAAATAAGGCTGCAAATTCTAAATGCAATGTTTAATTGGCTACAACTGGCGTTCACCTCCGTACCTTTCTCTACGACAGAATAGTTTTCATTTCAAATTCAAAATTATATTCACTTAACTTGCTCATTACTGTTGCAGTAGTTACCTACAGAAATAACCAAAATTAAAGTATCTGTATATGTGTGAATGCATTTCTTGATTACCTTGTCTATGATTGGAAAGCAGCGGTGCATGATATGGTACTTTCAAAAAGATAAATGTTTTCGTTGTCTTCATGTTTGAATTCAATTGAGGACAATGAAATAATATGTTTACATGATAAGTGTCTGTACAGCTGAATAAACTGCTTCTAAATGCTTGGCTTGAGTGGATAAATTGAGGTGTAAGCATTTTACTTCATACTATACAGTAGTACGTATTTTATTTTAGAATGCATCTACATATATTCCTTTATTGTCGAAATTATGTGATATTGTTCTGTAATGTAAACTGTTTTCCTATATCCTAGATGAATACATAGTTAAATGCAGTGTGCATATGTAAATAGTTTCAACATTTATATATTTATCAACAAATATATCAAACATTCCAATGCAAGTTACGTATGTATAATGTGTGTATCTGCTGAGTCGACAGAGTAATATTTTAAAGTACATATGCACTCACACTTAGCCCCAAGACATAAATTTGAATTATCTTGGCCTATTATCATTACCTAGGAGGTAGCTTTTGAATGTTAAAAATACAATAAACTTCTACAGTTTCTTAAAATCAAGTTTAGGCTAAAATAAAGACATTCTAAGGAACTAAGCTAACTTGCTACAAAAGCTTTTTAAATTGAGGACTTCCACATTCTAATACCATTACCTTCTTACCTGAAGGAATAATCCTAGAACTTGCTACATATGTCAACAATACAATATGTCGACAACAAAGAACTGCATTCCTTAGAATCTTCCACTTACAACCCTTATTACCCCCGTAGCATTGACTAAGCATTGATACCTTAAGCCTTCAATAACCCGGGTTTGTAATGAGCTTTCCCAGACGGGAAACTTTGAAGCAGATACTTAAATACTCCTAAAAGACGTTAAGGAAACTGAAGCAAAGATATATGCGAAGAGGCAAAATGGTCTAGATGTAAATGGTTCACACGCAGTTTTCACTAAAAGCAAAATGAACTAAATTCATAGTAAAACATATTGTTAGGTATATTAATTACAAATTGAACTAAACCAAAAAAAATGATCTAAAATTAAGCACAACCTAATTTCACAGGTCATTCAGCAATAAAACAACTCAGTATCAGGGTACTCATGATCCGGTATTATACCGGTTCATCGATTTGGAATGGTAGGGATATTGAAATATCTTCCCTCAGTGACCTTACGCAGCTGGTACTACAAAATAATGCTACAAATTCTAAATACAATGCTTAATTGACAACAACCGGCGTTCACCCCCGTACCTTTTTCTACTACAGAATAGTTTCTATTGCAAATTCAAAATTTTATTCACTTAATTTCCTGGTCATTACTATCGCAGTAATTACCTACAGAAATAGCAGGGTATTATAAATTATCAAAATTATAGTTACATGTATGAACGCATTTCTTGATTACCTTGTCTACGACTGGAAAGCAACGGTGCATGATATGATGCTTTAAAAAGGATAAATGTTTTTATTGCCCTCATGTTTGAATTCAATTGAGGACAATAAAATAAATATTTTACATGATAATTGTTCATATATGTATGTAGGTGAAGAAACTGTTTCTACATGCATGGCCTGAGCGGATAAACTGAGGTGTAGACATGTTACTTTATACAAGTGCCTATGTATTTTAGAATGCATCAATATTACCTTATTGTCGAAATTATGTGCTATTGCTCTATAATATAAACTATTCATCCTTATCCTTGTTGAATGGTCAAATTCAACGTGCATAAATAATGCCTAAATTATTTTGAAACACAAAATCCAGACGTGCGTGCATAGTAAACAAAATAAACAAGTTATACATAATTTGTACATGGCTGCACGCCCGACAGAGGAACGTTTTAATTGACCTATCGTCGGTGAAGTTTTAAAATGTTCTACGTACATGCTATGTTTTTCAACAGCATGTAGATCATTTTGCCACTTCTGTTCGGTGTCAGGACATCACGGAAAAAAATATTGATGCAAATACACAGTTCCAGATTCCAGTCCCCCATTTTGAATTTTCCTCTTAAGGTTTCTTAAAAATGTTTTGATAACATCACGAGTATGACATAATAAGGAGCTACTTACTCACAGACACTTTCCTTTCCCCCTACCCTAACCTACATAAGGAAGTAACTCATAAAACATCCGATTCCCAGTTTGTAGAGAATTCTTTTCCAAATTTTCTAAAATTTGTTTCATTGAACTCGGTCATAGAGGTCACGGAGGTCACAGGTGTGAAGTCTAAATGTTTCACGGAATATGAGTGACGGAAATTCGCGGAAATTGAAACGACGATTATAAACTCATCATGTGAGTGTAATAATTCGGGTAGCTTTGTTTGTAGTAATTTTAATTTAAATGGAGAAGATAAATTTTTACCAACCTTGTCTCTGTTCTGAAATGTCGTATCCACAATTCACACACTCCCTGGAAAGCCCTTACAATCTCCTACAAATGAGTGTCAAAAATTGTTTTTGAAAAACCTTTGCGCTGAAATAAACATTTGCTGAACTCAAATTCCGGGAAAAATTTAGACTTTGGTTAACCATTGTGGCCTCAAAAATTGACCTTGATCAATAAAAACAAATTTTTATTTAAAATTAAAAATTTTAGAAAAAATTGAGAAGAATACGCTGCAAACTAGAGGAATCAAATGTTTCATGAAATAGCCCCAGATGCGAAATCCTATAGTTGTTATAGATTAACTATAACTTATTGCACTGTTTCAGAATACAAGATGGTTTCCGATATATGTTTTTTCTGACAATTTGAACACCAAAATATGTGATGTGATAAAAGTGCTGACATTTTAAAAATCAGTAAATTTGAATACCCCGCCCAAATTTTGACTGGAATTTCAAAATTTCGGCTGAAATGATTTTAAAGGAATTCAATATATGTTTAATGAGATATTTATTGCAGTTTTTTGAATTTCAAATTGCCTCACAAAATATGCTTTTTCGAAATTTTGAAGATAAATGAATATGAACTATGATTTTTTAAATTCATATCAACAACATCTTCGAAAAACGATTTGTCCTGAAGGGTCCCAAGTCTCAAATGATTCCTTCTAGGCAAAAATAAATTGAAATATTCGTCGAAAAATTGGTGAATTTGAACACCCCGAAATAACTTTGACTGATTCTGATGCCTTGAAATTCATGACACGGTTAAAAACGGCATTTTTCAAAAATTCATAACTTCGCAGACAGAATTGTTAAAATCCGTAAAATAATACAAAGATCTGAGTGGACGTTACCACGACAGTCCGAACGAGGTATACATACAGATAGGTGCCTAGGTGTTATATTGTTAGGTATGTATATAGAAATTACATAAATTAGTTAAGTCTCACATGAATAATTAATTAAGTTGTGAAATACACAACCTTAGGTTAAGTCAGTTCAAAGTTACTTAAACACTTATTGTAAAGGTGCAATGTAAGCACTTCCCATCGGCTAAAGCCGACGAGCGTCAACGTCCCGTTACATCCGTTATGATGTAACGTCTAGACTTAAGATTGTAAAAATAGGCTCAAGTAGCCACTTGTTAAGTTTAAGATTCTTCCAGACTCTTCAGTGAATAACTGAGAGTCATTCCAATAACACCTATTTTTAGTTGTTAATCTTCATTTCCTTTTCCTTTTGGTTTCAATTATAAATAAAGGCAATTAGTCTTCGGATTAATGTAAAATCACACTCAATCGTTTATTCATAATCATTCCTTCCATCAGAACGATTTCCAATTATTTACAATTTCTTGACAATTACATAAGTAAATAATCCAGGAGTTAGGATTTCATGGTATGACCATAACCTACTCTTTCATGGTGGCCTTTGTAAAACATTGCCAAAATATTATTTCCCTGGCAATGCTCCCGAATTACTCTCAATTATCACTCCCCTTGGGAAACAATCGATTTACTTTAAGAATTGATTTCATTACCAGGCAAGTTTGAATAATGTGTCATATTTCGTGAGAATTTTTGAGATTTACAGTTTTGGCCACGCAGAGGTTACATTCCTGCATTATTGACGTTGCAATACGCACAGCTCATTCGGGACTACCCCCAGAGGAGTCAACCGTTATTGACTGTGACCGGTCGAAGAACCCCTCGTAAGTTTTTATTGATAAACGGGGTTATTATTTCTTGTCCACGGAAGGCAGACGGATTTACCTGCACTTCACCGACCGATGCCCTGAGGATTTGGGTATACTCAACGGACAGCCACGGAGCTCAGTGCCGTTCCCACCTCATCCAGGAGGAATTTCATATCGTAAATACACAGTGTTAAGTTTCATATCCATGAACCAACGTCACGGTACGTACATACTTACGTTATAATTTATGTCCGATAAAAAGAAGCCCTCAGCATCCAAACCAGACCCTAAACCTTCTACAAGTAGAGTCACTCGTAAAAATTCTGACCCTGATTTAAAAGACGCCTCTGAATTAGCAAAAGTCTTACAACAAGCAAAAGCGAAAACAAAAGCTACCGCTAGCACTAGTAAAAAAGCCCAAGCCTCCGCCGTTACCACTTCCAATATTACCTACACCGCCCGTTCCTCCAGTAGTTCCGCCCGCACAAGCTTCACCTCCACGAACTCCGAGCCCACAATATTCTACCCCTCCAGGTACACCTCCTCCGATTTCTATACCTCCCCCACCACCACCACCATTACCAGTTCTTTCGCTCGTTACTCCTCCCACACGTATTGTTCCGTCTTTAAAACGACAAATTTCCAAGGCCCGTAAACGCCAAAATTTTTATCGAATAAACCCTCATAAACGTCCTCGAACAGTAAAATTTTTCAATATGGCTGCTGCTGCTGCTGCTGCCAATCCTGTTAATGTTACAATCAACACTGCTCCCATTCATTCTATAGTTGATTTTCAAAAGATTAAACAATTCCTTCCTGCAACTCATGATGTTCATGATTTTATTATTGACGTTCAACGTGTTGTGGCCCAATACCAATGGGATTGGCCCACTCTTCAAGGTCACACTCCCAACTTATTAGCTCGTGACCCTTTTCAATGGCTACAAACCCAACTCGCAATAGCACCACCCACTATTGTTAGTATTGATACGTTCTTCACGGCCCTCCGTGAACGCTATGCGAAACCCCGACAGGTTTATCTCAATCAATTAATTTCCCGTAAGCAAAAAGATAATGAAACGAGTGCCAAGTTTTTGTATGATGTTGATAGTATTTGCACCCGCTATGACCCAACAATGAGTCAGCCTGACCGTGTTGCTTGGGGAATGGAAGGCCTCCTTCCCAAGTACAAATCTGCAGCGGCAGGTTTTCCATTTACAAGCATAGCTGCTCTCGTTCGTTTTTGCGAACAACGAGAATTTGCAGATACAACTGCCGGACCATCAGATATGGCTGCAAAAGTTAAGTCTTTGGAAGAAACCATCCAAAAACTTACCTTGTCTGATGCGCCTAATGCCCAAGCTAATTTTGCCTTTGTCCCTGGCCGCGGACGAGGTCGTGGCAATGGCCGCGGCAATTCCCATAATAATAATAATAATCACCGCGGTAACCAAGGCAACATTCATCAACCAGTTCCCCATCAGCCCAGAGGTAACAATAATAACAATAACAATAATAACAGGGGACAAAATCAAAATCCCCACAAAGGCATGCAATGTTATAATTGTAATAAGTTCGGTCACATCAGTCGTGACTGCCGTTCGGGAAACCAACAGAGGGGGCCCAACCAGCGTGGTCAGGGTCCCCGCCCGAACTTCCGGAACAACAATTTCCGCGTGAACAACAATGGCTTCCGCAACGGTCAACAACACAACGGCAACAATCGCCGGAACGACCAAAATGCCCACAGATTGGAAATTTCATTCAATCCGAATCCGCCCCAAAACAATCAAACTCCCCAGAACCACTTTGCGAATCTTCAATATCCCTCCATAACTTACCCACAATAAACCTGTCACCCGCTTCATCAATGTGCCCATATATTATGTGTTATTTTGATGATGTTTCCATTGATGCTTTAATTGATACAGGAGCTTCTCATAATTTAATACAAAAGAATCACATCCCCTCCAGTGCAGTCATAACTCCTTGCCCACAAAGATTTGTTATCACAGCAGATAAAGCTCGCATTCCTACGTCCCATATAGCCTCCTTAACGTTCCAACTTGATAACTACTTTTACACAACAGAAGCCCATGTCCTTGAAACGCTCACTCCTCCACTCATTCTTGGCTGTAAGTTCATTACACAATTTGACTTTCATATACATCTGAACTCGAACTCACTATACAATTCTCACGTATGTCATTACTTTCGTAAGCATGCATACTCAGCCACTTGCTCATCCGAGTGCGGCTGTTCCTCTCCCGTCAAAACATTATTTACTATCCAACTTCCCCCTCGACACCAAATGTATGTACCTACTACTCCATTACACACGTCTCACACGACATTTTTCAACCCTCATCCACTCATTGAAAAACAATACAAAGTAATTTTTCCTCCAGTTATCAACCCAGCGAAAAATGTTTTGCTCGCCACAAACATTTCCACATCTACACCGATTATTCCCGCTGATACTCTTTTAGGTCATGCTCAACGCTATGATTTTACCCAAAGCTTAAACACAGCTCCGGTAATTCCTCAAAATCCAACCCCTTTTACTCCGGAACAAATTCACTCATTAAATATTAATCCGAAATTACGGCCCGCTGAACGTGCCTCGATCATAAGTCTCCTCAATAAATATTCTTATTTATTTGCGTGGACTCTTATGGATCTTCAAGTTTGTACCCTACCCCCCATGAGAATTAGATTAAATTCTAACACTCCAGTTCAAGCTAAACCCTATCGCTTGAGCACCACGGAGCGTGAGATTTTAAAGCAGGAATTAGACAAATTAATTCAAGCCGGTATAATTGTTCCCTGTGAAAACTCCAATTATTCCACCCCTGTATTTTTAGTCCGCCAAAAATTAGGTAAATGGCGACTCGTCTGTGATTTTCAAAAATTAAATAAAATCACAATAGACGAAATTTTCCCTCTCCCAAGGATTGATGACTTGCTCTTTCAGTTACGAAATGCTGCGTATTTTTCCCCTTTAGATTTGTTTAGCGGTTATTACCAAGCCCTCATCCACCCGGATGATCAACATTTAACTGCTATTGTCACTGAATTCGGACTATACATGTACTTACGTGTATGTTTTGGTCTGAAAAATGCCCCCGCCTACTTTCAAAGGCTCGCTACTCGTACTCTCGGTACTTTAAGATACACACACGCTGTATCTTACATAGATGACATTATACCCTATAGTAAAGACTTTCCATCTCACCTTGTCGCCATAGAACTTGTATTTCAACGCTTAGCTAAAGTTAATTTTCGAATGAATCCCAAAAAGTGTTTCTTTGGTATGCAAGAACATGTAGTCTTTGGTTTCTTTTTGTCCCAAAAAGGTTTATCTACTGAATCCGCAAAAGTAGCTGCAATTATGCAACAGCCCAAGCCTAATAATTTAGAAACTCTACGAAAATTTTTAGGCACTATAGGTTATTATCGCAGATTTATTTGGAATTTTGCTCAAATAGCTGCTCCTCTCCAAGGATTATTGAAGAAACATTCTCTTTATCATTGGAGCCCAGACTGTGATAAGGCATTTTTGACTCTCAAAAATGCGCTATGCACAGCTCCGGTCCTTAGACACTACGATCCCACACTTCCATGTATTTTATATACGGATGCAAGTAATTTAGCCATAGCTGGCATTTTACATCAACAATTTGAGGATGGCGAACACCCAATTTATTTTATTTCCAGAGCTTTGACTCCAGCTGAGAAAAATTGGGGTGTTACAGAAAAGGAATGTTTAGCTGTTGTATTTGCCACACGAAAGCTTCGAGAATTTTTATATCTCAAACCTTTCATAATTGTTACTGACCATCATGCTTTATGTTATTTAAAATGCCAACGTAACCCCACCGCCCGACTTACTCG
This sequence comes from Allacma fusca, assembly GCA_947179485.1. Lineage (NCBI taxonomy): Eukaryota > Metazoa > Arthropoda > Collembola > Symphypleona > Sminthuridae > Allacma > Allacma fusca. The sequence goes on along the minus strand of OX359247.1, from coordinate 33,201,511 downwards.
CATGGCTGTAATTTTAGAACAATTTCGCTATGTAATTAGATATAAGAAAGGTACTCTCCATAGGAACGTAGATGGTGTCTCCCGATGCCCCTACGCTCTTTCCACTACAAAAGACACGGAAGATGACCTTACAATCCCAGGTCTTTCAGCCCAGTCTCAAACATCAAGCCCCACTCCACTCCCAGCAATACCTCTCATCAATCCTGCTGATTTAAAGCATGCTCAAGCTATTGATCATACTTTAAATAAATTATTGCAGAAGAAGCGCTCCAAATTAATTCCCAATGATGATGGTATTTATTTTATTCAATTTAACCCACGCAACCCTAAACTTTTAGTCATCCCTAAAGCTATGATTCCCATCGTGTTACAAAATGCTCACAATCATCCCCTTGGAGGTCATTTAAATTTTCAGAGAACTTTGGCACGTCTCCGTCCATTTTATTGGTGGAGATCAATTACATCAGACACATTTAAGCACTGTACTCATTGCCCAGAGTGCCAAAGTCGCCAGCACCTCACCAAATTACGTATGGACAGTTTGAAAAACATTCCCATAAAAATTCCAGCCAGCACTTATGCTATGGATTTATTAGGCCCCTTTCGTGAAACTCCGAGAGGCAATAAATATGTACTCGTCCTCACCGACTTATTTACCAAATGGGTACATACTTCCCTCCTTCCCAACAGAGAAGCTGCTCATATAGCCATGCATTTGGAATCTTTTATTTTAACATTTCCAGGCATGTCTATATTAATTTCTGACGGAGCTGCGGAGTTCAAATCTGCAACTCTACAAGAATTATTAAAACGGTTTAATATTACACATAATGTAAGTATGCCCTTTCACCCCCGTTCCCACGGAATTGTAGAGAGATTAAATCAAACTCTCGCAATAATGCTCAGCAAGTTTGTCTCGGACAATCAGTTAGATTGGGACATATTTGTACCATATGTAATTACTGCATATAATACTTCCGAGCATGCAGTTACAAAAATTTCCCCTTTTCAAGCATTCTTCGGTAGAGCTCCTCCAGCCCCTCTACTCAACTCCATTCCCAATACACTTTTGCAAATGACTCAGCTCAGCGCTTCTCAGGTCAAAATTATGCATCAAAGAATATCCCAGTTAATTAAAAAGGCTCAATTACAGGCCAAAGAACGATTTGATGCTATGTATCAACCCTTAGAGTTTAAAGTTGGTTCCCACGTTCGATTTTATCTCCCTCAGCGAAAAATTGGTTTGTCTGACAAACTTCTTTGTCGTTGGGTTGGACCCTATACCATTACATATATTGATAAGAATAATAATGCTGACTTAGTTTTAACCTTTCCCTCTACTAAGCTAAGACCTAGTATTAAGTGTCACCTCTCTCAACTCAAGCTCATAAAAATTGATTTGGGGGATGGCATTATTCATCCCGAGTATGTATATACTACGGAAGACCAGCACGAATTTGACGCTTGGTTGACACAATTTCCCTCCGACACCCCAAACTCCGATTCCTCTCTCCCTTCTCCCATCCGTAAACCTTCTACACGTCCTTCACGCAAAATGAAACTACAACCGTCCACTTCTTCTGAAGACAGTCCAGTTAAGCGTTTAACTTCTCCTCCTCCAACCTTCTCGCCACAAACTTTTGGTTATCACTCCACAAAGTTAAAATCAATTCTCAAATCTCCCCACTCACTTGATACCGATCATACACTTCGACGTTCAGTACGATTAAGAAATAAAACAAAGAAAGTTACATTTTCCCATGTCTGACCACAATGACCAGCAACAATCCCCAGTCCCCGCCTGTGTACCCTTATGTGCCAGGCATTGTCCAATACCCGACAACTCTGGGTATCAACCCTGCTATCCGACTCTCCGACAACCCCTGGACGGAACTCATCAAAGTTTATCTCCCCGGCACCCCGGACACACTCATCTGTTGCCCGGTATCAATCTGCACAGTTCAGATATTTCCATATCAATTTGCCGACGCGTCTGGGAACGAACTACATTGTTACGACTCCTCAATTCCTATTCTCAAGAGGACCTTCCGCCATGTTGCTGTGGGAATTGTGTTACCGGACCAAATTCCCTCTCTACTGGACCAGTTGAGCGCAACTTATTTTCAAGCGACTGTGAAACAGTCTCAAATGTGGAACGAGTTTCTACTACAACTACGCGACGCCCCACCGAATTACGTCTCAGCGACGCCCGTTATTTCCATCGATCCGCAAATTCGGTTCGAACAAATATCTCGGGCATGGTTGGAATCAGCCAACACTTGTGCAATCCAAACCCGTCGATCCAATTGGGTCAAGAAGCACGGGCCACGTCAAGGCCCAACTCTGACATTGCCTCAACAACTCCTGACAACTGCCCCACCGGACCCCATTCAAAACCCTCTCGCTCAGCCGCCTCAACAAGGCCCTGTACATATACCTTCACTTCCGAAAGTGAATTCACCGGAAGTGATGACGACAGTTTGCCAAACTCGCCCTCTCCCAACTCTGACGCCCGGCCCCCCGCCAACGACTCATATGATGACTGGTACGACGCATGTCAAGCCGCCGCAGCAATGGACTCCGACGACTGGGACGGTGATCGACCTCAGACCCCAACCGATCATGGAAACGATACAACTCACTCCTCTCCATCAACCTCACCGAATCTACCCGGAACTCGTTCTCAACGAACAAGGGGAATTCGTGGAAGCCCCGTCAACTTTTCAACCTTAATAATTATGATTTTTCTTTTTATTTTTGCCTGTGAAAGTGCTCCACTAGGCATTTGGGGAAGCCTCCCCAATCTATCCAAGATAACTGGCGCCGGCACAAAACTCAACATGGCCCGGACCAATTCAATGCATAAGATGGTACCTCTACAACGGTCAGTCAGTATACAATCATTACCTTCCATGGCTCAAAACGGTAACAAAAATTTTAATCTTCCCATGCAGGCTGCACCTGCCAAGAAAAATAATGCAGTCAAAGTTATGGCTGCTGGAGCTGCTCTTATGGTAGCCCCACCAATTATAAGTAAAATCTTGGATTTTATTCCCTCTCGCTCCAACACCTTCCCAGAAATTCCTAAACCTGCAATGGAAACCCTTCCTCCTCCCCCGCTCACTCCTTCCCCACTCGAAAAACGACTCTTAATAAATTCACCAATTACGATTGACGATTACAAAGACGATACTTTTAAGCCTTTCAAAGATGTTAATAATTATGATGCCAACATAACTCAAATGTTAGAGGAATGGAAATCTATTCATACTTCTTTTCTCTCCTTACAGAATAAGAACGATGAGCCCGGCCAGACAGTTACTCTCACTACTACCCTCTCTCCGCCTGTCCATGCTAAACAAACGGCACCGGAGCCCATTCTTCCCGTTCTTCCGGTTCCAAAGATGGAAATTGGCGTTGGCGAGGGAGATTCCCAAGTTCTTCTCCGTATTTTTACATTGTCAAGTACGGCTTTATCCACCATTATTGGTTTTGGATTAATTATATATGGTTTGTATTGTTATTACCGGTATCGTCAGCGGAACCGTCAGAACTCCCGAATCTCTCATGCCCTACCCAGCGCCTACTTCATCAATAATCCCCGCCCCCACAACAATGACCCGTACCCACCCATCGTGGCCCTCAACAATTTATCCAACCAGCTGTCTGCCCGGACTCCAGCATAGTTTTAAGCTCACTTTGATTTTATAACGATAGGATGTACTAATACAATATTGATTTTACACCTGTTATCACCTTCACCTTAAATGATTACAGTATGTGTACTAGCTCGTAACGAAAACACAAAAATAATTTTTTTGGACTATCTCTTCTTTATTCTACCTATCTTTTGTTCAAACATACATACCAATTGTACTAACACAATATGAATTTTAGATACAAATTATTAAATTTTGGGGACAAAATTTTCCCCGACCGACCGGGATGTTAGGTATGTATATAGAAATTACATAAATTAGTTAAGTCTCACATGAATAATTAATTAAGTTGTGAAATACACAACCTTAGGTTAAGTCAGTTCAAAGTTACTTAAACACTTATTGTAAAGGTGCAATGTAAGCACTTCCCATCGGCTAAAGCCGACGAGCGTCAACGTCCCGTTACATCCGTTATGATGTAACGTCTAGACTTAAGATTGTAAAAATAGGCTCAAGTAGCCACTTGTTAAGTTTAAGATTCTTCCAGACTCTTCAGTGAATAACTGAGAGTCATTCCAATAACACCTATTTTTAGTTGTTAATCTTCATTTCCTTTTCCTTTTGGTTTCAATTATAAATAAAGGCAATTAGTCTTCGGATTAATGTAAAATCACACTCAATCGTTTATTCATAATCATTCCTTCCATCAGCACGATTTCCAATTATTTACAATTTCTTGACAATTACATAAGTAAATAATCCAGGAGTTAGGATTTCATGGTATGACCATAACCTACTCTTTCAATATTTGTTGTTAGTTAAAATATAGTTCAAGATTTACCGTTTTTCGAAAATTTGATTCGGGGATACCACGAACGAGATTTTGCACTAGGTTCTATGCTAATTGTAAGTACTTTAAAAAATCACCGAGTTTGTTTAATTATTAGGTCAAGATTTAAGACTTTTCAAACATTTTAAATTTTTTTGAAACCAGTATATTAAAATTAAATTTTGATTCGAGCCTACCACAACGGTTTCAACGAGTTATAGCACTTTATTATATCATTAGTAATTAGGGATTTTTACTGAGTTTTTCTTTTCTTCTACAAATTATACATAGTATCTAGTAGGGAAAAAATCATAGTTTTTTAAAATTGCTAATTATTGCTGAGCCGTACAGTATATACTTTACAATGTGTATTAAGAATAACTTCAAATATTTTCAGCTTCTTTTAGAATACTCATTTTCATTTCGACACATTTATATTTTCACAACTTACTGCTGAATTAAAATTAAAAATTAAAGAAATTTCGTAAAACTTTACTTTCAGTAAATACAGCATTAGAAGCAAGTTGTTTATTCTAAACATGATTGCTTACAATTAGCGAGGTACTAAATGTAATCCACAAAATTGTTAACACTTCTGCCTTTGGGAGACTCGGTCAAGACATGTACTTACTTTGCAAAGCGTCAGGATCTCAAAAAAAAATACTGCAAGCGCAAAACCACTCCCCAACAGGAAGCAACTTGAAGCGGCTTTTGTTAATGAGTCATTTTCATTTCGTTTGACCTTTTCTTTCAAGATGGAAACTGCTTTTGGTTGCAAAATTAATTTTTCAAACCCTTGTTTGAAATACTGTTCATTTTTTTCCTCATGAATCTTGTCAAAAACTTGAGACCACCGACTCATGATACCAGAACTAATGATCATCATCATAATATCTTTAAAGCAATCGCCATTAATTATTAAGAACAACCAGCCCACGGTGTTATGAAAGTACTCACTCGTTGATAGATAAAATCTTCTGAAATAATGATGCGACGTGAACCTGGAAACAACATTTTGGACATTTCCCTGAAGTATGGCGGCCTGTTGCTCGAAGAAAATTTGATACAAAATTGCATCCATTTGATTCCTATGAACTGAAGTGACACTATCTAACAGCTTGCGATGTGACTCCCTCCTCGAACCATTCGCAACTCCCAATTGAAGCTCATTTAAGCTTTGTTTTTTTCCTAAATTACCCATACGAAATACGTAGCCTGACTCAACCAGGTCCTGGTACGATAAGCCACCCTTGTGGACCAGAGCTGCGTTCAAGTCAAGTTATTTTAGACAACTTGACTTGAACTTGACTTGAACTTGAAAAAATTGTCTAAGCGAGGTATCCGCACTTGTACTTGATGAATCAAGTTTCTCAAGCAACTTGAGTATTCAAGTACTCGATTTTCAAGTTCATTTTATTGAACTTGAACTTGATCATAACTTGACGTTCAAGTTGGGCACATAACTTGACTTGAACGTGAACTTGAACTTGTACTTGAACTTGATTATTCAAGTAATTTTTTAGTAAATGAATAAACAATACTAAATATTTCGTCCACAACTATTATAGCTAATAATGGATAGATCGTGATTAGGATAAACTAAACGGCATGCAGGTGATATTCTTTACTTTAAAATTGCTAAAAAATTTAAAACACTTGATCAAATAACTGTAAACATTGTAGTCCAATCTAATTTACTAATTTCCACTATTAAGAGTTTAGAAATCACATTACTGGCCTGTTCACATTAGTGTTGCACTCATCTAGTGAGTGTAACCGGCCGTTATAGTCATAAATATTTGCCGTCGTTAATTTTATTTAACCAATGTTGATTTATAAGGTTGTTCGTCTGCTCCATCATGTTTAATATCAGGAAAAATTATTTTTACATGAAAAAATAAATTATCCTTAAACTTCTTAGCTTCAGAACAGGTGAAGTGAACAATCACTTCATTTTTATAATGGAACAAGAACCCTGAGTATAAAGAACATCTTTATAAAACAATAAGACGGAAATTTTAATTATTCAAAATTCAAAGTATGGAAACAGGACACAAGAATTATTCTCGACCACTGGCCATCGTGGAGGCGACTTTAATGTCGATGTAATGAAAACAAATACAAAGATGTCATTATTATTGATTATGATGATAGACAACCAATATTATTTTTAGTGGGATGCAATATGCAATGATGCCACTAATTAGGCATTGCTTACATTGCTTTTCAGTGACAAAAACTCAAGTTATACTCAAGTTTTATTCAAGTACTTCCATTCATTGTACTTGAACTTGACTTGATTTTACAATCAAGTAATAAATTATTAACTTGAACTTGATCGAACTTGAACTTGAAAATTCAAGTTAAAATTATAATTTCACTTGAACTTGATGTTCAAGTTTCAAGTTACAAAATTGTCTGCACTTGACTTGACTTGAACTTGATACGCACTTGAACTATTCAAGTTATACTTGAACTTGAACGCAGCTCTGTTGTGGACACTAGGTGAAATGGTGAAACTATTCAACTTTCCTGTATAAATAGCATTTAGAATTATGAAGAAAATAATCAGGATAGAAAAATAAAAACTCGGTTTCGATTTTAATCCTCCCGTTTGCCCAAAAAGAAGTGTCGTCGGAATGCCGAATAATGCAGTGCTCGCCTGCAGTTTTAAAGCAACTTTAAAAAATAGTAGTGCTACGCATAGCGTTGTAATATACAAAGCCCAAGTAAAGTCTCCGAATGGTTCCTTCAGGGTTTCAAAAGAGGAAGGAATTCTTAAAGGCTCACTGTACATGATGATAATTTTTGTGTTTAAGTACGGTTGAAAGAAAAACATTTTAATTTCTCCTGCTTTTTTAGCCATTGTCAGTCCAGCAAATGGAGTGGCCCAACAAAAATTACACAAACGTGGTGTTCCCACAAATCGGCCACCTACGCCTAGAGAAAAATTTAAGCGTTCCCCTAATATTAAGGCGACTTTTATAATAGGAATCTGCAGTACCCCATAAAATGGCGAAGTTTTCCATAAAACTAAGTGATGTTTTTGTATGTAATCCAAGCCAGCTTCCGAAAGCAGATCAGTGTCTGTTGGTTTCAGCGGCAAATATCTTTGGTAGCAATTTGTTCGGAACGCTCTAATTTTGAGGTGAATATATTCGTGAGTTATTCCAGTAGTAGTTGAATTAACGTCAAACTCATTCAAACAGGTTTCGCTTTTAGGACAAGGTCCCGCTAATAACATTATTTCAGTTGGTTTCGTTTGTCCAGGTAAAATTATAGCGATGAAATAGTTCCAAGGACGTAGAATTTGGTAATAGACCACAGTTTCGAACGCGAGTTGAAGCACGAAATCTTTATTGATTACAGCGTTCTGTTGAAAGTACCTTTCTATCCGACCTAATTTGAATCCGTTAGAGGACGGTTCATATATAATGATATGCAAATGACATTGTAGGAATTTAGGTATTCCTGCAACATGGCCAGGGTTGTAAAAGTCACTACTTGTATTCAGGAGCCTTCGAGGCGAATCCAGATGTAATGAGTCAGAAACTGAAAATAGTAGGCCTTTACATGCTTTTAGTTCGCATGCCATTACCACATTTATTTCACAATTATCAAATGGTTTGAGAAATTGGTAGTAAATATTCAAAGACGGACTGTGTTTTGTCACTCCGGTAGCTGTTTGTATGAAATTAATCGCGAATAGGGGTGAAATTGTTATAATGTGTAAGAAAATACTCATGATCCAATATTATATCGATTCAACTAATCAAGTAACTGCTCTCAGTGACCTTACGCTGATGGTACTACAAAATAAGGCTGCAAATTCTAAATGCAATGTTTAATTGGCTACAACTGGCGTTCACCTCCGTACCTTTCTCTACGACAGAATAGTTTTCATTTCAAATTCAAAATTATATTCACTTAACTTGCTCATTACTGTTGCAGTAGTTACCTACAGAAATAACCAAAATTAAAGTATCTGTATATGTGTGAATGCATTTCTTGATTACCTTGTCTATGATTGGAAAGCAGCGGTGCATGATATGGTACTTTCAAAAAGATAAATGTTTTCGTTGTCTTCATGTTTGAATTCAATTGAGGACAATGAAATAATATGTTTACATGATAAGTGTCTGTACAGCTGAATAAACTGCTTCTAAATGCTTGGCTTGAGTGGATAAATTGAGGTGTAAGCATTTTACTTCATACTATACAGTAGTACGTATTTTATTTTAGAATGCATCTACATATATTCCTTTATTGTCGAAATTATGTGATATTGTTCTGTAATGTAAACTGTTTTCCTATATCCTAGATGAATACATAGTTAAATGCAGTGTGCATATGTAAATAGTTTCAACATTTATATATTTATCAACAAATATATCAAACATTCCAATGCAAGTTACGTATGTATAATGTGTGTATCTGCTGAGTCGACAGAGTAATATTTTAAAGTACATATGCACTCACACTTAGCCCCAAGACATAAATTTGAATTATCTTGGCCTATTATCATTACCTAGGAGGTAGCTTTTGAATGTTAAAAATACAATAAACTTCTACAGTTTCTTAAAATCAAGTTTAGGCTAAAATAAAGACATTCTAAGGAACTAAGCTAACTTGCTACAAAAGCTTTTTAAATTGAGGACTTCCACATTCTAATACCATTACCTTCTTACCTGAAGGAATAATCCTAGAACTTGCTACATATGTCAACAATACAATATGTCGACAACAAAGAACTGCATTCCTTAGAATCTTCCACTTACAACCCTTATTACCCCCGTAGCATTGACTAAGCATTGATACCTTAAGCCTTCAATAACCCGGGTTTGTAATGAGCTTTCCCAGACGGGAAACTTTGAAGCAGATACTTAAATACTCCTAAAAGACGTTAAGGAAACTGAAGCAAAGATATATGCGAAGAGGCAAAATGGTCTAGATGTAAATGGTTCACACGCAGTTTTCACTAAAAGCAAAATGAACTAAATTCATAGTAAAACATATTGTTAGGTATATTAATTACAAATTGAACTAAACCAAAAAAAATAATCTAAAATTAAGCACAACCTAATTTCACAGGTCATTCAGCAATAAAACAACTCGTGAGGCTACACAGCATAATTACAGTATGTGTAAGTATGTATGTTAAATATATCTGGAATCAACAGGGACTACTTCATTGTTTCAACTCCTACTACTTTTGATAGAATAACGTCGGATCATGGGTACGTCAATTTAGCATTTAGAAATTACGCACATTTTCTCCGTTGTTTTTTAGGGACGAAGTAGACGCCCCTGATAGGATACTATTTGTCCGTATGCACGTATGTTCTTAACTGTATACACGATAACTCAAACACTTTGTATAATTGAGTTTGAACTGGATACAAACAGTCTCCTGGCATAAAGATTGGATGAGTACGGAGTTGAGCCAAACCGTTTCGGGACTACTCGGGTTAGTACAAAATGTTGTCAGATTTTGCTGAAACATGGTACACATGGACTCCAGGCATAGATAATGCGTGTGTAATTTTTATTCAACATCTATCGCACATATAATTACCTCAAATAAAGTTTACGGCCATAGAAGTTTGGAAATGTTTTACCTATTCCTAGGTAATTGTCGCAAATTTTTTTCAATTTCTATTTGGGTGGCCAATGGTGTTGTTATATAGTGGCTATTTAATAGATTTTAATTCCTGAGCAGTTGGCAAATTGCTCTTTTTCATTCTTGGAGAATTTTCCAATTTTTAGATTCGCAGGTTTCACTATTCTTGAGTAGTTGGCGATATTGTTTTGTAAGGAAGTTTTTGAAAAAACTGAAATTTGAAAAGTTTTTGAACTGTTACTCAAGTTTTAAAATTAAAGACAAACGTGACGCTCATGTATAGAATATTTTACGGGATTTCCATCGAGCAGAAAAAATGAGATCAATTAGAGCTGCGTTCAAGTTCAAGTATAACTTGAACAGTTCAAGTGCGTATCAAGTTCAAGTCAAGTCAAGTGCAGACAATTTTGTAACTTGAAACTTGAACATCAAGTTCAAGTGAAATTATAATTTTAACTTGAATTTTCAAGTTCAAGTTCGATCAAGTCATTACTCGATTGCATAATCTAGTCAAGTTCAAGTACACTGAATGGAAGTACTTGAATAAAACTTGAGTATAACTTGAGTTGTTGTCACTGAAAAGCAATGTAGGAATTGAGTAATTTGAGGCATCATTTCATCCCACTAAAAATAATATTGGACGTCAATCCTCATAATAATGACATCTTTGTTTTTATTCCATCGACATTAAAGTCGCCTCTACGATGCCCAGAGATCAAGATCGAGTATAGTTCTACTGTTTCCATACTTATGGTAGTACTGTTCCGCCTTATTGTTTTATAAGGATGATACTCGGGGTTCTTGTACTTTATCGGTAATCATTCTAGTTAAAACTACCTTGGAAAGGAAAGATAGAACCAAATTAAAGAAAGAAGCCTTAATTTTTTTAAATCAATTCATTAACCTTGTCATCCATCCCTGGAGATTAACCAAAATAAATGTTTCTTAATTCCTGAGAAGTTGGCCAGATTTCGATGTAAATTTCGGAGGAATCGTCTTGATATTTTAGGCAATGAAAACAAATTGGCTGAAACTTTTTGCATTTTGGCTAAACCCTTTGCTTAGTTATACGGTAGCTTGCGAAATATTTTTCTCACATTGTGAAGATTTGGGAATTGGTTTTGTAAATTCCTGGGAAATTTGTTTTCAATTGTAGGTTCTTAGCTGAAACGGTTTCTTTAATTTTGGGAAGTTAGCCAACTATTTTTGTTTTATAACTATTATAACTAATTATTTTAAAGTAGCCTCCGAATTTTGTGTAGACTTATGAGAGTTTTCGAAAAAATCAATATAGTTTTGTCCTCTCAAGGGAGTTGGCAGAAGCTTTTTCTCCATTCCTGGAGATTTGGAACAACAGCTAGACATTCACATCAACTCATGGTAGGTGGCCAAATAATTTGGGAAAATACTAGAAATTGGATAGGGTAGGTTGCAAAAATCTCCGACAATTCGTGTAATATGTTTTGAAAGTTTTTACAGATTTGATAAAGCAGTATGTTCCTTGGATTCGATCAAATACGTTTATCTGAATACTTGACTTTTTTCCATCCCTAGGTAGATGGTCAAATACAATTCCGAGGTAGTTGGTAGAAAATTTATTTAATTCTTTGACACGTTTCCCCAAAAACTATTTTTCCTACAGATCTTTACCTTTTTTATTGGCCAGGATTTTAAAATTTTAAAAGAAATTGGCTGCCAAAATTCTGAATTTTAAAAACAAAATCGATTTTTTTCGGGGTCCCCAAGATGCATGTCAAGTGTAAGCTAGTTACCTACAATTTTCCTTCAATTCCTGAAAAGGAAGTTTGTCAAATATCTTGCTCAGTTCCCAAATAATGAGTAAAGTTTCGTGTGAATTATTAGAAAATTGGCCGAGCATGTTACCGATTACTAATTACCATTTCAAATTTTGTAGGAAAGTTTAGGGAGTTGTCACAATTTTTTCAATTCCGAAAGACGCGAACAATTGTTTTTATCGTTTCCTAGGTAAATGACAAAATATTGGTTAATTACAAGGAAACCAGTAAATTGATTTCGTAAATTCTAAAATATTGGCCAAACTTTGTTTTAAAGGTCATTGTTTCTTGGAAAAACAATTATTTCAATTTGTAAATAATTTTAAAAATAAAATTAATAATAGTTGCGTAGTTACTTGGTGACAATTCTCCGCACATCCTTATTCCCATAGCTTCCCACGAAGCAGGAAACTACAAATACTGAAATGTTCTTTATTTGCTAATACTGAATTGCAGAAACATTTTTCTTACCATAATTAATTCACTCACACAACAACATGCACATTCAGCTCTTCATTATTTGTAATATGAGTGACAAAATGTATAAGAATCGAAAGTTGAAAGCATGCTTGCAGTCGTTCAGTTCGCAAAGGCGTGAACTGAACTGAACTAGCCCGTATTTTCATTCTCATTGAACGAACTTGAACGAACTAGCAAACTCCAAAATTTTCATTGAATAAATTTGAACTGAACTCAAGAAGGTCTATTATGAATGCGAACGAACGTTCGCCGTACGTTCATGTAACCCGAACTGAACTGAATTGAACTAAATGGTCACAGTTTGAATATAAACTTGCACATTCGTGAACGCAATACAAATGCCATCTATCACTTAATTGTTTGACCAGACCTTCCGCAAATTGTAATTTTAAAAGCTAGCACGCTGCTAGCAGAAATTCTTTGTCAATCAGAATTTTGTAAGTGGGAAATTTTTGCTAAAGACGACTAAAGGTTTGGTAACGTCGGATGGATCACATATCACCCCCAGAATATTCGTTAAATAAAATTAGTGTTAAATATTGTGTGAGCAGACAAAATTCCGGAGTTTTGTCTCAAAATGAGTGCAAATGGGATTTAAAACAAACCAGTGAATGAACAATCCGCATCACAATCCGAAAAGCAAAATGTGTTTTCTGTTTTCAATTTAAAAACTCAAGGCAATAAGGGGGGAAACACCAACAAAGAAAAGGACAATCTTATCTCAGATCTAAAAGTTAAAGACAATTTTAAATTACCTTGTAATATTCGTGAATACTTTAATTATGTGGGGCACAAAATACAAAATGAAGAGCTGTCAAAAAATGTGGTCGTGAGATGCAAACTATGCAATGAAAAACCTGAACGAAGTTATAGTGAAGGATCAGTCTCTAATCTCATGAGGCATTTGCAAAACCAGCACAACGATGTGTTTCTAGCAGTAAAAACAGACGTTAACCGTAGCGAAAATCAACCATCGATCCTGAAATTTTCTAAACCGAATGTGAAGAAACTATCCCGGGATGATCATAAACAAAAACGGTTTGATTCAGCTATTCTGACTTTTCTAGCAAGCAATCGAGCTTCGTTTCAAGTTCTGAACACAAATGAATTCAAAGAAATTATTCGTATAGCGGATCCATCTCTGACGGTGAAATCTCGACAGTCAATGCTTTCGAAGCTATCGAAACTAGTTCAAGCTGAGGTTGGTTAACAAAATTCAGGATTTGTGTTAAAATTCCTGTCTTTGAACTTTTTTTGATTGTTGGTTTACAGATCGTCCCAAAGTTAAGGACAGAACTGAATGACATTGAAGAAGCAACGATTTCTTTTGATCTCTGGACATCGCACAGGAAAGATGGAGTATTGGCGATCAAATTGTTTTATCTTGACAAGGATTTCAACCTAAGGCGAAAAACCATTTCAATTTTGGAAGTAAACGAGAAACATGAAGGCACTCACATTTGCGATTTAATTTCCAAAGCATTGCAGGATTACAAAATACGGCACAAGGTATGCCAAAAATTTACCTTTGCATTATGGGATTTATAATAGCTTTATTATCCAACGTTTCAAAAATCCGGTTTTTTGTGTACATTGCATATCTTGAAAGTATAACTCGCTTCAATCGTCGATTTACAGATTAAATACATTGTGACTGATAATGGGGCAAATGTAATTAGTGCCATGAAAGAGTTCAAAAAGTTGTCCGAAGAAAGCTGGGATACAGAAATTGCAACCAGAAATCAACCTTCTTCGGCTCGGCAGGAATTTGAAACAATTGAAGACATCAGTAGCGACGTCGATTCGGATAGTTACGAGGAATCAAACCATGATTCAAATGATGAAGTTTCCGACATTGAAGGTGGTTACGATTCAGAAATAAACTGGGAAATTGATGGTGTCGACGAGTCGGCTAAGTTATTAAACGATGTGTTGCACCACGTCGATCCAGAAAAGGAGCGCATTCCCTGCATTGCCCATACATTACAGCTTGTTGTAAAAAATGCCTTGAAAAATGAAATGGCAGGTAAGGAAGTTGGTTGTAAATCGAGAAAAAAGGTAGCTAAGTTGATGGGGAAAGGTGCGCAACTCATCGCATTTGTGAACAAGATTGTCAAATTCTTTCGAAATTCGTCACTGTGGCTAGCAAGACTGAGAAAATCTGGAGGTAAAGGACTTGTTAAACATGCCGAAACTCGCTGGAATTATATATATGATGTTCTCTCCCGATTAATTGAGGTTTGTTGTAGATACAAAATTATTTCAAAAATCCGGATTTTTAAAATAGTTGAATACTAGCAAAGTAACATATTCAATTGCGTATTTGAAATACAATTAATGTTTACTATCAGCATAAAAATTCCATTCTTACTAACAAACAACCACATTATTTATTTCCTAAAAATTCGAATTTTGGAGCTTTTTCGGATAAAAAACTAAACCATTTTTATACATTGCAGGACCCGATTTTCGAAGCAGTGCAGCACCTTCTTTACAAAGCCATGACCGAAGCAAAATATGCATATGAGAAGAAACGACATCCGGGACTACTCACTTTGGAGCATAAACAACAAATGCAGGAATTAATTAGCGTTATCAAGCCCATGTGTGTTATGACTGATGTTCTTCAATCAGATGGCGTTACTTCGTCACTTATTATACCGCAGGTTTATCAAGCGTTTATAGGTAGGATTTATATCAGCTATTGCCTTTGATATTATTAAAGCCCATTTCTTGTCACGGCAATTGTTTTCCTTCAGATTTGCAGAATATGATAAATCTGAAGTATTTTGACAATCTACGATGTCAACTTTTGAAGCAAATGGAAGTAAAATTTACGCCACTCATGAATAATCCCGCATACATTCTAGCATGTCTTTGTGATCAACGGCAAAAGCTGAATATTTTCAAATTACAAGGTAAGCTGACGTCAGTGTGTTCAAAGTTTTGTACAAACAAAATTCCGGAATTTTGTGTACAGATTCTTTTTAAGTCATGTCATTTATTACAGGGCAAGCTCTTTCCGGGAGTAATGTTCTTGGAATCCCCAAATACCAAGCAGCGCTAGATATTTGTACAGCAGCTTTAAATTCAAACAAAAACAGTCTTCCTATTCCACAAACGCTTCAGATTTCTCCGGTTGTGGAAACGGAAATTCACAATCTGTCTATTTTTGAAAAAATGGAACGACAGCTGCAGCAACCAAGTGCTGATGGAAATAAGTTGCCCAAAACCGAATTAGACACCTATTTGGAAATGAAAATTTCGGCAGCTACTGATCCCTTGGATTTTTGGAGGACTCACCAGAAACAATTTCCTAATTTGGCTCGGCTGGCAAAGCTGTACCTGGCTATTCCTGCAACTTCTGCAAGTGTTGAAAGACTTTTTTCAGAACTTTCGGCACTTGCCAGATATGTCAGATCAAGAATGACGGTCATGCGACAGCAAGAGTGCATTTTGTACAAGGAATGGGCTCAGGAGATCAAATCTAAACAGGTTACACTATAAAACCTATCGTTTATATGTTTTCGGCTATTTTTAATAAATGTTTAATTGCAAGTTTTCAAAATTCCGGAATTTTGAAAACTTGGACACCTTTAGTCAGACCTTTTATCAATAGTTGGTGAATACTAGTATGAAAAATTATTTTGTTTCTCATAAGTGCTCTTGCTTCTAATTTTATTATGCTATTTGTGCTCCCCGAACCATTACAGTTAAATAAGTAATGATTCCTTTAAATTTAAACTGTTGTCATTTAACGAACAATAAAATAAAATTTTGCAAGTATTTAGGCGTTCTCAATTCCGACATAAATATGAATAATTTTCAAAATTGATTGAAGATGGAATCAATGGATATTTAAGCAACAAAATTGTTACCGTAGTATGTGAATACAGGCTTACGAACTACGAAAATTTCTGAAAATTAATAGTAATATTTATTTTTACCGAGCACCTAACGTTGGTAATTTCTAGTTGTTGGAGTTCAACAAAATTGTATAATAATAAACAGAAACAGCAACATTAGACTAATTCATACTACGGAGAAAAACAATGGTAATTTTCTTAAAGTTAAATGTACGAATTGAAGTTTTCCTGCTACTGAAAAATTAATTCGGTATAGAGACTTCTCCTATTTATAGTAATACAAAAATGATACGTGTGTTGAATGCAAATTTAAATCAAATATGACGAAACTCAAGTTTGCATTTACTTTTTAGTTCAAAGACTGATAATTTACAAAAATACTGTATGAGCATGTAAATTCAAAGTCAACTGTCATAATTAAAGTAAGCGCTATTAAAATATACAATGAATGCCTTTAACTAATTCACACGGTAATGAACTGAACTTAACGACCGAAACATGTACAATGAATTGAATTGAACTGTGAACGACTACGGGCAAGGATAAACTGAACTGAACTTAAGGACTGAAATGTACGTAGTGAATTGAACTGAACTCTTACAATCTTTGGGCACGGTGAATTGAACGTAACTGAACGGCACGCCAATTATTTTAAAGTGAATTGAACTGAATTTGAACTTTGCGTCAAAACTGCAAGTATGGTTGAAAGCTTTAGAAACGCTGATAGATGAGTTACTTGACCTCCAGTGGAATTTATCCCGAAATTAACATGTTCCGTAGAGGAATTCATCCCAAAATTAACATGTTCCGTAGAGGAATTGATCCCAAAATTAAAATTGTTCCGTAGAGGAATTGATCCCAAAGTTAACATTGTTCTGTACAGGAATTTATACCAAAATTAGCATTGTTCCGTATAGAAATTTATACCAAAATTAACATTGCGGTGTATAGGAATTTATCTCAAAATACACATTGTGGTGTAAATGAATTCATCTGAAATTCAACATTTCGGTCTGTAGGAATTTATCCGAAATTTAACATTGTGGTGTACAGGAATTTATCTCAAATTCAACATTGAGGCGTATAGGAATTGATCTTAAAATTATGATGAATAGCCAGGACACTGAATTTTTCCAGTGGGGAAGTTAATGAGGTTTATCAATGAGTACCAGTACAAAGCGACCCTCTTAATCGTCTTCGTTGATACCGATATCATTGATATCGGTTTGGAACTTAGAAGTTATTAGATTACATGGAAATCTCTCCGAATTGAGATAGATTAATGGCTAGGCTACTGAATGTTTTACAAAGGGTCAATTAGTGAGGTTATGAGGTGGGATCTACCTCTCAAGGGAGTTTGCCGAAACGTTTTCTCAATTCCCAGGGACTTGGGACAATAATTTTACTAATTCCTGTTTAGGTGGTCAAAAATGAAACTTCATAATATCTGATAGATGGCGAAACTTTTTCCCATCTGTGGATATTTTTGCACAAAAGTTTGTAAATAGTTGGCGAACCGATTTTATTATCTTTGACAGGCAGATGTCTAAAGCAGTTTGCAGATTAAATAATCAAAGTAAAAAAACTAAGTTACTAAATACATTCGTTGGCGCTCATTTGCTAAAATCCCATATCGAAAAATGTCTTGGTAAATATTTTTCATATAGCTCTCTCATGGTTTTAGTGCAAGTAAACTGCTTAAGCACAAGGTTAAACGGGGCGACGTCGATCACGAGATGTCGGATTATTATTCACCATCAACAAACAGAAAAAGCTAAATCCGATTTCAGTTGCAAACATCATGGGCAATTCTGTAGCTTCTATATAGGGTTTTAAAGTGAAGGTATCGAATATTTAAGGAATTAAAACTAATAAGTACGTAACGCTGTAGGGGGAGGATGTACAAATGATGGATAGAAATGTTATTCTAAAAAATCTACTAAAAACCTCACATTCATTCAGAAAATATGCTTTTTCGAAATTTTGAAGTCAAGTGAATATATTTTCAAATTCATATAACAACTTCATTGGAAAACAAGATTTTTGAAATACAATTTTAAAATTTTCAAAATACAGATTTTGAAAGTACTTCGAGGCTCGAGGTTTTAAATTATTAAAAAACCCCGTCATAAGACGATTACTACAGATAGTCATGAGGGGAGGCTAGTATCAGATAATTCCTTCTATGTATGCAAATACTGTCATGTGAAAAAGTAGGTTACAATTTAAGGTATTTTCAAAAATTCGCGAACAAAATTTTAAAAATCCGCAAACTAAAACTTGATTTGGTGCTACCACAATGGTTCAAACGAGTTATTATAGGGTTCTATTATTATTAGGTTCTATGCTAACTGTCAACTGTAAATACTTTAGAAAAGTCACCAAGACTGAACAGAAATTTTGTCACCCAGTTCCAATTTCCGGGACGGGACAGAAAAATTGTCCCCTTAGCTCATCGACACGGGACTTGGACAGCAAATTTGCCCTCATGGGTAATCGGGACCAAGGACATTTAGGGACGGAATTTCTGTCCCTAGTAGAAGCTTTACAATTTTATATAATGATTTACGTGAAACGTGTTTTGAGCAAAATATTTTGTTTCAATACTTTTTGTGTATTGTTACGTGCGTGTACATATATATAAGAGAGAGAGAGAGTATGTAATGACTCTCTCCCCATCATGCAATAGTTAAGGAATGCGATACATAAGTAATATGGAACCATTGTTATTATTATAGTGTGGAATAATGTAAACAAACGTGTACATATAAGGATTGAACCTGCCGTTCAATCCTCAGTTCAGTTTGGGCTCATAATTAGTAAACTCTGTTCACTCTAAATTATATCTATCCCTTTTATTTATTGATCACGTACACTCTCACTCCAAGCTTGAGTCCCCAACCCCTGCTCCTCATCATTTGTGTACATACACACACACACACAAATCATCCCTCATCCCCATCGTAACATAGTGGAGGTGCGCGTGTCCCTGGATTTTCTATCAGTCCAGCCGTATTATAATTTACGGAAAAGTTATAATATGTCAAAATGCCAACAAAGTTATCGTTCTGCCAGAAATATAAAATAGGAGAATCCGAACTACCAAAGGCCCTAAAACAATATATAGTAAACCTAGAATTACGGTATGTAAGAAAGTCTTACTACAAGAACACAATAGTATATCTACATAAACATTTGGTCAAATATACAGAGTTCGACGAAATTTTAAGTGATTATTGGGACATAGTGGCACAGAACCACATCACACCTACGTATTGCGGTTTTCGCGAGTGGGTAGTTACCTACTATGAAACCTTCGGAGATATTCCAAGCGCTATGAACAATACAAGTCAGTGAACAATAACTTTAAGTGAAAATTACAGTGAATAGCTTATACACACTCAATGTCAGATAACATTAAATTATTACGGTGCGTGCAACCCCCGGGGAAGTGACTGTTAGATATTTAGACACGAATTATATATTAGTGACGTGTGATGAGGCTCGTAGAGTAGAATTCACACTAGATGACCAGGGGCCTATTTCACCAAGCGCTCTTCACTCCTCAATTTTCACTTTTCATTTGGTTTTGAAAAGTTTTTGTTCCACCATTGCACTTTGCATTTGTAAATTGCAAAATGCAAAGTAGTAACTTTTCACACCCGATTTTGCAATTTACGTTTCACAATACTCGCCGGGAAAATGCAAAAGTGCAGAGTTTTGCAAATTTCCATCAAATGAATGCAAAGGGTCTCCACCTTTTGCACTTGGTACATGTAGCATTAAATATATGTAGTTTCTCCACTTACCCGTTTAAAAAATTGGTTTACTTATTTAAAATTCCAATCTAAACTCCAACTAAGTTGATTTTGTGCCCTGAAATTGCGTCATAACAATAAGGTACGTATCATATTACCATTTGTTATTATTGTCTATAAGTGTAAATTTATTAAGACAAAATACGCATTTCCATAATTTTTTAAATGTTTTAGAAGAATCAAAATGAATCTGCTGTTTGATAGCAGTGACGAAGTAGATGATGACACTGCGTATACCCTCAGAGTTTACCGAACCCAAATTATTTTTACCATCGAAAAGTTCCGAATGAGATCCTCCGAAATAGAACATATCCTAGAAAGATTAGGGACCGTTTTAAGCCCAAAATAAATATGAATAATGCAATGTCGCCGTAAACTCGCGAGATACGCCAACAGTGACCAACAGCCAGAGCGAATCCGTCGGGAAGAATTCACAGTCCTGGTAAGAGTAACAAGGGTAAATAATCCTACGAGTAACCAACCAGTGCAGAACAACGGTATCAGTGAGGACGACACCGATAGTATACGTTTAAGACTGTCAACGCACGAGTTTAGCACAACGGATGATTCACGACCTATCACCCCCGTTCGGGATAACCTACCACCAACACATAGCAGCACACCAATAGGCGGGAACAACGGATTCCAGGAACAAACACAACCTGAGGACGAGGAAACAATCACAGAAACTGTAAGACCTAATTTTTCTAATGATAATCCTAACTACAGGAATAGCATACCGTCACCCGATCCACCCGAAAATCCCGAGCGCATATTACAAATCCTAATAGACGACTATGCAGATCGAGTAGCCAGGGTTGACGAAGCAGACGGTACAGGGTACACGTTACTAAGCTACGAATACTACTTAGATATACTACAAGAGCTAGTATTAACCCAAGAGAGAACCGCGGATAACTATCCATTTTCAGAATACGAAGTTTTTCTGCAAGTAATAAGACAGGTTGCACACATTCTCAGCCTAACAGAGCATAGGGCAAATTACATACAGTTAGCACAAGAACTCGACGGAGCCACTAGCACCGAGACCGTTAACAGAATACTAGGAAGACACTCTCAACAATCTAGCCCAGATCCGCGAAGCGCAGATACAACGATACATTCACCAAGTCCAGTAGGTTCAGTATTCTCTATCCCAGATATATTCGAAGAAGAACAAACCCAGCTAATCCCCCCACAACCCGTTCAGCACCGACTAGCAACAGGAAATAACCCAGGCAGAAGAATGATTTCCAGCAGGACATTTTGGTTTGAAAAACAGACCCTAAAACCACCCGAAGTCTCTACAGAAAGTCTGAAGAATTTCTTTGAAAAATGCGAAGATTTTTTCCTCAATACGCAAGAAGAAGATGAGAAAAAAAAGATATTTGCCAAACGGCAACTGGCAGATTCATGTAAAACAGCTGGTGACTATATAAAGCACTATAATAGTGTGCCCGCAACCCACTACCACACATTCAAACAATTCCAGGACACCGTTATAAAAGAAATGCCACGCGATACACATGATCAACAGGGTAAACTTCTGGATGAATTATCCATGTGCCAACTCCCAAATGAGAAACCCAGCCTGCTTGCATTGAGAGTGAAGGGAGCCGCAAAAGACGAGTGGAAAAATCTGCCAGAGGAGCAAGCAGTCATACATATCAAGGGAAGACTTGATGATGCATCATTTAATTTCATACGGAATTGGCAAGAAGAAATCACGACGTTCAAACAATTACTGACAGCCCTCCAAACATATGAGAGGTCAGCACGAAGACAACAGCCGACAGTAATAGCTGCAGTTGACCAAGAAGTATTTCAACTATGAAAAAAATTGTCTACCCTTATGGAAGCCTTCGCTCAACAGCAAAACCAGACAGCAGTAATGGCTATGAACCAACAAGGATTCAGCCCCCGACCACCCAGAAGAGTTACATTTCAACAACAAGAACCAGGTCAGTACCAGCAACATACACAGGAATGCATCGAAGAAAGAAGATTTTTTGGCAACTGCCACTTTTGCAAGAAACCCGGACATAGAGCAAAAGATTGTCGGGAGCAGTCACGACAATTCACTACGTGCCAGAGGCCAGGTCATGAAGCAGCAAAATGCCGGCAACCAGTGCCGGGACATTATCTCCAGTACCAAAACCAAAGAAGGTTTCAGCAACGAAATCCGAGAAACTACCAACAGAGTTATCCAGCTTTAAACTGGAACAGGAACGCGGACCAGGCCTCCCCGCGAAACCTGCCTATGCTTACGGGGCCACCATCAAACCAAGCCCAGATACAAGAATACGACAACAATTGAACCAACCCATTAACTACACCACTAACAAAGTTGCAGTCATCCCCTCAATTACAATCATAGAAGATAAAAATGCCTTTTATATTAACTCAGTTACTTGTTCATTAAAAATTTAACGATAACTGTCCACCCTACCGTATGGCCATACACAAGTCCCAATTTTCGAATTTCCGAACAAGTCTGATCAACTTGCGAAGATTTTCACTCACCCTCCACGTCCCCATAATTCCTAAAAGCAACACAAAAAACATTTGTCTTTTTAATATATAGTCTCGTTATTTTCCGCTATTTCACATTAAATTCTGACTATACATACATTGCATGTACCAGTTCTAATTAGTTATAATACTTTACATAGAATAGAATAATAATTGATACCCTACTTATCTGAGGTGTGTATTCCAATTTTCCAACGTATTTAATATAGTCCAACACTGTTGAGTTAAAACACGCAAAACTTGTATATTTCGGGGACCAAAATTTTTTAACCACCAGGTATGTATATAACACAGTTTGATAAACGATTTGTGAAATTTTGAAGTAATTTGGATAGATAGTTTATGAATTATGAAGAAAACAAAGTATGAACACATGAAAACTCCACAAGAAGGAAAAAGTACGAAGACGACACGAGGAGCACATTTGAAACGCCCGCTGCATGAAGCCATCACAAGGACAGATATACAAGCAAGTGCACGGACAAGTACATTGAGGCACATGAAGCAGACGGAGCTCGCTTCTCAAAGCCCCCGCATGTTACGTGCATGTACATATATATAAGAGAGAGAGTAAGTGATGACTCTCTCCCCATCATGCAATAGTTAAGGAATGCGATACATAAGTAGTATGGAACCATTGTTATTATTATAGTGTGGAATAATGTAAACAAACGTGTACATATAAGGATTGAACCTGCCGTTCAATCCTCAGTTCAGTTTGGACTCACAATTAGTAAACTCTTTTCACTCTAAATTATATCTATCCCTTTTATTTATTGGTCACGTACACTCTCACTCCAAGCTTGAGTCCCCAACCCCTGCTCCTCATCATTTGTGTACATACACACACACACAAATCATCCCTCATCCCCATCCCCATCATAACAGTATCATTCAAAGTTTAAAAAGCCTTTTGTACTTTCAGTCTTATAAAATGCTAAGCACAAAATACTTTTGTAGATAAAATATTTCCAAATATTAAATACAGGATATTTTTGTTGCTAAAATATTTCTAAATATTAAATACCCAATACGTTTGTTACTAAAACATTTAAAAAAAATACTAATAATTATTATACAATTATTGTAAGTACAAATTGCTGTGTGGTCTCGAAATAGCAGCGCTGGGACAGTAAAAATAAATACATATCTGGCTTATTAGCGCTCACTCGGGCTTGCTAAAAGAATTTATTACAGATATAATCAACCCGTTGGCGCAAAACGTTACCCGCGGACTCTACTTATCAGGCTGAAATTTTTTTCACTGGATTTAAATCGGGGTTTTCATTTTATTCGGATACAGGTCTTAAAATTGTACTGGCTCGCAGGTGCAACTCTAAACCGACAGCAGCTCGCACTGTATAAGCCGAATAGTTTGTATAATTTTTTAAAGAATATTTTAAGCCGATAGCAGGGATTTTGAAATCGTTAGACTTTCCTGCAGAGCCTTAAGATTCAACAGGGAAATTTAGAAATGATCTTCCAGGGATATTTACAAAAATCCGACCCCTGCCTTACTGTTGATTTTTTACAGACAATATACATATGCTTATGGTGAAAGATGATGGTATATCCTTAAAATGAATTTATAAGACACATTTTAGCAATCCAGAATTCTGCATACAGATATAGATAGATATTTATTCAGGTCGATTTTTGGCCTTGGCCCTTACAACCTTTTGAGCTTTTACATGAGTTCTTAATTGTAGGAAAACTTTTCCCCACCTACGGAAGATTACTAGAACTCTGCATATACAGGGTGCCAAGGAAATATTTACCTCACAGCCCATATAAGAAGAGTTGTTGAAAAATATCCCATCCCTCAATGATTTAGAAAATCCTTTTACAGATCTTACATTTGTTTCATCCCACAAATCCGAAATCTCTCGGTACAGCGGTCAAGGAATCGGAGTTCAAATTTTGAAAGCTAAATATTGTTTACTTAATTTTTAAATTATTTTCTGCATGCTTTTCAAATTTGAGTTGAAGGAAAATTGTTAGGTTTTCAGGTAGCTATTTATAGGTGAAAAATCGGTGCACTGCACTGATTTGGGCAAACGTTTTTTGCATGTGCAAGAAAGTGAAACTTGTATTAAAGGATTTATAGTAAGGTAGCAGGGACGGGAATCCGAATCCGAATTTCACTGCCCCGAAAACTTTGTACATCGATTGTATGTAAATGGACAGTTGCATAATGCACTGATAATTGTATGCAGAAATTAATTTTCTGAGGTGAAACGCTTGACCCCTAAAGTTATCACAAGGCACAACTAGATTATAAGACCGATGTTTTGGTGAAGGTCACATGTTTGCACGTCAATCCGTTGTAAAGATATGGCTACCACAAGATTTTGTCGACTGGAATTGACGGACGGACGGAATACACTCGTGCATAAGAAAGTTTCACTTTCTAAAAAAAATGGCGAAGAGGAAAAATTGTTCCAGCCCACGCATTTGTTATTGGGTGGAAGTTCTTCTCACTCGATAATCCCCACATAAGTACGTCACAACATTACTTGTAACAATAGTCCAATAGTGGATACACATATCCGTGAGCATCCAATATTGCCCAGGGTATTAATTGATACGCTACATTCTTATTCTTGATTAACATTATTTCATTTTGCTAACGGTTCCTGTATTTAATAAAAACAAATTTGCATGCTTACATCTGTTAACCGACAATAATAAACGAAACTAAGCATCTCGGGTGCTTCATAATAATTTACTCATTATGTCCTCATACTTAATATGTAACTTCGCACCCGAGATGCTTAGTTTCGTTTATTATTGTTCTAATTCCCCCCAGAAATGTGAGCACGATCAAGCGGCATTCATCCAACATTTTAGAACTTGGTACCTGTAAATTTTCGAATCACTAACATCTTTCCATGTAAAAGTAGGTCTATCATTTGAACTCAAATTCTGTTCATTGTTTCATTTCTGCAGCATACTGCGATAGTGCATTGTTGTGAAGTAGTAGAAATCATAAAATGAAAACGAAGTGGAAATCATCATTAAATATTTTTTATTGTATCCGTTAGTACTGAATAGTTGCTTTTATTTAAAGGTAAGTACTCCGTCTGCTATTTTTTGACCTGAAAATTAAAATAGGAGAAGATTGCACTTTCAACTATGGCTTACAAAAAAAGTATCTAAAAGTAATTACTTAAGCATCACAGAATCTGCTGGCGAGAATATGCCAGTCCTAGTTGAGTACTTACTGCGTATTCGCTTTTAACTATAAATTGTAGGCGCAGGTGAAATCTATAAGGTCCATAAAAATTCTGGAAGCAATGACAGCTAAAAAAAGTTATTCTAGAATGGATTTGTGTATCATTTTATGATATACTATTTGGTGAGACAAATTTGTTGAAACAAATTCAATTCCTCGTACAAGTATTCGTTACTAATATGAACATACAGCAGAAGTACTTACTTGCAAATAAGCAATATATCGTAGTTATTTCCAGAGAGTGGTTGTTATTTCGCTTTAACAAAATGCTAACGGTAGGATAGACAAATTGATTTTATACTGATACAACGGAATTAATTTTGACATAAAATTAAAAAGCCTACTATTTTGCTTATTTGATTCTGGCAGCTTTATATATAGGATACAGTGAATTTCCCATATAGTGGTTTCCTCTTAGATGGCATTCCCTCTTTATTGGCATCAAAAAACCCTCCCTAGAGGTTTGCCATGTTAAAGGTATACAGTATAGTGGCACCCGCTATAATGGTATTCCCTCTATAATGGCACTATTAGGTGTTACGGTGGCTCAGACAATGCAAAATTATAATGGCAGTTGGCATAAAATTAGCTAGATAATGGCTACAAAAGTATATCATGATGTTATAAAACGTGCGGGCGGTTAATAATGCTTATGTCGGTTGGTTCAATTTTAATTTCAAATGTTAATACAGTTTGATTAATATTGTGGTTTACTGACGCCCTGGTATGATTAGCTGGATTTACGGCATATGATCCGTGACTTAAGTTGAAACGAACAGTTATAACACAAATCATTGCCATTTTTGCCTTGGCTCACTTCTAATAAGTTTTAATTCGTGCAGTTTTTTTAAATAAATTGAATGATTATATTGAAGATTTAAAATGACATTAAACAGACAGTCAAGAAAACCCTCATTGTGAAAAAGAGTACTCAGTGAAAGTAATTACCATTGCCATAATTCCAGGATTTTGGTTTCTGGAATGGTGACATTGCAGTCGAAAAGTTTGTTACGACTAATATTATTAATAGTATGAGGAAACCTAAAGTTACTGAACATCTTAAACTCAATGAAGCTTAGCATACCTCATAATTTTGAGTATTCTGTAAAAATAAATAAATTTATAAAAGCATTTAGTTACAGTTATTGTCTAAAAACATTAATAGTATATATTTAACCATTAGTAACATATAGTGGCATCCCTATATAGTGGCAGGAATTTGTCACTCCCTTGGAAACCACTATATAGGAAATTCACTGTATTATGCATTAGAAATTCAGTCTTTATTATCAACTAGTAAAAAGCCATGCTCCGCCGGGAGATTTACTTGAAGTCTTGGTTTGCTGTCACACATTAAAACCTGTATGATAATAGTACGATTTTAAAATTAGAAAACACGTGAAATCATGGTTTAGCGCAGATGGTTCTCACTAAGGCCCTGCGCATGCCCCATGTTTGATTCATAGATCACGGATGGGAGCTGTTCCCGCGTATATTTTTGCAAATCAGTATTTATTATTAATTTATCGATTAAAACTTCCTTAAAACAATATTTGTTGTAAATATTTCATTTCTGTCAAGTATTTTAGCTTGATGAGCGACTTGTTTATGGCCATGGAGAAGTTTAATTTAACAGGAAGGTGTCTTCTTCGTATTTCAAATGGATATTCATCTTCATTTGAAGTTAGTGTAAGTAACTCCACGATGAAACATTGTTTCCCCTTTCGCCCTAACTGTTTAAACGTTTGCGAATATAATTTTGTGCTTGAGTTCTGTAACAATCAGCCTTGAACAATTATGTAGACCCGTTGTAGTATTTAAATTTCGGAGTAGCATAATATTCGCTCCAATTTTAATTTTAAAAAAATGAGCAGACATTGCATTAGGATTAATGGAGTTTAACTACTCATGTTAATTATGTATTAATTAGTTAAAGACGCGAAGTGAAATATATATAGTATATTAAATAAGGGTAGAAGTTCACTTTTTAACACAAGGCTTATATTTTATTCGCAGCAACGTTTCGAGCTTTTACTCTTCGTCAGGCAAATTATATACTAGTAGTAACATTCAATATAATGCATACTACAATCAATTAAAATTGAAAAATTGAAATTATTGATTTTTCGATTATTTAAAATAATCATAATAAACTATTTTTTTTAAATATGAATTAGTTAAGCCATTTAAATTTTTTTTTAAATGGCTTAAATAATTATTAATTATTATTAATCATTAATAATGCGTTGAATCAGATCATGAGGCCATTTTAAGAAACCTACGGTGTTGCTCCTTGAAATTAATGAAACAAATCCTGTGTGACTATAGAAGGAAGAAGTGCCATCTTACCGAGAAATCTCTTCTTTCAAATCATCTCTGCGCCAATCAACTCCATTGTCATCGTTCAACTTGATCGTATCTTTTGCTCAAAAATTGAACAATCATGTTTATAGTTTATACAAACAAAACAAAATAAAGAAGATGCCCATGCAAACAACTTCCAAAATGACTGCCGACGATAAAAATGAGAAATCAGTTGTAACCATTCCTGAGGATCTGCCACTTTCTAAATCAGAGATGAAACTTTTACAAAAGGGTTTAAAATTTTCTCCAACACCAAACGTGGACACATTCGTAGTAAACCAAGACTTTGAAGCATTTTTTAGAAGAATTAATATTAAATCGCATTTTCACAACAACCAATACGCAAATCCAGAACCTAAAGATGGCGTTGCGGGTATACTGGAAAACATTGTCCGTGAAAAAAGTTCTTGGAATCCACCTAAAACGGAGTACCCATCACTTGCACATTATATCGAAGAAATGAAAACACTTGTTAATACAAAAGTGAGTTCAAAACTTAGAGTAAAATCAAATATCAGTATTGAAGAATCCAACGCTATCAAAAAACTGAAATCACGTGATGATATTGTCATTAAACCTGCCGACAAAGGTGTGGCCACGGTTGTTTGGCGAAAGGATCTGTATATTGAAGAATGTATGCGTCAGTTATCTGACCAATCGTATTACATGCCATTGACAGAAGAACCGACAATCGAAAGCCAAGACATCGTAACGGAAACAATTTCTGAAATGATTCGTAATGGACAACTTCCAAGGGAAGCAATCAATCTGATTAGCAAGAAGCCAAGGTGTCGGAAATTTTACTGTCTCCCAAAAATCCATAAACCAAATAATCCAGGTAGACCAATCATCTCATCAGTAAATAGTACAACAGAATTAATTTCTTCATTTCTTGATACTATTTTACAACCTATACTGAAATCAACGCCGACTTATCTCAAAGATACTAATGATTTACTCAAGAAACTGGCTCAATTTAAATTTCAAGGACATGGACGATATATTGTAATTATGGATGTAGTCGCACTATATACAAACATACCACATCAAGATATACTTACTTCCATTAAATATTTTTTGGATCAAACTCCTAATACTGACATTCCAACTTCAGTAATAATACGTCTCACAGAACTTGTCCTTGACCTCACTGAATTTGAATTCAACTCGATGTATTTCAAACAGACCAAGGGTGTTCCAATGGGCACTAAGATGGGCCCAGTTGTTGCTTGCTTATTCATGGCATATTTGGAGGCACAATTCAATCAGACGTATCATGGAGCTAAACCGGACTTGGATTTAAGATATATTGATGATTTGCTCAAATTATTTTCATGCTCCAAAGACGAACTTCATTTGTATATTCAAGCGTTTACAACTTCACATGATTCTATAAAATTTGAATTTAAAATATATGAGATATCAGCCCCATTTCTCGATGTATTGATTATTCCGGAACAATTACGTGACACTATTCAAACAACCATCTATACGAAGCCCACAGATTCACACACATATGTGTCATACAATTCATATCATCCAAAATCTACTTTGAATGCAATTCCTTATTCACAGTTTCTACGTTTAAGAAGAATATGTAGCCGAATTGATGAGTTTGAAAACCAAGCTAAAATAATGTCAACACACTTTCTTAATCGGCATTATCCCGAAAACCTTATTAAAGAAGCTATAAACAAATGCAGATCAATTTCGAGAGAAGAATTAATTAACAAAACCAACCCACGACAAAATGTAACAACAGAACGAATTCCTTTAGTACTTAACTATTCTACACTTGCACGTGTGTTAGCCTATGATGCTATTATGCTATATAAGTCAATAATCCCTAATTCTACCGGTTCTCAAATTATTCCACTGCCACCTATGAAATCTTTTCGCCGGGCCCCGAACTTAAAGCAATTACTTGTCCGCACATCAATTACCAAAACACCTATACCAACAACACCAGGCACATTTCCATGCAAAAGAGGTAAACGATGCGTCACCTGCAAACATACTTTGAAACTATCTACGGTGACAAACTTGAAGAGGACAATACATCTCAAACAAGAATTTACATGTGAATCAAAGTCGTTGATATACGCTATTAAATGCAACAAATGCCCTGATGTAATATATATAGGGCAAACGGAAAGACATCTTGGGGATAGATTTGCGGAACACAGGAGGTATGTGTTGAATAAACAGTATAAAAATGTTTCCCAACATTTTAATCTAACTGGACATAGTGTGGATGATATGCTAGTTACTGGATTGAAGTACGCTTCAAGAGATCAAAAAGTCAGAATTGAAACCGAAAACCGAATGATCCATTTCTTCAATTCTAATGCATTACCTGGACTAAACATCAAATTTACATATTAAGGAAACATCGAAACCTCAGGACGAAAGTTCGACGGGTGTGGCAATCCCGGGGTTATCTTAGCCAAAAATTTTTTAAATGGCTTAACTAATTCATATTTTTTAAAAAATAGTTTATTATGATTATTTTAAATAATCGAAAAATCAATAATTTCAATTTTTCAATTTTTATTGATTGTAGTATGCATTATATTGAATGTTACTACTAGTATATCATTTGCCTGACGAAGAGTAAAAGCTCGAAACGTTGCTGCGAATAAAATATAAGCCTTGTGTTAAAAAGTGAACTTCTACCCTTATTTAATATATCATGTTAATTATGTATGCCACTTTTATTTGCACTATCAACTACATCTGCACTTACGTATTGCTACTCTACAATGCTTTAATGATTTCTTTTTCTTTTAAAATAATTCTCTCTTTTAATTTGAAAGAGTGGGGCGTCTTGGTGAAGGACGGCTGCCCGTGCAATGTCGCCGCCATTGCCACTGTATAATGCTTAATTTTTTTTTTAATTTAAAAAAAATAATTTTAATAATTTATTTAGCCAGCTATTGATGGCTCAGCAAATAAAAAAGCGCGTGCAAATTCGAATCTCAAATCCGTAAAAAAAATTGTCTAATAATTTCGAATTATTAACAACTTTTAACAGAAACTGTGAGGTAGCAAGCAGGATTGTGTGTAAAATGGAGGAGAGACATGGTATGTGCAAGTACAGGTGCCTATTTGGCGGTTGAGGATGCTTACATGTGTGAACTTATGTAATTACAGGATGTTACACTAATAATAATCCAGAATGGCTATTATGTTATTTATTTTAATCAAGAACACGATTCTAGGTTGAATTAAGTAGTTATTGCACACAACTAAATTGGTAAAAATGAATATTAGCACGATAGTAGAATGACGTGCGTTACTTCAAAGATTACAAGATGGGTTGGTCAGAAGAGAAGACGCTAGGGTTAGCATCTACAAGACGCGGCATCCTAGCTGTGTCTCATGCATGGATTGGTTACATAAGTACCTATGATTGAGCTCCTGACAAGATCATGGAACCAAAAAGAACAGTAGCATAAAGTAGTACTGGCTAAAATATAAATATCTACATGTGCCTGAACCAGACATGTCCAGCCTTCGAAGGCGGAATATCAATTTCCAGAGAGTTTGGAAGGGAAGGCAAGAAGGCTGATTTAATTCGGGAAGGCTGAAGAAAGCCTTCCTATTATTATCAGAAAACGGAAGGCGAAGGAAGGAAGTATGTAAAGTAGCCCTCTGCTACTTAGAAGGCTTTGCGCATGCAATGAACTACAATAGATAGTTTACAAATACAACAATGAGAGTGTACTAAAAACGCTACAAATGCATGATGTACAGTTATATGCACAATGAGACATTAAATTACTAAGTAAAATAGGGCTGAAGGATGGCAAAATATTTTGAAGGCTTCCCGCGTAAGTGTTTCTATGGGACGCATATAGGGACTGCGCTATGGGAAATTCGTTGGGCCTTTTATCGAAAATCCCAACGAATGTCCTGCTAGACTGCGCCCATATGACCCTCTCCCATATGCCCTTTCCCATATGAACATTCCCAACTGGATGCAATATTGGCCCTCTTCCCCATGTAGTTAAATATGTATGTATAATTAGTACGTGACATACAAACTATAAACAATTGTGACAAAATAAGAGGTTGAAATCAAATTATTTCGAATTATTTGAAAATTTCTTTATTCTCAAAATTGTTACGTACAATAAAAACAAATTAAATAAACTTACGTACATACTACACTATAAAGTCCACAATCAAATACGGGAAGGGGACTGGTAGGTTTTTAAAAAAATGGAAAGAATTTAAGTGAACTAAAATTGAGTTAAAGCCAACATGAGACACGAAATAAATTCAATTACACTTCAGTTGGCCATTTAAAACGGGAATCAAACGGACGTCAGTATTATTAAAAATATTTGTCACTAATTAACTATTTAATTATCAAAACTCAGCAGATTGTTAAAATTATTTAAAATTAATTTGAGAACTTTTACCTAAAATTAACCAGCAAGGAACCATTCCACTCCAACTTTGAAACCTGCAATAATTACAATTTCAAATCTGAATTAATACAAAAGTCATGTAAAGTTCCTAGTACAACTGTATAAGTAATTTTTTTGTATTTTAATTTTTGAAGTAAAATAGCTATTTAAAAACTTACCTAATTGTACAGTTCAGCACCCTTACAGTTGTTGTAGCTTCCGTCATCAAAAAAGGTTGATTGGGAGTTTTCAACTTAAAATTATAACGAATGAAAAGTCAGCCGTTACATGTGCTGTTTACGAATCCCGCTCATTGTAAGTCAGAACTGAATGACTTGTATGTAATGCTCAAGCGCAGGACAAAAGCGCGACTGAAGTTCCCATGGGAAGCCCCGTATGGCCCCAATCGTATGGGTAAATAGTATAAAATCCCACAGACTTATCCCAACGGTACGTTCTTTTAAGAAATGTACTTGGGTTTCATATGGGGCCAATTTTCCCATAGGATCCCAAGCAAAATAGTTACGCGGGTTCCTTTAATAGAAGGATGAAGGAATGCGTTTTTTTTAAAATTGCCTTCGAAGGTTTGAAGGAAGGCAATTTCATTTGGACATCTCTGGCCTGAACAGAACCAAAGCGCAAAAAAGATGCGCGCGTACATTTGAATCTCCAATCCGTATTACACCAAGACAAATACGAAGAGGATTTTCGGAAGTCATTACAGACTTTTCTATGTTATTTTGCAGATATACTTACAAGAAATTTCAAAAAACTTTATTATTATATATTAGAAGCAAATTGCATATTCACTTTACTTATTTTAAAGATCCTTCTATAGTTTACAATTAGCGAGGCATTGCACTTATCCCACCAAATTATTAAAAGACCCTTCAGCTTTTGAGGAAGTCGGACATGAAATGCATGTACTTTGCACAACATCATTATCTCAAAAACAAACACAGTTAGTGCAATGCAATTACACAACAGAAAGCAACTTAGAGCAGCATTAGTTACAGAGTCATTTTCACTTCGTTTAACCTTTTCTTCCAAGATGGCAACTGCTTCTGGATACGACATTACTTCTGCAAACCTTCGTCTAAAATATAGTTCATTTTTGTCGTCTTGAATCTTGTGATAAACTTGTAGCCATCGATTCATAATACCAGAACTAATGATCCTCATTATAATGTCGTTAAAGCAATCACCATTAATTATATAGAAGAGCCACCCCACGGTGTTATGGAAATACTCACTTTTGGACAGGTAGAATTTTCTGAAATAGTGTTGTGATGTGAAACTGGAAACAATATTTTGGACATTTCCACGAAGTATGGCGGCTTGTTGGTCAAATAAAATTTGAACCACAATTGCATCCACTTGGTTATCATGAAATGTATTAACCCGTTGCCTCCCAACCTAAATTAGTTACATATATTCCCAAGGTATGGACAGCCTGTCCAATGGAATTTTCCATGCAAGGGTCCATCAACAAAGTTACAAAGGAGTTGTCACATGCAGTAACCCAATTTCCTCCAGGCTGCTTTGAAAACTGAAACACCCTTCCACAAATTCCCCGTGTAACCCAATAGGTCAACCATCAGGTCAACTAGGTTGACCTGAGGTCAGTTAGTAGATCGTCTGGACCAGTGCTCAGCACGAGTATGGGTAATACTCGGGTAAACGGGTACAGGTATGGGTATTACCCGGATACCAATTTTGTGTACCCGATCAATTTTGGGTACTACCCGGGTACACTTTGGTAAATAAAAATTTCGGGTATGGATACGGGTATGGGTACGGGTACACGGATTTCAAAATGGGCATATACCCACCGGGTACGGGTATAATGGGGTCATTTACTATCGTACCCACGACTATTGTACCCGAGTATTTGGATACACTGAGAACTGAGACATTTTAATGAATTTTATACTATAATGCCCGTACGTTGGAAACTTCTGGCCTTATTTTTGGTGTTTCTGAATACTTATAGCTTAGTGTTAATACTATTTTAACCTTAAAACATACAGTAAATGTATTTTAGACTGTAGCTAAAATATATGTGTTTAGGGAAACAGGTTTTAGGATGTATAAATGAATAAACACAAACGAGGAATAATAACAAAATAGAAGAGGAGAATAGGATTCAGCAAAAATTTGTACGGTTGGTAATATTTTGTTAAATCTGCAAGTATGCAAGTTAATTTTATTTCTAATCAAAAACGCTTCTAGTGTTTCTAATCTTCAATGAAAATATACAAAATCAAATACCGCTCTAGCTAGTCAAAATTACACACTAACAATAAGCTGTCATACATTATTATACATAACATACTATATACTACATTTAGAGAAATCTGGATATAAAGTACCCGAGTACGATTACGGGTACGATACTGAGATACCCGCGTATGGGTACAATTTTCGAGTATTTTTCGGGTACGGGTACAATGCGGTTACAGGTACATAGTTTGAGATTACATTGCGGGTACGGGTATGAAAACTTTGTACCCGGATACTTGGGTATGGGTACGGGTATAGATACCAGATATTACAATACCCGCACTTCGGGTACGGATACGGGTACGGGTACCGATTTTTCGTACCCATGCCGAGCACTGGTCTGGACGACACGTTTTGATAACCCCGCTGTATTCAACCTAAAAATGGTTAGATTGGGCCACTTTTTTGCTAATGACTGACGCGACCTTTACAGGTCAACTTGGGTCAAATAAGGTTAGACAGTGTAACTGACGAATAATGTCTGCGAGTCTGTTTTTTTCAAAAGAGCCATTTCCATAGTGAAACGTTTTTTTGGACTATGTACTTATAATGTACATACGTACATTGTAAATAGTGTGGTTAATATTGAGACCAAATATTATTTGTCTGAAGTCAACCAATCCCAAATTATTAAAAACAAAATTGGGACTAGCTGAGCTGCGGAACGGTCCGAAGGAATGGAGCGTGATAAGGATTTATGTTTACGTCGAAGACGCTGCCCGTGTATTACGTTGGCAGGAACCTCCTCTCCTCGTCACTACAGCGAGCATACAATGCTTCCGTGCTTGCTGTATGTATACGCATACAAATCCATACGTCATATATCACGACGTAAAATGTGCACAACGCCTAACGCCCTTATGTATATAAATTACCCGTTTCGGATTTCTCCCGATTTGACTGCCGGCACGTTCAAATCCGCACTTTTTCAAAATTTTATAACGTAGTCATTATGCTTCCCTTGAGTTAAGACATTTAAAAAAGTGCGGATTTGGACGTGCCGGCAGTCAAAAATAATCCTGGAGTTTCAAAAATGTGCATGGGATTTTTCTAAAAAACCCGAAATTTGGATTCCACGATGGGGAAAAAAATCATGAGTGCAGGAGCTATTCAGACAATATATTTGAGATAGCTCGTCTTTTAATATTCAAATTGGTATTGCTACAATAAATTATTGTAGTTTTCGGGTTTTCTCGGTTTTTTAACCTTCCTATTCGGATTTACGTGAAAAAAAATGAAAAAACTTTTTTTCTTCCAATTGTGCATCTGATGGGCCCTATAAATGTCATTTATAAAATAGTTGCCTTCACGGGTGGCTCTTTTGAAAAAAACAGACTCCTGCTTTCCCCTCCAAACATATCCTCATTCAAGACCGTGATCCTGGATGTCAACTAGGTTATCAGGAGGTCAAACACTACATGGAAAATAAATCGGAAACAAATACCGAGTAGAGAAAAAAAGAGTATGATGAGGTCAACGTCAAAATCGTCATTTTATAGCGTGGTGCCCCTCAATAATTGTCAATAGGACACAATTACCACCAGTGCCTCCTATAAATAAAACTGAAACTCTCAGATGGCTTTTATTTGGGAGAATTCCACTCGTTTTTATCGTGACCTCAAGTTGACCTATGTGACCTGCAAAGGTGATAGGGACAATCTTTGGTATCCCTGCTACACATGTGTACCACTTTGAGCCTTCCCAGTGGCTTCAAAATAATAGAAATTGCCTTTTCATTTCGTAGAAATATTTTGATGGCCCCTATGCAATTGCATGGACCGCTTATCTAGCATTGAAAATGGCGGAAATATAAGGATTTTAATTTTTTATAATTTTATTGCAGCTTTGATTATGAACCTGGAATGTTGAAAAGTTTTAAAACAGCAGAAAACACTTCCGGAAACAATACATTTTTTTTCAAATCTGTAGGTTTAACTGGAGTTTAAAAAAATAATAGTATTCCTCAAATTTTTCCATTTTGGACAGGCTGGACATAAGTTGGGAGCAGTAGGGTTAACGCTGTCTAAGAGCCTGAGATGCGCTTCCCTTCGCGAACCATTCACCATTCCAAATCGAAGCTCATGTATATTTTTTCGTCCTTCCTCAACACCCATACGAAACTGATAGCCTGATTTAACCAAGTCCTGGTACGATAAACCCCCCTTGTGAACATGAGGTGAAACTTTGCATTTTTCCCGTGTAAAATATATTTAGGATTGTGAAGAAAATAATCAGAATAGGAAAGTACAAATATGATTTTGATTTTAATCCTCCAATTTGTCCAAATAGAAGCGTCGTCGGAATGAAAAACAATGCAGTACCAGTTTGAAGCGTGAAAGCAATTTTAAAAAACAGTATTGCTGCAAATACTGTTATGATGTACAAAGCCCAAGTAAAGTTTCCAAATGGTCCCTTCAGTGTGTGAAAAGACGAAGGAATTACTAAAGGCTCACTGTACATTATTATATTTTTTGGGTTGAAATACGACTGGAAAGAAAACAATTTAATATCTCCTATACTCTTAACCAATGAGAGTCCAGCACCTGGATTTACCCCACAATAACTGCACATTCTTCGAATTCCTCGAAATTTGCCGCCTACACCAATCGAGAAATTTAAGCGCTCCCCAGCTATTAAGGCGACTTTTATAAATGGAATCATTTTTGTCCCACGAAATGGTGAATTTTTAAATGAAATTAAGTGATTTTCGTTTATAAAATCCAGGCCAGCTTCAGAAAGCAGAGAAGTATCTACTGATGTGAACTGTAAATGTAATTGATACCAGTTGGATCTGAATTTTCTAATTTTGTGTAAATATATTCGGAAGTTGCTTCGTTACTCATTGAATGAACGTCATACTTATGCAAACAATTATACGTTTTTGGACAAGGGTTTGATAAAATCATAATGGCAGTTGGAGTTGTTTCTCCAGGTAAAATTTTAGCAACGAAGTAGTTCCAAGGACGAAAATTTAGTTTTGAATGATATACAACACTTGCTATTGTAAGTTGAATCACAAAATCTTTACTGATTACAGCGTTCATTTGAAAATACATGTCTGACCGTCCAGATTCAAATGTGTCAGCAACCTGTAGCTTATTTGTAGGCTCATAAATAATAATGTGCAAATGGCATCGTAAGAACTTAGGAATACAAGCAACATGACTTGCTTCGTAAATGTTGCTACTTATATTCAGGAGTCTTCGAGGCAATTTAGAATTTAATGCTTCAAAAACTGCAGATTTTACCCCTTGACCTGCTATTAGTTTGGATGCTGTTACCACGCTTATTTCACATTTATTAAAAGGTTTAAGAAATTGGTGGTAAATATTGAAAGGTGGACTGGGATTTATCCCTTGGACAGTTAGTATGAAATTAATGAAGATTAAAGTCCACATTGATAAACCTGACCTTAAGATTCCCATGGTCCGGTATAATTTCAATGCATCGATTTGGTATTATGATTGAGATGAAGTAACAACTCTCTCGTTAGCTTCAATAATTTTATGTATGTGTAAGGGCAGCACGTCAGTGACAATACTGTAAAATCCAAATAGAGTGTCCTATTGATAACTACCATGATTCACTTTTATTTCTTTAAAACTATTCTCTATGGTATTTTTCTCACAGATATTTATCCACGTGATATTTAAATATGAAGCAATGTTATGGGAAAAGGGCACAACAGAGCTCGATTTACTGAAATAAAGCAATATTGACACATGTGCCTGGGTAAAATGATGCACATGAAGTTATATTCATTGTCTGGAATTTTTGAGCTCAGTCGTTAAACAATATTGAAAATATTGTTGCATGTACAAATATAACACGCAAATTTAATTACTTTTTCGAGTCGTTTCAATGTAACAGTAAGTAAAACGGAATAATATCTGTCTCCACTAAATTATTAAACATTAGGTTAATAGGCACGTGTTCTCGATGACTGGATGAGAACAACTGAATCTGCATTACGAAATAATAACAGTAACATCTTTTTGAATGAGCCTGGGCACTTAAGGGTAACGTTAATTTTCAATAATTTGAGGTATCAATCGACAAATTACTTTGAATAATCTTGTTTCTGATTTGCATGATAACTGGAACACAGCTGAGTATAATGACCATTTTAACTGTTGTAATTTCCTTTAACATACTTTGCTAGAAAGCACTGTATTCAGCTTTTACAAACTGAACATCTGTGACAGTATATTCGTTACAGTGACGCTTCTCGTTTTACAATCTTATTCTTATTCGTTTCGGTTTTTAGCTAAAACCCACAACATGGAGATTTTAAAACTTTAAGCTCTTCATTTGATTATGTGGAAAAGTGAGAATACGTTCTCGATGACAACTTAAATTTTTATATTTGTCGTCTCCTTTCCTCAATCAGCTTTGTTTTGACAGATTTTGTCATTTTGCTTCAACGTTACTAAAAAATCTTTAAAATTGACCACAAATCAATTGTTATAATTCCAGTAAAAGGAGAAACTGGGGTATTACCACCAGGGTTGAGCACACAAAAGAAATTGGGTTACGGATTACAGATTGCTCTGGCTTGGAAATATATAGCTTGTGACCTTTCAAGGAGCTATTTACAGGTTCCTTTGTTGCATGAGAACTGTGGGCGTAGCCCTTAAAGACAGAGCAAGGTTGAGGAAATTAATTATCAAAAGCAAATAACAAAATTCTGTCAGAAAACGAGTTTCTGGTCTTGTATTTTTTCATGAACCTTCCTAAAAATAGAATTTATGTTTTATATAAAATCGAAGTAATAAATAAGTCAGAAAGGATTCCAAGGTAATTATATACATAGAGATTTCTACTCACAATAAGCATTACTGCGCATTCTTTGCATATTTATACTTACAGCGTCAAACCTGGCTTTCATAAAGTTCATTTGATATTTTAATTTTAATTAGCAGACATATGTAATTTTTTAAACGTAAAATACGCAAAGTATCTGCTGATGTAAGGGCATAAAGACAACAAAAATTGAAAAAAACACCATGGGATTTTATCACTCCTAAAAATCTTGAAATGCTTTCGGTAAAATTATAATCTTGCTTCAAGAATCCGGCTCTGTAGTCCCAATTTTCGTTTCGGGCTTTAAAATTGCGTGTAAGCAATCCCCTACAAAAACCAACAATGGGAATTTCGTTTGTGAATGACAAAACCTTGACAGATAAAATTGCAACATCACTCTACAGTAACTTCCACTTTTTCGCTGTTTATAGATTGAGTTCCTCCCAAATTTCCCCCCTGTTATCAGTTTTTTTGCCCAACATTTTTACAACGGTGGTCTGGTATAATTCCAATCCCGTAAAAGTTTTTGCAAATTAGTGCAGTGTTCAATATTGTTCTCAAAAGAATGGTGCTGTAGTTAAAGAAATTGAAACTTGTTAAAAATCTGAAAGAACATTTTGAAACGGTAGGTGGTTTAACATTTCATAAGCCACTCCCTTTCTGTCTGTTAGCTGAGAGTGCAAATGGCAAAGGTCGCCCTTCGTGAGTACAACAAACATACATATGTACATACGTGAACTCTCAGCATAAGATATTTCTTTTTGGGTTATAATAGTACCTCGTATCCCTTTGTTTAAAACAACTTAAAATGTAAAATTATAACAACTTACAAAAAACTTTCTAAAATTTCTATGCATCATCGGTTAGGAAAATATACCTTATGATTTCAGGTAATTATTTAATATTTGTGCTTAAATTTTAAACAAGGTTAGAGGTGTAGTTTTTATTTTACAGAAACTTTGTATAAATGCTGAAATATGGTATCAAACTTGGATAACGAAGTATATGCTAATTTTGAACTAAATTCCGAATACATGTGAAGTTACTTTCAATGAAACTCGGTTTTCTACCGAGGAAAAACTATTTGAAACATTACATTGTAAACTTAACAGGCCAATTGTTGTTATGTTCTATGAATACAAAACAATAGTGAGAGTACTCATTAAAATATTATACTGCACGGCATACATGATAGCATTAAAATACCATCCATATGCATACTAGCATTACTAAGCTTAAAGACTGTCTCTTCGAAGCCATTCGAAGTGTATGACGTACACACGAAACAATAAGTGCCCAAGAACGTGATTTAAGATTGCAAAGCATAGCATAATGCTCGCCGAGTATATAAAACCATTTTAATCGAATAAAGGAGTCATTATTTGCAAGCTGATAGTTGTGGCAGGACAAATCTCGTTTTCATTAAAGCGTTACTCAAGCTTATGCACACCTAAACGACAGGTAGACATACGCCAAACTGTAATATCATCGGATGTTACTTAGGATCACGAATTTTACCATTTTCACGGTTGTTCACCTAATCTGTATCGCTTTTGTACAAACAACTTTGGGCGAGGGAAATTACGAAAATAATCTCAGTATACACAACCAATTCTTCCAACCATTTAAAGGTTGTCACATTAAATTGTTATATTTCGAAACCATGCCAAGATGTACAAATTACCGTTGATGACGCTTTACATCTGGAATTCCCTAGAAGACTCCTGAACACGGGTATTGTTATTAGGTGTCACTAGGTGTTATGTCACTAGGTCACTGATTGTGAGTCGAACTGGGGGTGTTCCAAAGTTCCTCCAGTCTAGTTTGCACATTATTGTCTGTGAGCCTGGAAATGTAGTATTTAACTTTATAGTGAGGAGGCTACAACTTTATTTTCAAAAATATTCTGGAATCAGTAAAGAGTTTGTCCTTCAACTGTCAATAGGAAGTGTGTTCTGTGTAGAGCAAATATGTTCATCCCCCGCATGGGTTCAAATCTCACCACATGGGGTTCCAATTGTCCCCCCCCCATCCAACCTATGTAACAGAGTAACTCATGAAATATTTGACTCCCCCAGTTTTTAGCAAATTCGTGTCCAGATTTTCTAAAATTTGTTTTATTGAACCCGGCCTATTTTTAATGAGGAATTTTTCACGGATTTTGGATTCAACAGGTGCTTATTTCAACACACAATTGTTCCAAGACTAAGTGTTAACGTAAATTTGTAGGACCGTTTCTGATCTTTCCAGGGAGCTATCTCCTATGTCTCTGCATTGAGAGTTGCCACTGTGGGTCTTAAACAAAGCGGGCAAGGTTATGAGAAATCTAGTCTCAAAAACGAAACTAAGAGAAATTTAGATTCATCAGAAACAAGAATATTCTTTTCATTAAATTATCAAATTATGTACTATTACTAATTACTTATTATCTTGCAATTCCCAATTTTTTTTTCAAGTGGGACGTTTTGAAATATTTTTCTGAACAACAAAATTGTCATTGAAACAGTTGTAAGATCACCAACCACTTTCTTGCATCTTTGCTCCTGAAGATGAATTTTCAAAAACTTTCTCTTTGTTATATTATTGGTCGTGTCCATAGTTCTCAACGTAGGAACCTGTTGAGTAGCTTCCTGGAAAACCCGTACAATTTCAGTGAGCTAGCATTCAAATTTCCTTTCTTCAAACCTGAGCGAGAAACATCGATTTTAAACTAAAACAATTCTGACTTAGTTTCACTTCCTGGATCTCTGTATCCACAGTTTTTGAGCTTAGCGGAACAAAACAAATTCTTAAAAAACCTGAAAAATATTTTTTAAATCATTACGGAACTTGAATATTTTTTTCTGCTTGCCCTTATGTGGGCTGGTGGGGGACAATCGTTTCTTGGCACCCTGTACTTAAGGAAATACGGTATGAAATTTCGATAAGCGAGGATTTTCTGAATAAGTTTAATTCCGAGTATATGTTAAATTGTTTTCATTGAACCAAAGTTTTTGAATCATTGTCAGGCAAAACTATTCGAATAATTATTATATTGTGCGCATCTTGATATTATTTTCTACAAATTCAGTCGTTTATTACACATTTATTATAGCACATATTATAATTTTGTACACATGTAAGCATTTATGTACCTAGGTATGTATGTATGCAGAATCCCATGAACATACATGCTTAGCATTGTAAAACTTTTAGAGAATTATTATGACCCTCCCCCTTGCTCAAAGAGAAATACTGTCGGAATGAATAACAGTACAACGTCCGTTTGCAGTTTTAATAC
Source organism: Allacma fusca (assembly GCA_947179485.1). Taxonomy (NCBI): domain Eukaryota; kingdom Metazoa; phylum Arthropoda; class Collembola; order Symphypleona; family Sminthuridae; genus Allacma; species Allacma fusca. The sequence continues at coordinate 33,158,531 of OX359247.1, read as the reverse complement.
AATTTTAAAAAACAGAACTGCTACACAAAACGTTACTATGTACAAAACCCAAGTAAAATTACCAAATAGCTCGGGAAGGGTTTCAAATGAAGAAGGAATTGCAACTGGCTCACTGTACATTCTGATTGTTTTTATGTGGAAGTATGGTATGGTTTTTTAAAAAACCATTTTAGCAATTTTTAATCTTCGAATTCTATTGAGTGCATGCCGCGGCTGAAAGTATTCTACAAAAACCTGCATTATGGGTCGCATTTTGTCGGAGCAACGGCCTGTATTAACAGAGAAATTTAAGCAATCTGCTAGTATAATACTGTATGCCTACTTTTAAAAATGGAATCGGTTTTGTTCCAATAAAACGCAAATTTGTTCAGGAAATACTATGATTTTTCTGGGGATTCTCTGTTCGGCAGCTGACGAGTGTAGTGGCAAAAATATCTCTCCGCGAATTCTTGACATTCTGAGAGTGGCAGTGTTAGTTTTGAGGCTATGTATAGCTCGTGCTAGTGATAGCTGCGTTTAAATGCCAAGAAACGCAATCAAGCGGGATTTAAGTATCACACCGCCAGAAAAATTAACTAACAGCGAGAGTAAACCCCCAAAACCTTCCAAAAAGTCAAAAGTCATGGCTGCTACATTGCAAGAACTAAAGGATCTCATAAATGGCCTGCACGAGAAAATAGACACGGTAATTGAAAAAATTCTGAAGACCCATGAAACAAGAATTGAAAAGCTTGAAACAAATTTGGAGTTTATACACCAAAAATTAAACGAGAAGTCCATTGTCATATTTGGAGTACTTGACTTGAAAGGACGAAAAGTTTCAGAGCCTACACGCTGGAGTCAGTGAATTGTTTCAAAAGCTAGGACTACCCGGAAAGGAATTCGACACAGCTAGAAGAATTGGAAAGAAGATAGATGGAAAATACAGACCCCTAGCCATATCGTTACTCAAAGTAAAAGACAAATACGAAATATTTTCAGCCAAACAAGCTTCCAGAATTCCAGAACTTGCCAACGTATACATCAGTTCCGAGAAAACGCCTAGGGAAATAAAAATACGGAAGGCCCTAGCTGAAAAAATGAGAGAGCTCAAAACAAAAGACCTCAAAGTGTCCTGTAAAATCCGTTACGAAAGCAACAACTCTGCAAGACCCAACCAAGCGCAAGAATATTTCTTTGGAACTCTACTTAAGTACTTAATATTAAATATAGGAACGTCAAAATGCGATTGTTCAAAAGGCGACCTAACTAATATGTACCTGCTGTTACTACATGTAGGCTACTCTTTAACACTAAGAGCAGAAATGTTAGAAGCTATCAGGATTCTAAAAATTTTGAGAAGGGAATTCAATAGTGACTATACATAAGAAAATTACAAATGTTAATGTAAAATCCTTAATATAAAAATCGTTACATTATAATTACATATCGTGGAGAATCATACGCTGATTGTAAAATTTGCTATTACTAATATCGGGCCAAGGGCGAAAGCCTATAGGGCCTTAAATAAATAAATACAAATACTATGATGTTTCTGTGTAAAAACCGAGATTGCGGAAAAGACACGCATGGATTGAACTCCAAATATTTTTGGAAACAGTTCAATCTAAGTGCATTAATCTTCGTAAGTAATTGATAATAACAGAATTAGTTTTTTGGACAACGCGAATCTGAAATCAATGTTTGAACTGGAGTCATTTCTGCAGGTAAAATTTTAGCTATGGGCGGTGCAATTGCACTGCTTCAAACACAATTCCTATTGAAAGTTGAAGTACAAAATCTTTACTTATTTCAGAATTTGTTCCGAAATAGTGTGCTAACCTGTTTAAATATTCTTTACAACGACTTCATAGTTCTGTCTCGTAAACAATAATGTGCAAATGACATGGGAGGAACTTTGGAAGCCCTCAATTCGACCGGGGACACTAATGATATCCCTACCCGTGTGCTTAGGAGGAGACTCCTGATGTAAAGCGTTAACAACTGTAATTCACACGTCTTGGCATAATTTCGAAACACAATCTTTTATCAATTTAATTTCGCAGGTTTTAAATGGTTTGAGAAACTCGAAGTATATCTTGGTAGAATGACCATAATTTCACATGCCTAAAGTAGTTTGTACCAAATCAATCCAGACGAACTGAAAAACTGCTGAATTGTAAATATTTATGATCCTAGACTAAAAATTACAAGTATACTCGGGTTTTCAAGCACTGGGAATTGCATGCTAAGCTGTGCCGTTTTGATTCATATTCTAGGAATTGTTTCCGTAAACACGTTCTATATTTCAAATGGGTTGGAAGAAATTCTCTCTAGGAGCTTGATAATGCTGAGGACTTGTACGATGTGTGCATACACAACTCCATGTGTACAGGAAAATAATAAGGGACTGCTTCCATTACTGCATTGAATTGATATAAAATAACATTTTCTTCTAATTGTTTTCGTCTTTTAACTAAATTTGGGTGTAACAGATGCACTGTAATCAGGGTTGGGGTTTTTTTTGGTTTAAACCGGGTTTTTTTGGTTTAAACCAGGTTTTTTTGGTTTAAACAAATTTGCAATCCAAAACATTCGTTAATATGCAAAAACATTTGAATTTTAACAACTTTACGTATTTCCCAAACTCAGTAAGTATCACAAAGCATTACATATTTAATAATTTAGATATAATTTTAACGATAACTTTGCAGCATAAACACAAGTTTATGCTGCAAAGTTTATGGCATTTTTCATTGTACAAACGATACCGAATTTCCAAATGTACAAGACTAAAAGCTAATAGTATTATTTACTTCACTAAAGTTTAACTACACAATATCACAGTAACTGCACAAGTTTTGCGCACGACGAAATATAAGCATTTTGGATTATTAAACTTTTAGGTGTTTGGTTTAAACCATTGGTTTTTATTTTAAAAAACCGTTTGGTTTAAACCGTGGTTTAAACCATGGTTTAAATCATTTGGTTTAAACCAAACCAACCCTGACTGTAATCATAATGTATTTAATAGTTTTCCCTGATTGGTACACTTCGGTTCAATGAAAACAATTACACGTGTACTCGTAATTTAACTTCCAAAAAGCAAAGGCTCACTTGTCGACTTTATTTTAGTATCTGTATAAACGTATGAAATAAAAACTCGTCTAACCTTGTTGAATGTTTAAACAAATAATAACTACCTAATATCGATGTTACTGTTTCCAAACTGGGGCATAGAAATTATACAAAAGGTTTATACCTGGGACAATTTACAAAGTTATGAATTGTTGGTAGGAGGTAACGAAACTAACAAGGGAATTAATTATAGCGAGTCTTTTTTCTAAACCCATTATGATGCCAAAATTATATATATATATATATATATATATATATATATACATAAATAACTGAATTTATGGAGTGCATAGAAAAACATCAAGACCCAAACTGATCCCCACGATGAATTTCCCCTATTTTTTTTATTTTTTGGGGGTCATGTCTAAAATTTTCAACGTCGTGACCTATTCATTTCCCTGAAAACCAACATTCCCATTAGAACGTATCAGTCTTCCAGGAGCCAGAAGCAACAGGGATTGATATGTATGTACATATAGAGTATACTTCCATCATTAGGAATACCTTAATAGAGCATTTCTTTGCTAGGGGTAAAAACATGTGAATTTATTCCCGTTAACCACAACACTTCAATAATTAAATTTCAAAAAACTAAAATGAGCTTGCAAAGAATCGCCGCAGAATTATTTTTAAAATCATGTTTGTATATACCTAAAGGCGTGTACATAACTTGATCATAAACAGCATGATATATGATGATATGATTACAAATGCAATTTGATCCAATAAATATTTCGAAGGGCAAAACTCTGTACTACCCTTCCGGTCCTAACCATATCACCCAGAGAACGGTTTGAAAATTTACTTCCTGGATTTGGACTACAATATGCACTCATGAAAACCTGGGTGCACAACAATTTTCTCTCATCCTCCGACGGGAAAAAATTACATTTGAGTTAACGATGGAACTCTAACCCAGTGATTCTCATATTGGAGGAATTTGAAGCTACTAATACTCCACATTGACCGCGTAGCTAAAAATCTAATAATCGAGTGAAAGTATAAATTTGAATTAAGTGTCTTCTGTCGTGTAGCAAATGTGTTATCTGACAATCAAGCTGCGTATAGGAAAGGCAGAGGATGCATGGAGCATGTATTCGCACTATACTCGATGATAGCAAATAGACTGCAGCTAAGGAAAGGAAAGTTATATGTACTGTTCGTGGACCTCTCACAAGCATTTGACTCCATCACACACAGCAAGCTCTGGAGTAAACTAAAAATGGCAGGAATAAGCGCAAAATGTATACATAGAATAATGGAGCTATATCAATGTGCAAAAACTAAAATCCGAACGGAATATGGGTACACAGATTATATAAGCATTCTTTCGGGAGTGTTGCAAGGGGAAACACTATCTCCACTACTTTTTAATATATATATATAGACGAAATTGTTAACTGTTAAAAAATAGTAAGATTACAGGCAGCAAAATGTGGCTCATTGAAATATTAATCTTAATGTATGCAGATGATATGGTGCTACTTGCAACTACCAAAGGAGAGCTGCAAAAGCAAATTAATGTTCTAAGACACTACCTTGACAGAAATAACTTGCACGTGAACCTGACAAAGACTAAGATAATGATATTCCGGAGAGGTCACAAATTAAGCCGACGAGAAAATTTTGTATGGGGGGACACTAACATTGAGATAGCAGACAACTATGTATACCTGGGGGTGCCTTTTCACTATACGGGATGCTTCAAACTTGCTAAGGAGCACTTTATCAAAAAATCAAAAATAGCACTAAGCCAACTGATAACGATTCTCTGTAAAACTCATACACATAATATAGAGGTGCATATAAAAATGTTCCATGCTTTAGTTAGCTCCGTGCTACTGTATTGTGCGCCAATATGGTCCCTTAAATATCTTGACCAACTTGAATCTCTCCAAACAAAGTTCTTAAGAACAATCTTCCACGCTCCCAATATAATTCCGGACTACATACTTCGAATCGAAACGGGAATGAATAGCATTAAGGCTCTTGTGTTCAAAGCAACTCTTAAACTACTAAAGAGAACACTGAATAAACCAGAAGAAGCTATTAGTTTCAACTGTTACAAGGAAATGCAAAGAAACAAACATACTAAATATAACTGGCTTGATAGTGTAAAAAATATGTTTGTAGAAGCTAAAATGACGACCGAATTCCATGAAATTAGCAAGGACTTCTTAAATAGGAATATTAATGTACTTATAGCCAAATACAACCAGTGGCTGGTAAATAATGATGTACAACGCATGCTAGAAAATAACTCTCAATTTAGCAAAATAAAGAATAACATTAATTTGAGTAACTATTTTAAAATAGGACTAAGCTGGAATATAATTCGACTTATACTAGGCCTAAGAATGGGATCACCATATTTAAGTGTTAAAGGTAAAATAATTAAACTAAACGCAATTAGAAAAATATGGAGAATAGACAAAACAAGCAAATGCGAATTATGCAACAAAGACGAAGACGAAGACAGCTTTCATGTAATGTTTGTATGCCCACACTATGAAGGGGGTAGACATTTATTAAGTGAACACAATCGGGAAAGCAATCGGAAAAATTACATTGTGAACATGTTTAAAAGTGAAATGTCTGCAAGTGAATACTTAAAACTATACTCTTTCTGGTGCCACGTAGCTAAAGTACGAGAACTATATTTTAATTTAATTGACTAATTTAGATAAGGGGAAAAAATTAATGAATGTAAACTTTTTACGGTTGTAAGGGCTTTGACCAAGTATCGACCTGAATAAATTATTATTATTATATTATTATTATATATACATAAATAACTGAATTTATGGAGTGCATAGAAAAACATCAAGACCCAAACTGATCCCCACGATGAATTTCCCCTTTTTTTTTTTATTTTTTGGGGGTCATGTCTAAAATTTTCAACGTCGTGACCTATTCATTTCCCTGAAAACCAACATTCCCATTAGAACGTATCAGTCTTCCAGGAGCCAGAAGCAACAGGGATTGATATGTATGTACATATAGAGTATACTTCCATCATTAGGAATACCTTAATAGAGCATTTCTTTGCTAGGGGTAAAAACATGTGAATTTATTCCCGTTAACCACAACACTTCAATAATTAAATTTCAAAAAACTAAAATGAGCTTGCAAAGAATCGCCGCAGAATTATTTTTAAAATCATGTTTGTATATACCTAAAGGCGTGTACATAACTTGATCATAAACAGCATGATATATGATGATATGATTACAAATGCAATTTGATCCAATAAATATTTCGAAGGGCAAAACTCTGTACTACCCTTCCGGTCCTAACCATATCACCCAGAGAACGGTTTGAAAATTTACTTCCTGGATTTGGACTACAATATGCACTCATGAAAACCTGGGTGCACAACAATTTTCTCTCATCCTCCGACGGGAAAAAATTACATTTGAGTTAACGATGGAACTCTAACCCAGTGATTCTCATATTGGAGGAATTTGAAGCTACTAATACTCCACATTGACCGCGTAGCTAAAAATCTAATAATCGAGTGAAAGTATAAATTTGAATTAAGTGTCTTCTGTCGTGTAGCAAATGTGTTATCTGACAATCAAGCTGCGTATAGGAAAGGCAGAGGATGCATGGAGCATGTATTCGCACTATACTCGATGATAGCAAATAGACTGCAGCTAAGGAAAGGAAAGTTATATGTACTGTTCGTGGACCTCTCACAAGCATTTGACTCCATCACACACAGCAAGCTCTGGAGTAAACTAAAAATGGCAGGAATAAGCGCAAAATGTATACATAGAATAATGGAGCTATATCAATGTGCAAAAACTAAAATCCGAACGGAATATGGGTACACAGATTATATAAGCATTCTTTCGGGAGTGTTGCAAGGGGAAACACTATCTCCACTACTTTTTAATATATATATATAGACGAAATTGTTAACTGTTAAAAAATAGTAAGATTACAGGCAGCAAAATGTGGCTCATTGAAATATTAATCTTAATGTATGCAGATGATATGGTGCTACTTGCAACTACCAAAGGAGAGCTGCAAAAGCAAATTAATGTTCTAAGACACTACCTTGACAGAAATAACTTGCACGTGAACCTGACAAAGACTAAGATAATGATATTCCGGAGAGGTCACAAATTAAGCCGACGAGAAAATTTTGTATGGGGGGACACTAACATTGAGATAGCAGACAACTATGTATACCTGGGGGTGCCTTTTCACTATACGGGATGCTTCAAACTTGCTAAGGAGCACTTTATCAAAAAATCAAAAATAGCACTAAGCCAACTGATAACGATTCTCTGTAAAACTCATACACATAATATAGAGGTGCATATAAAAATGTTCCATGCTTTAGTTAGCTCCGTGCTACTGTATTGTGCGCCAATATGGTCCCTTAAATATCTTGACCAACTTGAATCTCTCCAAACAAAGTTCTTAAGAACAATCTTCCACGCTCCCAATATAATTCCGGACTACATACTTCGAATCGAAACGGGAATGAATAGCATTAAGGCTCTTGTGTTCAAAGCAACTCTTAAACTACTAAAGAGAACACTGAATAAACCAGAAGAAGCTATTAGTTTCAACTGTTACAAGGAAATGCAAAGAAACAAACATACTAAATATAACTGGCTTGATAGTGTAAAAAATATGTTTGTAGAAGCTAAAATGACGACCGAATTCCATGAAATTAGCAAGGACTTCTTAAATAGGAATATTAATGTACTTATAGCCAAATACAACCAGTGGCTGGTAAATAATGATGTACAACGCATGCTAGAAAATAACTCTCAATTTAGCAAAATAAAGAATAACATTAATTTGAGTAACTATTTTAAAATAGGACTAAGCTGGAATATAATTCGACTTATACTAGGCCTAAGAATGGGATCACCATATTTAAGTGTTAAAGGTAAAATAATTAAACTAAACGCAATTAGAAAAATATGGAGAATAGACAAAACAAGCAAATGCGAATTATGCAACAAAGACGAAGACGAAGACAGCTTTCATGTAATGTTTGTATGCCCACACTATGAAGGGGGTAGACATTTATTAAGTGAACACAATCGGGAAAGCAATCGGAAAAATTACATTGTGAACATGTTTAAAAGTGAAATGTCTGCAAGTGAATACTTAAAACTATACTCTTTCTGGTGCCACGTAGCTAAAGTACGAGAACTATATTTTAATTTAATTGACTAATTTAGATAAGGGGAAAAAATTAATGAATGTAAACTTTTTACGGTTGTAAGGGCTTTGACCAAGTATCGACCTGAATAAATTATTATTATTATATTATTATTATATATACATAAATAACTGAATTTATGGAGTGCATAGAAAAACATCAAGACCCAAACTGATCCCCACGATGAATTTCCCCTATTTTTTTTTATTTTTTGGGGGTCATGTCTAAAATTTTCAACGTCGTGACCTATTCATTTCCCTGAAAACCAACATTCCCATTAGAACGTATCAGTCTTCCAGGAGCCAGAAGCAACAGGGATTGATATGTATGTACATATAGAGTATACTTCCATCATTAGGAATACCTTAATAGAGCATTTCTTTGCTAGGGGTAAAAACATGTGAATTTATTCCCGTTAACCACAACACTTCAATAATTAAATTTCAAAAAACTAAAATGAGCTTGCAAAGAATCGCCGCAGAATTATTTTTAAAATCATGTTTGTATATACCTAAAGGCGTGTACATAACTTGATCATAAACAGCATGATATATGATGATATGATTACAAATGCAATTTGATCCAATAAATATTTCGAAGGGCAAAACTCTGTACTACCCTTCCGGTCCTAACCATATCACCCAGAGAACGGTTTGAAAATTTACTTCCTGGATTTGGACTACAATATGCACTCATGAAAACCTGGGTGCACAACAATTTTCTCTCATCCTCCGACGGGAAAAAATTACATTTGAGTTAACGATGGAACTCTAACCCAGTGATTCTCATATTGGAGGAATTTGAAGCTACTAATACTCCACATTGACCGCGTAGCTAAAAATCTAATAATCGAGTGAAAGTATAAATTTGAATTAAGTGTCTTCTGTCGTGTAGCAAATGTGTTATCTGACAATCAAGCTGCGTATAGGAAAGGCAGAGGATGCATGGAGCATGTATTCGCACTATACTCGATGATAGCAAATAGACTGCAGCTAAGGAAAGGAAAGTTATATGTACTGTTCGTGGACCTCTCACAAGCATTTGACTCCATCACACACAGCAAGCTCTGGAGTAAACTAAAAATGGCAGGAATAAGCGCAAAATGTATACATAGAATAATGGAGCTATATCAATGTGCAAAAACTAAAATCCGAACGGAATATGGGTACACAGATTATATAAGCATTCTTTCGGGAGTGTTGCAAGGGGAAACACTATCTCCACTACTTTTTAATATATATATATAGACGAAATTGTTAACTGTTAAAAAATAGTAAGATTACAGGCAGCAAAATGTGGCTCATTGAAATATTAATCTTAATGTATGCAGATGATATGGTGCTACTTGCAACTACCAAAGGAGAGCTGCAAAAGCAAATTAATGTTCTAAGACACTACCTTGACAGAAATAACTTGCACGTGAACCTGACAAAGACTAAGATAATGATATTCCGGAGAGGTCACAAATTAAGCCGACGAGAAAATTTTGTATGGGGGGACACTAACATTGAGATAGCAGACAACTATGTATACCTGGGGGTGCCTTTTCACTATACGGGATGCTTCAAACTTGCTAAGGAGCACTTTATCAAAAAATCAAAAATAGCACTAAGCCAACTGATAACGATTCTCTGTAAAACTCATACACATAATATAGAGGTGCATATAAAAATGTTCCATGCTTTAGTTAGCTCCGTGCTACTGTATTGTGCGCCAATATGGTCCCTTAAATATCTTGACCAACTTGAATCTCTCCAAACAAAGTTCTTAAGAACAATCTTCCACGCTCCCAATATAATTCCGGACTACATACTTCGAATCGAAACGGGAATGAATAGCATTAAGGCTCTTGTGTTCAAAGCAACTCTTAAACTACTAAAGAGAACACTGAATAAACCAGAAGAAGCTATTAGTTTCAACTGTTACAAGGAAATGCAAAGAAACAAACATACTAAATATAACTGGCTTGATAGTGTAAAAAATATGTTTGTAGAAGCTAAAATGACGACCGAATTCCATGAAATTAGCAAGGACTTCTTAAATAGGAATATTAATGTACTTATAGCCAAATACAACCAGTGGCTGGTAAATAATGATGTACAACGCATGCTAGAAAATAACTCTCAATTTAGCAAAATAAAGAATAACATTAATTTGAGTAACTATTTTAAAATAGGACTAAGCTGGAATATAATTCGACTTATACTAGGCCTAAGAATGGGATCACCATATTTAAGTGTTAAAGGTAAAATAATTAAACTAAACGCAATTAGAAAAATATGGAGAATAGACAAAACAAGCAAATGCGAATTATGCAACAAAGACGAAGACGAAGACAGCTTTCATGTAATGTTTGTATGCCCACACTATGAAGGGGGTAGACATTTATTAAGTGAACACAATCGGGAAAGCAATCGGAAAAATTACATTGTGAACATGTTTAAAAGTGAAATGTCTGCAAGTGAATACTTAAAACTATACTCTTTCTGGTGCCACGTAGCTAAAGTACGAGAACTATATTTTAATTTAATTGACTAATTTAGATAAGGGGAAAAAATTAATGAATGTAAACTTTTTACGGTTGTAAGGGCTTTGACCAAGTATCGACCTGAATAAATTATTATTATTATATTATTATTATATATACATAAATAACTGAATTTATGGAGTGCATAGAAAAACATCAAGACCCAAACTGATCCCCACGATGAATTTCCCCTATTTTTTTTTATTTTTTGGGGGTCATGTCTAAAATTTTCAACGTCGTGACCTATTCATTTCCCTGAAAACCAACATTCCCATTAGAACGTATCAGTCTTCCAGGAGCCAGAAGCAACAGGGATTGATATGTATGTACATATAGAGTATACTTCCATCATTAGGAATACCTTAATAGAGCATTTCTTTGCTAGGGGTAAAAACATGTGAATTTATTCCCGTTAACCACAACACTTCAATAATTAAATTTCAAAAAACTAAAATGAGCTTGCAAAGAATCGCCGCAGAATTATTTTTAAAATCATGTTTGTATATACCTAAAGGCGTGTACATAACTTGATCATAAACAGCATGATATATGATGATATGATTACAAATGCAATTTGATCCAATAAATATTTCGAAGGGCAAAACTCTGTACTACCCTTCCGGTCCTAACCATATCACCCAGAGAACGGTTTGAAAATTTACTTCCTGGATTTGGACTACAATATGCACTCATGAAAACCTGGGTGCACAACAATTTTCTCTCATCCTCCGACGGGAAAAAATTACATTTGAGTTAACGATGGAACTCTAACCCAGTGATTCTCATATTGGAGGAATTTGAAGCTACTAATACTCCACATTGACCGCGTAGCTAAAAATCTAATAATCGAGTGAAAGTATAAATTTGAATTAAACGCTGTTTCAAAAAGATATTAACAGCATGAAATATCCACTTTTCTCGAAGGACTCCGGTTATGAACAGGGTGAATAGAAATGAGTAAAACTTACAATAAGTTGCTTGGTCACTCCAGTCTTCACGAGCTTAAGAGTGATCCTGTTCTTAAACAGGGTTAGCTGAACGTTTCGAACGCAGCACTGAAACACAGTCCTTAACAGGAACGACCAGTAGGAACACTTGCTTCCACAAGAACACGTAGACTGAGACTTGCAAGGCCAAGGTTACCGTCAAGGTTGAGTGTGGAAAACGTGAAAGGGTGTTTAATGTTTTGGGACACTTCGAAAGCGTCCATGCGTCCTACTCACGCATGCCAACTGCAACCTTCACGTTGTTATCTGGAGTTTTGCAGAAGCAGCAGGGATTGCTATATAAGTACGTATAGAGTAAGTACACTCCCTTATTAGAGTTCCCTTTTTAGAGGTATTTCTCGCAAGGGGTAAAATCACGTGAACGTATTCCCATTAAACGTCATTAAACTGATCCTCAAGATCAATATCCTGGACTTTGCACTCTCTTTAGAGGTCATGTCTACAATTCTCAACGTTGTTACATATTAATTTCCCTGAAAATCCAACGTGACGTTTTCTACAACCTTAAATATTTCTACAACAGTATCAAAACAGATCTGAACAGAAAAATTGAATAGAAAATCGAGCAACGTAGAACTCAAAAACTTGAATTTTTAAAATATCCTATCTTTATGTTCCTTCTTTGACCGCTGTATCGATTGACAGATCTCAAACTAGCGGGGTGAAACAAACTTTCAAAAATCAGAAAAAATATTTTCTAAATCACGGGGGACTTCAATATTTATTTCATCTCCACGTATGTGAGTTAATAAGGATCGGTGGTTCACTATATTGTGCAAATGACCGATTTCAAATCTGTAAGTGTGATTTGAGACCATAAAAGAGGGTTCTACACATTTAGAAAATCGGTGATCTTTAACTGTAAATTCATGCACATCGTCCTTCGACTTATTAACTTTGTTTCTTTGGTTTGGGTTTTACTATTTTAAGTACAAGATAAGTGTAATTATTATAATGTATGTAAATCGATGTGTCTAATTGTAAGCGCAATCTAAATAAATTCAAACGTCAGAATGTACAGGTTGTCGCAAAAAATTTTCTTCCCCACTATTCCATTGCAGGGACAACGACAAAGCATATTATTCACCTATTTTGTTGCAAATTTTCTTCAAAGTTTTCAAAAACTTTTTTCAACCATATAGCATAAAAACTCTGGATACAGAGTCCAAGAAACAGGTTGAGAATCAGATTTGTTTTAGAATTTACAGTTTTAGATCTTTCTAAAGCTTCGATATTTTTAGAAAAACAGATTTTGACCATCACTTCATTCGAAATTACATTGGATTTTAAAGAGGTATCAGAAAGTTTCATACATTGAGAATTGTGGGCATTACCAGTACGAAAAAAGAATAAGGTTGAGAAAATGAATCTTTGGGAGCCAAAGATGCATTTCCTTCATACAAGGATCCTATAAATAGGCATATTTATAGGATAGGAACGGACTTTGCAAGAATTTATATGTAGGAAAAGGAAGGCATGAAAAATCGGCTGAGTTCTACTTTCCCGGCCACAAAATTACCTTCCACCTTCCACTAGGCCTTCCACTTGACCTCCCACTTGATATTCCACTTGACATTCCGCCAAAATTTTACAGATTTTTTACCTTCCTGATCTTTGCCTGTGATAATTAATATAACCCTCTGTGTTCTGGTGAGTGATACACAAAGTGCGAACTGGAGATAGTTAATGCGTTGCCCCCTGAATGCGAGTATTCAAACCGTAAATCAGCGTTTTAATTTATTAGGTAAAGTAAGGTGCAGTGCTAAGTTTTAGTCTTACCATTAATCGTTAGTTGTTACGGAATTTGCTACAAACGTTTTAAAAATTTTGTTCAAAATCAGTTCATCGGTAAGTATGGCAACTGATTGTGAGCTCTTTCGAATCACGTGGTTTTCCAGTGGTTGATTTTTATCAGTCCTTTGACATAATTCTACACAACTCCATCGAAATCTGACCATCATACTTGTACATATCAGTATAATGATTTTGTAACAGTAACTTGTTTTCTCACAGGTAAGTTGCAATTTCATAGTTAATTACACGAGTTGGTTTTAACTTAAAACAATCAAGTGTTTTAACCTCCGTGTTAATTTTAGGAATAAAAAATGCGAAACATAAGTTAACACACCGAAATTAATCCAAGACTGTCATTTTCCGATGAAAATCAGGCACAAAAGAAATGAGCTTCGGCCATGCAGTAACTCGTGTAGGAAGGCAATACAGTAGGTGGAAGGTCAGGTGGAATGATCAAGGCGAAGGTGGAAGGTTAGATGGAAAGTCTGGTGGAAGGTCAAATGGAAGTTTGGTGGGAGGTCAAGTGGAAGTTTGGTGGGAGGTCAAGTGGAAGTTTGGTGGGAGGTCAAGTGGAAGTTTGGTGGGAGGTCAAGTGGAAGTTTGGTGGGAGGTGGAAGTCTGGTGGAAGTTACTTATGTATTATAGTGTTAATATATGGGTGAGTGGAAGGTAATTTTGTGGCCGGGAAAGTAGAACTCAGCCGAAAAATCTAATAATTACAAGTAGGGATAGGATAGGAAGCCTCCTTCCGAGTAAAAGTATGTATGTAGGGAATAGGAAAGGTCATGAGGAAGGCCTACTCTCAAATCACTCAAAACGTTTGCATGTCTCGTTACCGTATGATTTATTACCCACGGCACCTCCCGTAAAAAATTGACCCATCCATACGCGCTAAAATTGTATCGCAATGTTTGTTCATTGGATAGAAATCTGTTGATCTAGAAATCCTTTGCTCTCGCAATGGAAAAAACACCACGATACGACTTTCGCGCGTATGGATGGGTCAATTGTTTACGGGAGGAGCCGTGGGTAATAAATCATTCGATAACGAGACATGCAAACTTTTGGAGTAGAGTTTAGAGAGTAGAGACTCTTTCAAGATAAATATATCTGCGGTGAAACCTGACTCTATTCTTCTTGAATTTTCCTCGTGTATCTCATTCGTTTTAAAAGGCGCGTCTACTCTGATAGTGGTTAAAGTCAACTAACCCTTGGACTATGTCTTGGATAATGATGAGCTCCAGAAACTAACAAATGTTTCAGAATACACGAGGTACTATTCGGAAGACAAGAACGCCAACCTGAGTTTCTACTAATGGAAGGTAACATGGAATGAGATATGTATACCAGTGAGCGAATATGAAGGTCATCAAGTTGAAAAGTGGGTACCATCTTATGTTTATGGATGTACCTATTCCGCGATGGTAGAAACAAAGCTTTGTACCCTTCAAATGTAAAATTCCATTTGATGGAAGTATCCGCTTTGGGCGGTGAAACAAATGGGCTGCTTTAAGTATAACGTTCCTTTGTAAAAGCTAGCATATTTAGAAAAATTAAGTTGCAAAAAAACGCAGATTATTTTTCGGATATTGCCCTTGAAAGCATAAACTACGATCAAATCTATTTGTCAGTTGAATTAAAACGTTAATAATCATATATAGCATTCTAAGTGTGTTTATTTTTCTTCTGTATTTGCAGAAACGACTGGTCGTACAGAGGGTGAATACAGATAAATGAAAAGAACGTCTTTATTAATTTTTGGGAACTAAAACACGCTTGTGTATATATTTAGTATTTTCAACGTGTTCCCCATGAAGTTTAGATGTGGTGCGAAGTCTTCGTTTCCACGAGTCCATGATGTCAGTGCATTTTTCGGGGGTTACTTTGCTCCATTCTTCCCTTAAGCGTTTCCAAAGCCATGGTTGAGACCTTGGTTTTCCAAGGGGCTTGTTTGAGGTACCCAAATCCAACCAAAACCATAGGGCTGGCGTCAGGGGACTTCACAGGGATGTCAGCGTTGGAAATTAAAGTTATGCCCGTTTTTGTCTTCAGCTCTCCCGCATATGCTTGGGTGTACCTGGCAGTATGCGAACTTGCAGCGTCATGGTGCACGAAAACTTTCGACGCATCTTCGCCATATAGATTCGCCACGCCGTCCTCAAGTAGAGGCTTAAGAACGTTGGCCACATAGTAGGCTGCGTTAATTTTCACATTATGCGGGACCTTTATAAGTGGGAGGACACCACGTCAAGTAATTGCACCGACAACCATGACTTTCTCACTAAACCTTTCAAGGCGCTCTTCCACCAAGTTCTCCACCACAGAACTCTCCTTGCAATAATAAATTCCACGCTCCCGATTGCAGTCACTCAAAAAGAAGAATGCTTCGTCCAATGTGACCGCAAATTCGGACCTGTGTCCCGCGAGGTGTTGCTCATAGTTCTTCCGGGAGTTGGTCTTCCGGTTTTGCTTGTGAGCTTCCGTTAGGTGATGAACCCGGGTCATTTTCCGCTTCTTTGCGCCGATGTTCTCCTTTATAGTTCGGTTGACCAAGGTCTGGGAGTCTTCGGGCAATATCATTTTGCGTCCACGGATTGGCTCCTGATGTCATCCGGTTGACCTTTCGGATAATGCCCGAATTTCGCACTTTGCGTGGGTATTGTTTTTTTGGCGGAGGCAATCCATTTGAAGCAGCTAGGTTGCCTCTTCCAATATTTTTCATCACCCGGTACACTGTCGGTAATGACACACTTGTAACTTGGTCATTTAAAATTCTTGTGACCTCGGAAGGTGACCTCTTTTCTTTGGAAAAGGCTAAAATAACAGCATGGAGTTCACTCGGTATTTTAGTCACATTTCGGGTCCGAAAAGAATGAAACTTCGCACACTTATTGTGTTAAGTGTGTTACGTTTCATTGCCCGCCAATTATCCCGCGCTTAGTTGGCGCGCAAGGTCATCTTTCATTAATGTGTAATCATCCTCTGTAGTAAGCTTAAAAGAGCATCGTATTAAACTGCTTAAGAGTTTGTAAATTATCCTCAAATGGTTTTGACAGCGTCAAGTACATACCAAAAATAACCGTTTCGGGACGCGAAATCTTTGTTGCCCAGTTGACATGGCGCTACTGCATGAAGTTTGCGGATAAGGGACGCGCTTAAATAATATTTTATATATTTAATAAGGAAACTTATCCGACACTTTTCGGAACCGATAGAATGGCTATCCAAACACTTCGGATGCAAAACTTTCATTGACCAAACCTAGAGAATCCTGAGGATATTCTATAATCTGAAGAAACAACTACACTTGTATCATGTTCTTCACCGATAGGCTAACGGTGGTATTCGAGCTACATTTAAATACTCGCAGTAACACTAGAACTCAGAGAATGCGGAGTACCAGTGGCAACGGAATACAAGTTTCCACCACTCAAAAATAAAACCAGCACTCACGTGAGTGAGTCCTTAGAGTTGGCAAACGTGCGAAATTATTAAGTATAAGTAGCTACCGGCATTTAAGAAAAATTTATTTAAACAATTTCATTCTAAGAAGAAGACAATTTAATATTTTAATTTTCACACAAAATGACACAAACTACCTACAAATATTCTCCTCCAAAACATCAAATTCTGGACAAGTTCCTCCTCTAGGTACACCCGAACGAGGATTTTTAACTTCCTTTCTGAAATCCCATGAAAGCATTATTGAAAACAAAAAACCAATAGAAAAGGTATGGAAAAAAATGGCAACAAAATCCAACTCCCACCCGTGCACCCAAAATTATTGTAAATATTTTGAATATGATTCCGAGAACGGGTGGTCGAGATATGAAAACTGTGTCTGCAATTACTGATTAAAATGACCCAGTGGCCAAAAATCGGAATGCGACAAGTATCTGAAAAATAATTGGAACATGTCCACCTTTAAATGATAGTAACTGAGTTGTGACAAGGTAACAGGAACGCAGAAACAAAAGTATTCTTAAATCGAAATCTCTCCCGAAATGAATTGTCACTGAAAAGTTTCAAAAGATTTGATAAATCTTTAAAATACCTACATGAAAGTATTAACTACCAAAAAAACTAAATATTAGAAGAAACCACGCAAAATAAATGCTGAGTATAATGTATGTTTAGGAATCTTTTAAATGAGTCCGAACGTTTGCGATTCCATAAAACTTCCATAAAACTCAAAAAATCTCTCATTGATTGAACGTTGCTTTAGTTTGGAAATTTAATGAAACGAGACTGCAACGAAGCCAAAATTGTACATAACTTGACTATGAATCGGTGAACGGATGGCGGAGAAATGGAATAAATTACTGATTGGAATGAACAAGGGATCAAAAATCTTATTATGATACATAAGTCGATCTGAAAAAACTGGAATATGTCCACCTTTAGATGATAGTAACTTAGTTTTGACAATTGGTAACAGGAACATACGGTTTTATTAAATAGAAATCTATCCTGAAATAAATTGTCACCGAAACGTTCGAAGAGGTTTGATTAATTTATTAAATTCCTGAGGTTCAGTTAAAACAGATTTTTAAACTTTTGGAGGCGTTCAAATCGCTTGTAGATTATGCTCCGTTGCTGAATCTTTATTTTAAATAAGTTTGAAATGACGCATGTAAGTAAATTAAGGCGAGTGTATGTATGTATCTATGTTTATTGCGTTTTTGAGTATGCTCATACACAAGAGCACAGATAAAGTTTTAATAATTTTAATTTCTACAAGGTATATAAGTAAATGTATAATTTATATATCACACTTTACCTCGTCTCATTTGGTTTTCGAGGCTCCCTATATAGGCACTGATGTCTAGGCATAAATTATATAGGTTGTTGGTTCTAATCGGACAAGTATTACACATTAAGTTTGCAAAGTTACTTTCTGGGTTTTCATTTTTAATTATGGTATTGTACTTAACTCTTAAGGTTATTGTATTATTACATTCCATAATTAAATGATGTCATGAGATTTGAGGGTTTCTACACAATATACATGCCTTATTTGGGGTAAATTCGATGCCATTTTGCATAAATTAAATTTTAAATCAATGAGTGTTGACAGTAGCAGCTGTGCAATTAGTGTAGTTATGTACATAGGTAGTTTGGAACATAATTTGTTTCGATCCCATATGGAGTCATTGTATGCCAACTAATTTTAAAACCTAATGCATTCAAGTTTGTAGCCCAGTTCCATACGGGTGGGAACTGAGTGTTCTCATCAATGGATATAAGTTTTTTCAACGTAATATGCTGATATCTCTCAGGGCTCATTGTTAGTACTTTATATAGATGCATTAATGCTAATTTTAGTATTGTACATCAAATTTTACATCTTCAAATTCCACGCGCAGTGAATGATTGGATGTCTTTGGGTTGGCTCTTAAACCTTTTCTGAAAAAACTACATTGAACCGTATCTACATTTCCTTCGTGGCCTAAGCCCCATACACCCGCTGTATAAATCAGATTGGACATACACATTGATTCAAACATTTGGCATATTAATTCACATGAATTACATTTGGATGTATTTATGATAGCCAGTAGTACATGTTGTGCTACAGCTTTTTTCTTAAAGAAATTTGCAGTTAACCGGAAGGAGCCTGTTGAATGGAAGGGAACGCCGAGATATGTATATTCTTTTACAATTTAAATAATGTTATTATCAAGGCGAAAGATAGGCAGAACTCTAGGTTGGTATTTTGAGAAAATCCTGTTTGTTTTACTGGTGTTAACCTGTAATTGTTTATTTTTGCAATATTCCGCTAGAAGTTGGAGTTTCTTTTTTAAGTCGCCTGGGTTGTAAGGAAGAAATACCGTATCATCGGCGTACATTAACGAGAGTATAGCCACCGATTCGTTCCCCTAATGTCTGTTGCTTGATTGTCTATAAAACTCCTGCATGTCAACTTCTCCATGTCTGCAATAACAGTGAGAATGGAAGTGGTGACAAATCTCTGTAGTACCCCTCATTAATTTATTGGTAATTAGTGTAGCCCTCAGACGTTCGGACTCTAAATCTAGCTTGGGAGTATATATTCTGTAATATTCGGATTGTTTTCCAACTAAGACCTAGCAGGTGGAGCTTTCTCCATAATAGTTTGTGGCATACAGAGTCAAAAGCTCTTCTGTAGTCTACAAACAACGCATATACTTTCCGTTTTGGGAATCGTAGGTGGTGGTGTATTGTACCTGAAAGAGGGAAAATTTGGTCAACGCATGAGCGTTTTTTCTGGAACCCGGCTTGTGATTCTGGAATAATATTACAGTTTTCAGCCCATTGGATTACCCTAACTGAGATTACTTGCGTAAACAGTTTGGTAACACAACTTATCAGTGATATGCCTCTATAGTTTGCCGGATTGGCTCTTGCACCTTTTTTGAACAGAGTAATTATTTCTATTTTAGTTAGAAAACTTGTACTTTTCAGTAGTAAACGTTTCATTGAAATCGTTTAGAAATAAGGTTAAGGAATTATTAGGGAGCGCCTTTAAACATTGATTAGTGACTCTATCTGTGCCGGAACTTTCCCCAGAACTTACTTTTTTAACGCTTCCTTAAGTTCGCCTAAACAAATCTCTCTATTTAGAAAATCCTGACCGAAGTTGCTGTAAAATTCGACAGAAAGATCGTTTTGGCATAATATCTGCGCAGATGGCTTCCCAGTCAGTTCTACCTACTTCTGTAATCTGAGTGACCCTTGGCCTGAATTTCCAGACTGCACGACAAACGTCGGTGGAGTTTTTACTATTACAAATATCTGCTTGAATGGATTCATAATATTCTGTTTTCTTGGGTATACACAAATTTGGAAATTCCTTTCTAGTTTGACTAAATTTTGATCTCCCCGCTTCCATTCTTATCATTCTACTTACCCTTACTATTTAATAGGGTTCTGAGTTTTTTTATCTTACGACACTCCATATCGAACCATGGCTTATCTGTCCAGGTTAAATTTCTAATTCTCTGTTTAAGGCAATTTGAATTTCTTGCAACTGCCTTTAATGACTCCGTTACATTGACTAATACTTCTTCGACGTTCTCTTCCATTTCCGGCGGCTCTTTTGTGCCGATCTGCTTTACAAATTCTGCGATAGAATTATTTTTCAAATTAATACACAGTACCTGTATAATGTCCTTTATATCCTATGATTACGTGAATTGGCAAGTGATCCGAAGAATGCTTAGAACTTCAAACAATTTTACCACCTTAATAATTTCTTAACTAACCAGGCAGAAATCTATTGTGCTACAAGTGTAAATTTGTTAGCTTCGAGCCAGACCCGTTTCCTATTGCTACAAGTACCCAGGGTTGGGCATTTGAAAGTATTTTTTTGAAGTACATTTTGGAGGTACATTTTGAAAGTACTTTTTGAAGTACATTTAGGAGGTACATTTTGAAGGTATTTTTTGAAGTACATTTTGAAGGTATTTTTTGAAGTACATTTTGAAGGTATTTTTTGAAGTACATTTTGAAGGTATTTTTTGAAGTACATTTTGAAGGTATTTTTTGAAGTACATTTTGAAGGTATTTTTTGAAGTACATTTTGAAGGTATTTTTTGAAGTACATTTTGAAGGTATTTTTTGAAGTACATTTTGAAGGTATTTTTTGAAGTACATTTTGAAGGTATTTTTTGAAGTACATTTTGAAGGTATTTTTTGAAGTACATTTTAAAAGTATTTTTTGAAGTACATTTTGGAGGTACATTTTAAAAGTATTTTTTGAAGTACATTTTGGAGGTACATTTTCAAAGTATTTTTTGAAGTACATTTTGGAGGTACCTTTTGAAAGTATTGTGGGGCGTTTTAAATCATCGTCTTTTATGGTACTTTGAACATTTATTCCAGGAAATATTTAAGAAATTTTACGAACCTATGAAAACTTTGGCAATATCAGTCCTTGGTTTGATTATTCTTGACAATTTTGGTGTTAATAGCCGAGGCATCTGTGCTTGGCTTTCAAAGCTCTCAAGGGACTGTTTTTGACTAACTTCACCTGCCTTGGTCAAAAATTACCGTCTTAGGCATCATGAATGTCATACAAAGTTTATGAATTTTTGTTTTAAACGATGAAATTGAATTGACTTGGCAAAATGATGCTCAACTCAAATTAATCCGCATAATATTTTCTAAACACAGTGACCAAATATAATAATTATTATCGTTGTTTTGTAAATACGTCAGATCGTTGATGAAAAAATGGCTTAACCAGAAAATCCTAATTTACTTACCCAGTGTCCTATTTTAAAGGTAATGTACACAAACGTTTTTCATGTTCTCGAAGCTTAGAAGCAGATATGTATTCATGAAGAGTTCGGTATTAAAGAATTTGTTCCAATTGGCTATCCTTACACCATACAAGAATTGTGCGATAACCAATTTGCGAGAACATCTTTCATTTCATTCACCTGGTTATTATTTTGGTATAGCAGCGTTTGAAATTCTGCTATGTTTATTAAAAATAAACAATAAATGACCTTAAATGATTTTTTAAACAATTTGAAATAAGATACTCTTAATGCCTAGGGAAAATACCCAACATTCCCAGCATTTTCAATGGTGGGTAAAAACTGGACAAATTGGGCATATTTGAAATTTTCAACTAGGTAAGAAAATATCGTAGGGAATTTTCAATCGGCCAACCCTGTAGTGCTCGAGTAATACCCAGGTAAAATTAATAGGTACTCGGGTACGGGTGCGGGTTTTGGGTACATTTTGGGTACGGGTAAATTGTGGATACAGTTACTAAATTTCGTTTTCAGATTCACACAATTTTTGTCCTATTACCTCAAGTAAGGTGCTCATTTTATAGAATCTTGTTGTACCCACCGCCGCATGTGAAACAAAAATTGGAATTTTTTAAATTCGCGGATAATCTCGTAAGAAGACCCGGTTTACACATTTTTGTTTTCAAGATAATTACTGTCTGTCATAAATTTCTGCGGGGATTAATAGGGATTTGTGGTATTTTTTTGCAGGTGATATCAAAAAAACCTGATTTACCAGATTTTAACCCGACAAACTTTGTAAATTGTTTTCGGTGCCGGTGCAGGCCATTTCCAACTATGTTACCAATATTTTTGGAGCTATTTGATAGAAAATTCAAATTACGCAAAAGCATGGAAATGGCAAGCACCGGTTTCAAAAAATAATTAAAACCAAATCCGGATTTCCGGATTTGGAAAGGATCGCAGTGGCGAATCGCGCAGGGTACTTCGTGCAGCATCTAACAGTGGGAAGAATTAACGCTGTGAGAGGACGGCGAAGCAATGACCATTGCAAATGTAGTACTAACTTAATGCCAAATAGTTCCTTTTGTTTACATTCCCTACGACAAAATTCTCTAATTCACAAACTTCCTATAATGAACACATATAAAACATGGTTCTTGCAAATAATTTATTGAATAATTATTATGAATACACATAAGTGTAACTTTTGTGAAGAGGCAAAATGATCTGCATACATTTTCATTAACAGCAAAATGAACTACTTTTATATATTTGTTACCCAGTAGATGATTTTCCTTTATTCCAAAATGTATGTACGTATAAATCATTTTCCATCCTCCCCTATACCATGGCAATAATAAATGTTAATGTGACCAATAAATTATTATAAAAAATAAAAATAAAAAATAAATATTCTTTATTCAGGATTCTTTTCGGGCTGTGCCCATATCACCCATACATACATTACTTCTCCACAACCAACTACAAGTGAGAAGCTTATACTGGCTCTCTTCAGTCTGAATGTTTTTTGCACCGGCAACTTATGTACTGGGTATCGTACACGGGCCGGCGTCTCGTGCTAGCATTGTGGCCGCAGAGCAAGTGGGACATATACCCATTGTCCATTCCTCGCTAACGAGTATAGCACAAGCCCTGAGCCACGCCCCTTAAAGATAGGTTAGAGAGGAACTGTGTGTAGGAGTGAGGCAGTGGAGGGCAGATGCCACGGACGCTCTTTCACCAGATTAGGGTATGCAGATGCGATAGGTCAGAAGTATGCTAAAGAGCTCCTTGCTCAGTCATTGCTCAGCACACTCCAGCACTACCGCATCAGCACATCCAACCGGATCCAGAGTGCAACAACGTCGCCAACACTCTTCCACACAGAAAGCTATAGTAGGAGACAGAAAATATCCAGGAAGTTATGCGGGGTGAGCTGGAGTCGAAGCCAACTCCTCTGCAACCGAGCAGACACGCTACACCACCGAGGCGCCGGGACACCTCAATAAATTATTATATATTGCATTGATGGGAACGACGTTGCTTGATGTATGTATGTTTTACATTTTTGTAAACGTTGTAGTGGTTTTTCGAAGTCTACAGTATCGTTGACAAGTTGTACCAATGAATATCTTTATCTTGTTTTTAAATTTAACGGAAGCGATTCACATTCCAAATATTGTATATAAATAAGTTATTAATGTTGTTATAAATTTTCTCATCCAAATATACAAGCACGAACTTTAATGAATGCAGTTACTGTTCAAGGATATAGATAGTAACAGGTTTGGCCAAAAAGCACTTAGGAATGAATGGGGGAGAGGTTGAGAAATTTAGGGGACTGTCACGTCAGTAAAAGTGATCTCAGCGCGCGCTCTACTTTAAGGGTGCACCAATACCCCCAATGCCAATAACCAAGCTGCCAAGATTTTAAAACTTGGCGCTGGAATGGTCTGGGTAGGCAGGGATTGGTGGTTAGGTATGGGTACAGGTCTGGTGGTTTTAGGAGCGGGAAGAGTAGAAATTACCTAATTAGGTTAGGCATTAGATTAAGGTTTGGGTTGAGAAAATGTAAACATATTGTTTACATTTTCTTATTAATACTTTTTTATATTTATTTTAATTTTACAGGAATGGGGAAAGCAGTGAAGGTCTTCAAAATCATCGGCGGAAAGTGTCTGTTTGTGTGTGTCTGAAGTGCAGTGAAAGTGACGGTTTTTTGTCAGTTTCCACACTGACAGTTACTGTTTGCGATTTGAAAATACCCTAATAAAAATGCCTGCCAAGTTAAGAATAACTACTTTATAAACAAAATTCGAAGTGGCGGCATTTTGATTTAGATGTGAAGGCATTGTTAATACCAAATAATATATTTGAAATAAAAATACGACTCAGCAAAGCACGAGTAGTTTCAAGTCAGAGGTATGTATCTAAGACTAGAACTCTTTGAAAAATAATTTGATTTACAGTAGCAAAGCAAGGCATTGTTAACATCGAAAAAAATTTGTAGACTAAGCAGAACAAACAACCAATAACGTTTGTCGACAATTCAACAAATGTCAGGAAACGGAAATCTAAATTTAAATGGCTTAAAATATTAAATATATGGTCCGGAAACAAATTGGTAGCAGTTGTTTCCACGCGGTATCTACGAGAGGATTTTTGTGGTGGATGTCAGGATAGTATTTAATAATTGGGGGAAAGATTTATTTAATTTTAAAATAACCGGGACTTTATAATCACGTATTAACGGGAAAAAGTGCAATTTACTAATTCGCAATTTTGGAGAGCCTATGTGATAAAACAGAAGGGGGCAGGCACATGCTCAATTACGTTGCAATACGAGAGGTATTAGCCGTAAAATAGCTTTAAATAGTTTCTAGTCAACCTTTGATATTGACCCCATGTGAAATATGACATCTGACACGGACAGACATGCACAGATACTGATTTACCAAATTTGCTAATTTTGTAGACCGCGTTAACTACAGTGACCGCTGGGGGTCACACGAACTGTCAAGGGGCAAATGTGTCCATTTAAACTCATAATCCCAGAGAACTCCCTTGCATTTGGTTTATCAAAATTTGGAACTTTTGACATTGACCATATGTTAAATACAGGGATATCTGGGGTCTATAACTTTATTGTTACTACATCTAATCGGACTGACATGGTCACCGGTGATGTTTGCAGAGCTATTAATAAAATTCAAGATCATTCAAGGTCTTTTGAATTGTTATTCTTAACGTAGCTTTGAACGGACCCCCGTGCAATGAGAAATCATATGGCACGGACTGCCATAGTCTGGACATTTATGCTACACAAACCAAACCTTGGAAATATAAGGAGCAGTAGAATGTGTAAATCCGGGGACGGGAACAAGGATAGAAACGACAGGACTAAGCTAAATTAAAATCATTTGCCGATGTTGACAAAGTTAAAACTACGAATTAGGAAAATGGGAAATCAGGAGTTTTCTCCGCCATAAGATAATATAAGGCATTCTTCAGTAACAAACAAAAACTGTGTTTACTACACATTCAAAAGTCTAGTTTAAAGTCCAGTATGTATGTACGTATTTCACTTACTTTGCCCTTCGTTTTATTTTTCCAGAAATTTTAATGACAACCTTATTTCGTACATTCCTTGCATCATATATAGTTTGTATCATCGTGCAAAAATATAACGGTCATAATTCTCCTTAAAGAAGACAAGTCAATTAAAAAATAAGTTTTATAGTGGTGAACTTAAATTAAAACAATGTATTATTACTAGAATCGTTCAGTACTTACTAATTTATTATTCAAATCCAAATAATTTGGGATAAATTACATTCACGTTACAGTTTCCTGGTTTAGTTACATTTTCATTTTCCCGAAAGTTATTTCGTTTTTCCGAAACAACAAGAGAAGGAAAAATGAGTGACAATGTTTGCATAAGCTTACATTTTAGACCTGGATTGACCTTGAAAACGCAGTGAAATCAAAGAAAGTTTAAACAATCGTGGACTATAAGCAAGGCATTATGTCTTCATATTTATAGATATCGTTTTAAATAACCTTTCTTAAATTACGGTATCAAAAATGATTTTTATCATACTGTCAAAGCATTTAAAAAAGATTTCTAAATTGCTTGTGGGAAAATAACATCCGCCGAGTCTGTCTAATAACATTAGCGCAAATCCAAATAATGTCGCCGAGAAAGTAAAGTAATGTATAGAATTATCCGTGAACAGAACTATAGAACAATGAAAACAATTGACGGTAAAATTCCACTATTTACAGCCTTAACCTGCATAACACTTGAAAAACAAAGTAAAAATAAATAGAAAGTACAAAACCTATTAACTCCAACTTATTAATTACAACATAAAACGTGTAACCGACTGCTTTACTAATATAATCAGAATCTTCGATAGCTTAATAAAACAAAAAAAATTATCAGCTGTACAACCCTTCCCTCCTTACTCAAAACATTTTTATTCCAACAGTGTCGGGATAATCGGAACCTAATATTTAACTGCACTTGCAGAACGTCGTTGTAAACTTCTCGCGACTATTCAGACTTTCCTTGCTTACTCAATACAGAGGCTAGATTATTTTTAGTTCTTAGTGTGTCGGGATGATTGGGACCTAATATTTGATTGTGCATTTGCAAAACGTCGTTGTAAAGTTCTCGCGCCTCTTCAAATTTTCCCTGGTTATCCAAAACAAAGGCTAAATTATTTTTAGTTATAAGTGTGTCGGGATGATTGGGACCTAATATTTGATTGTGCATTTGCAAAACGTCGTTGTAAAGTTCTCGCGCCTCTTCAAATTTTCCCTGGTTACATAAAACTGAGGCTAAATTATTTTTAGTTCTAAGTGTGTCGGGATGATTGGGACCTAATATTTGATTTCGCATTTGCAAAACGTCGTTGTAAAGTTCTCGCGCCTCTTCAAATTTTCCCTGGTTATCCAAAACAAAGGCTAAATTATTTTTAGTTATAAGTGTGTCGGGATGATTGGGACCTAATATTTGATTGTGCATTTGCAAAACGTCGTTGTAAAGTTCTCGCGCCTCTTCAAATTTTCCCTGGTTATCCAAAACTGAGGCTAAATTATTTTTAGTTCTAAGTGTGTCGGGATGATTGGGACCTAATATTTGATTTCGCATTTGCAAAACGTCGTTGTAAAGTTCTCGCGCCTCTTCAAATTTTCCCTGGTTATCCAAAACAAAGGCTAAATTATTTTTAGTTCTAAGTGTGTCGGGATGATTGGGACCTAATATTTGATTGTGCATTTGCAAAACGTCGTTGTAAAGTTCTCGCGCCTCTTCAAATTTTCCCTGGTTACATAAAACTGAGGCTAAATTATTTTTAGTTCTAAGTGTGTCGGGATGATTGGGACCTAATATTTGATTTCGCATTTGCAAAACGTCGTTGTAAAGTTCTCGCGCCTCTTCAAATTTTCCTTGTTGGTGCAAAATTGAGGCTAAATTATTTTTAGTATTAAGTGTGTCGGGATGATTGGGACCTAATATTTGATTGTGGAATTGCAGAACGTCGTTGAAAAGTTCTCGCGCCTCTTCAAATTTTCCCTGCTTATACAAAACTGAGGCTAAATTATTTTTAGTTCTAAGTGTGTCGGGATGATTGGGACCTAATATTTGATTGTGCATTTGCAAAACGTGGTTGTAGAGTTTTCTTGCCTCTTCAAATTTTCCTTGTTGGTGCAAAATTGAGGCTAAATTATTTTTAGTATTAAGTGTGTCGGGATGATTGGGACCTAATATTTGATTGTGCATTTGCAAAACGTCGTTGTAAAGTTCTCGCGCCTCTTCAAATTTTCCCTGGTTACATAAAACTGAGGCTAAATTATTTTTAGTTCTAAGTGTGTCGGGATGATTGGGACCTAATATTTGATTTCGCATTTGCAAAACGTCGTTGTAAAGTTCTCGCGCCTCTTCAAATTTTCCCTGGTTATCCAAAACTGAGGCTAAATTATTTTTAGTTCTAAGTGTGTCGGGATGATTGGGACCTAATATTTGATTGTGGAATTGCAGAACGTCGTTGAAAAGTTCTCGCGCCTCTTCAAATTTTCCCTGCTTATACAAAACTGAGGCTAAATTATTTTTAGTTCTAAGTGTGTCGGGATGATTGGGACCTAATATTTGATTGTGCATTTGCAAAACGTGGTTGTAGAGTTTTCTTGCCTCTTCAAATTTTCCTTGTTGGTGCAAAATTGAGGCTAAATTATTTTTAGTATTAAGTGTGTCGGGATGATTGGGACCTAATATTTGATTGTGCATTTGCAAAACGTCGTTGTAAAGTTCTCGCGCCTCTTCAAATTTTCCCTGGTTATCCAAAACTGAGGCTAAATTATTTTTAGTTCTAAGTGTGTCGGGATGATTGGGACCTAATATTTGATTGTGGAATTGCAGAACGTCGTTGAAAAGTTCTCGCGCCTCTTCAAATTTTCCCTGCTTATACAAAACTGAGGCTAAATTATTTTTAGTTCTAAGTGTGTCGGGATGATTGGGACCTAATATTTGATTGTGCATTTGCAAAACGTGGTTGTAGAGTTTTCTTGCCTCTTCAAATTTTCCTTGTTGGTGCAAAATTGAGGCTAAATTATTTTTAGTATTAAGTGTGTCGGGATGATTGGGACCTAATATTTGATTGTGCATTTGCAAAACGTCGTTGTAAAGTTCTCGCGCCTCTTCAAATTTTCCCTGCTTATCCAAAACTAAGGCTAAATTATTTTTAGTTATAAGTGTGTCGGGATGATTGGGACCTAATATTTGATTGTGCATTTGCAAAACGTCGTTGTGAAGTTCTCGCGCCTCTTCAAATTTTCCCTGCTTATCCAAAACAAAGGCTAAATTATTTTTAGTTCTAAGTGTGTCGGGATGATTGGGACCTAATATTTGATTTCGCATTTGCAAAACATCGTTGTAAAGTTCTCGCGCCTCTTCAAATTTTCCCTGCTTATCCAAAACAAAGGCTAAATTATTTTTAGTTCTAAGTGTGTCGGGATGATTGGGACCTAATATTTGATTGTGGAATTGCAGAACGTCGTTGAAAAGTTCTCGCGCCTCTTCAAATTTTCCCTGCTTATCCAAAACTGAGGCTAAATTATTTTTAGTTCTAAGTGTGTCGGGATGATTGGGACCTAATATTTGATTGTGGAATTGCAGAACGTCGTTGAAAAGTTCTCGCGCCTCTTCAAATTTTCCCTGGTTATTCAAAACTGAGGCTAAATTATTTTTAGTTCTAAGTGTGTCCAAGTCATGAGAACCTCTCAACTTGGTTCGCGTTTTGAGTACATCAATAATGAATTGCTTTGCTTTATCATATCTTCCTTGGTGGTTCAGAGCCATGCTCAATTTTTCTTTAATGTAAATGGAGTCTGAACTGTTGTCTCCCCACAGAATTTCAGACGTACTTAAGGCAGCACTTCGTATATGTACCTCATTGCTGTAACTTCCTACATCTTGTAATTTATTTGCAAGAATCTCTTGAAATCTCACGAGTTGCTGTGTGCAATTGGTAGATCCTACGTCGTGAATTCGTATAACGTTATGTAGAATTTCATGCACGTTTTCAATTTTCGGGCTTAACCTTTGGACAAGTGTTATAACTGAATCCACGATTTGGTCAAAGTTTTGATGTATATACGATAATTTCGAACCCTTCAAGTTAGTTGACTCCATTTTGGCAGCTTGGATCATGCGGTGCATTTGGGAATAATCATCGCATATTCGGATTAAGTTGTATGCATGTAATAAATTCAGAACTTTTGCCAGTTTACCTTCCACACGACTGAAAATTGTCTTAATAAGCACTGCTTGTATATTGTCCGGGTTAAGTACAGCCATTACGTCCAAGCATTGAAGGGACAACTCTCCGTGTTTCATAGATCCAATTTGTTCAAATGTCATTTCAAATAACGCAAACACGTTTAATTGTTCTCCGTTTGGTTTGGTCTTTATAAATTTTTTCCTTTTATTGGCAACGTCAGTTATAAAATCCTGTAGTGTGTACGGTTGTGCACCAAGAGCGACGCTATGTTTTCGCTTGTTTTTAACGAATGTTACTGCTTGCTGCAACGCGAGCGGCAAACCCTGGCAGATTTCTACCACCTCTTCAAGCAGGACAAGATTGTCTTCACAATCTCTGAACTCCAGCCAAGAAAGAAATGACAAGCTTTCGCTCAAATTAAAGACGGCTAGTTCTTCAGTTTTAAAATCATCCCAGACCCGATATCTTGTTGTAACTATTATTGCGGGAACTTTCCATCCGGTTTTGACAGCTTTTGGAAGCAACCGATATAGTCCATTATTCCCATCATCGGTCATGAATGATTCTACGTTGTCAAAAATGAGCAGTGCAAATTTGCTGCACACAAAATCATAAATTTCTTCCATGATCATGTCGTCGGATTTTTGTCCCCCATCTTGGATTATATCCAGTGGTATTTGTCTAGCTATTTGGAGAAAGTTGCTTGTTGCTATGGTATAGTTTTCAGCGTTGATCCATAGCACATGTCCGTAGGATGATTTGTACTTTTGAATGTATTTTCTGACCATTTGAGTTTTTCCGACGCCCCCTAATCCATAAATGACTACGGCTTGAGATCGTATGTAGCGTTCGTCATTATTTTTCGTTTCAGTCCTCCAGAGGTACTCATGCAACTTCGTGATAAATTCTTCTCTTCCAAAAAACGAAGGAATGCTTTCTTGAATATTGAATTCAATGCGGTCTTGACGTGGGGCAGGTGGTAAATTTGTTTGAACATTCAAGGTATTAATACCACCATTAAACACCGCTGGAGCTATGACATTGCCGTTTTTTAGAGCAAAAGAGATTGGAACTGAGATAGTAGAAGACGAGGGTGCCTAAATTTGTACGTATTATTTATATAATAAGTTTACTCAATTTTCTGCGTTAGTTACAATTTTATAATGATTTTAAAAAATCTTACCTCTGCATTTTGTCCCCTTTCAACACTGATATCTTGTTCAGTTAATGTTTCATTTAAAGGGGAATCCTGATTGTTTTCTCTAAAAAGAAAAAACCGCAAAATGTAAACCTAACCTCATTATCATACTGGAACTCTTTTTTATTAAAAAATCTGAATTGACTTAATATAATTGGATATTGTTTAACTGCATTACAGGATTCTGTTTATTTTTTACGCATTCCAAACATCTTGAACATATTTATCAAATATTTTGATAATTATTTCCAGTAAAAAAACAACAAACAAATTGAACTTGCCTCATACATAATGGTCTGAATAGCTTTTAAACGCTACTGGCTTTTAAATTCTGATTTCGGATTTTGTTCCGTAAGATTTTAATATCTGCTGATACGTAATTACATGCTTATACCAGTTTTACAAATGAGTAACTTTGTGATTTAGTGTAAATAAACCCTCATTATATTTTTATGTGCACTGAAATCATTTGTTACGGATTTTCAAATTATTGGTGCCTATCTTTGGTTCCACAATTTGTATATGAGAATTATTTATTTGATTGAAATGGCTTAAAATATGAATTCCAGTAACATTAAAATTTGCAAATATGTATGTGATAGACCAGAATCCTGGAGTAATAATAAGTTATAAATAGAAATATTAATGAATAGAATAATATAAAATACGAGTAGAAAAAATAATTTCATTTAGCAAGTCTGCTTTAAGAAACGCACAAAGGTTGTGAAATACGGTAATCAAAATCAGCGGAATAAACCAAAACTTTCTAGGAGACAAAATTATGTGTAGTATTAAAGTAATAGCTTATTTGTGTGTAGTATATTGAAAATTTTTTTCACGCAGTTCTGCGACTTCATTTATTGCTATATCTGTGGAAACTACATACTACATAATTAAAAAATTCAGGTTATCATTCGAGTCTTCCTGGGAAAATCAAGATGTTGTGGGATTTGTTATCATTACAGATAGAAGTTCTGATACGTAACAATGCAGTAAAGTCTGGACAATATTTTCAAAATCGGGTCAATCAATTACTTTAAGGTCAATTAAGTTACATAAGATATAGAAGGTTAAAAATTATTATGATAATTCTTAGGTAAATTAAAATTACCCGACGAATTTGGTGAATATGTTTCCCATTTTACTATATATCGTCCAATACTTGTGGTTACTGAAAAGGCGAAAAATTCGGCTGACTTTAAATTTCCAGGAACTGTTGCTGAACTGCTTCTCCGTTTATAGTCACAGTAAATGCTGTTTACAAGAAAGCACTTAAAATTTGTGATACAGTTATAAATTTAATGATCAGAGATTCATTGAAATGAATTTATTACCTCAAAGATTGGTGGCCCCCAAAACTGGAGTGATCAAAAGTTTATTAAAGATTGACAACTATTTAACTGGAAATCACTGTGGGTAAGGAAGTAAACGACAGAGTGGATTGTGTTAAACTAACTGTATACGTTAACCAACTTCGTATAATTACCTAATCAAGTTGAGGTGCGTAATTTGTAAAAGTTGCTAAATCCGACGATTATTCGGTCACCTTTAATTCAACCCCCATCAAGTATGTAATTATTTATCTAGTACATAACACCAAACATAAAAAGTTAATCGTAGTAATGTAGGTGCCTGTCAATCTTTTAGCTTTTCTGTATGTTTATATAACTACGCTGGTCATCTTTTCAAAGTCTCATAATAGTAAAGTGCAATTTGGTTTCGATGGCACCCCGAAAAGAAACAACTTGAATTTGAATATTGTGGTAAACGGAAACCAGCCAAATAATTTTACAAAACCACTTAAGTGGGGTCTGCTATAGTTAGATTGTATTGTAGTAAAACTCACACCTCGTATACATATGTATGTATTTGAAGGCATTATCCGCAGTTAGATTAGTAAGTATGTCGATGTAAAATATTGCTATGTACTATTTTGATATGCTGATAATAAGACATGTTGGATAGCCAATCTGGGAATCCTTTGATAAATCGTTTGACAAACATTTTACTTTCGAATGTTAATACTCATCAAATCACTTCTATTTTTTCAACCAAACCCAGTGCAGTAACTCAGGTGCAGTTTGATAAACGCAGCAGTGCTTTCATCCCCAACATCATTAAAATAAAATGCTTGGGTTCGTTCGGCTAATAAAGTTAATCAGCTTCTATGTTCAAGTACTTAATTTTTCCAAGCCCTTGTACGCGACATTATCATGGTCCCTGTAAATGTCACCCACTTATCAATTAAGCATATATGTATACACATATCAGATAGCAAAATTTTTCAAGTCATTGCATGTCAAATTTTAACAGTTATGGACGTGGAAACCACGCAGTTCAACATTTCAAAGTCGTGTTCACAATAAAGTTTGTTCTCAATAAAATAATAATAATAATGGAAGTGGATCATGAAAAGAAGCAGATTTATCAACCTTGTGTTCCTTTCTTTAAGCAGAAATACAATTTGAAAACTATTGAAGTTATTGGACTATTAATTGGAGCTCGTGGAACTATTTTTGAACATTTTGAACAATTTAGACAACGATTTAATTTATCTAAACAGCTTATAAACGATGTAATTATTACCACAATTCGTGGATCTTACAGGATAGCATTTCATCACTTGTACAATTAGTATGTTTATAACCAAGTTTATAACAAATATTTTTTGTGTTAAAAATGTTTGAAATTATTATGTACTGTGTCGTAAGGCAAATACTATTGTGGTATCAGTGAAATAAATTATTTCTTTCTCTCTCTAAAAGCATCGCTAACACGAACCTTGCTTTTACAATGGCTTGACTTTATTTATTAAAGAGAATTCACATATTACAGAAAGGGAACACGTGACCAAGTACTGTTGCCTCTTTATAAAGAGTAAAAGTTCTTTAAAGGGGGTCTGGAATAGTAAGATATTACTGTAGTGAAAATCAGGGTCGGTTCTACAATATTGAAGCCATGAATTATTTGGAGTTGCAAAACTGAAGGATTATGATGGATGTGTGGATTTATGTTGAAATGCGGATAATCATGCTAGGAAATAACCAGTCCGTGAATATTCGCATTATATGTGCACGGGGGTGGAAAAAGTTCGGGAACCGGGGAACGCGGTTACTTGGCAAAAGAGACCAGAAAGTTGACAAACGTTGGGTGATGGGTGAGTTGGAAAATTTTTGGATTAGGGCTCCGGTAAGGTAGTTGACAAATCCCAACGTAGTTGACAAACGTTGGGTGAGTTGGCAATTTTTTTGGAATAGGGCTCCGGTGGAGTAGTTGACAAAATCAGTAAAGTTGACAAAAATGTAGGGATTTTTCTCCGCCGGGGTAGTTGACAAAATCAGAAAAGTTGACAAAAATTATGGGATTTTTCACCGCCTAGGTAGTTGACAAAATCAGAAAAGTTGACAAAAATTATGGGTTTTTACTCCGCCTAGGTAGTTGACAAATTCAGAAAATTTGACAAACATTTTGGGATTTTTCTCCGCCTAGGTAGTTGACAAAATCAGAAAAGTTGACAAAAATTTCGGGATTTTTCTCCGCCTAGGTAGTTGACAAAATCAGAAAAGTTGACAACAATTTTGGGATTTTTCACCGCCTAGGTAGATGACAAAATCAGAAAATTTGACCAAAATTTGGGATTTTGCTCCTCCTAGGTATTTGACAAAATCAGAAAATTTGACCAAAATTTGGGATTTTGCTCCTCCTAGGTATTTGACAAAATCAGAAAATTTGACCAAAATTTGGGATTTTGCTCCTCCTAGGTGTTTGACAAAATCAGAAAAGTTGACAAAAGTTTTAGGATTTTTCCTGGGCGGGGTAGTTGACAAAAATTTAGTGATTTGTCTCCGCCGGGGTAGTTGACCAACTGGGACACAGTTGACATTTCGGTCAAAAATTGGTTACTTGGCAGTTTGGAACTTTTTCCACCCCCGTATATGCATATGTATAATCATTCCAAATCGAATGAGTCACTAAATGCTTAAATGTTAAACTTGTATTCATTAATACATATTATTTTCAGTAATAAAATTACTTGTGTACTAAGTACTTGTCATCTGATTTGGAAATAAAAAATATTAAATGAAATTTAAACAAAAAGGATATGTTATTTAATTTCGTTCAATTTTCCATGGCTGTAAAACAT
This sequence comes from Allacma fusca, assembly GCA_947179485.1. Taxonomy (NCBI): domain Eukaryota; kingdom Metazoa; phylum Arthropoda; class Collembola; order Symphypleona; family Sminthuridae; genus Allacma; species Allacma fusca. The sequence goes on along the minus strand of OX359247.1, from coordinate 33,123,028 downwards.
TTCACGCTCTGATTTATTCGGCCGGAAGGAAAGTCCTATAAATTAAAAGTGAGTATAAGATTTTATGTGCATTACTCAAGGACTACATCAAATCCATTGATTACTCCTGATTTTTTCCTGCGGCTAGTCTTCATTTGAAATTGGTTAGTATGTAAAAATAGCTGGAAATAGTCGAATCAATTAGTGAATTTACATGTCAACTGCATTGTCACCATCTGGATAATTTACGTTCTCCCCAGGATTTGGCCAATGTGCTAGAACATGCTTGCAACAAGTTCGTTCAGTGAACTAGTTCCTGAGCTGAACTTTTCAAAAATATTTAACATTTTGAGTGAACATGAATGAACGAAAATAAATTAAAAGAATAAATGCCTGAACGTGAACTGAATTATTTTTCACTTTGAATGAACTTGAATTAGTAACGATAAGTATAGCAAATTGGTGAACTGAGCTTAGTTGAACTTGAGGAAATAATAGAACGCGTAGTAACAGATATTTTATTTAACACATTGTCTCCACCTTACCACCTGCAAATACCACGAGCTCATCAGTTTTGTTGTTTATGATGTGCTATTATCGTGTGTACTGAGCGATTCATCTCGGAAATCCAGAGAACATGAGCAGCACAGACATAATTGTTGCATGCTAAAGTAGTGTATTTCGACTTTTCGTTAATTGTGTAATATATTTGTTAAGTTTTATTTAATGTCCAAGACAATCCCACCCAAAGTAATTTTTGATAAAATCCGAATTTTATCAGTGGGGAGAGAGAATGGACCAGTAACTTATTTTCTGTATTTAGTTTACCTAAGAATAGAAACTAAAAATAAATCAATGAATTGAACTTTTCTGCAATGCCGAAACTGAGATTTGTCCCCTTTAACATTCGTAAATACTCGGTTAAATAACCGGTTTTTAATACCAAATAAATTATTCGCTTAGCTTAAATGCAGAATTAAATACATAATTTATTAAAAATGAGCTGAATGGAACGACTAACTGATTTAACTGAACTTGAACTGAACTGATATAACTGCAAAATTAATTTGAACTGAACGGAATGGGCGGTAAACAAAATTACGGTGAACTTGAGTGAACGTCATATTTGTAGCTGTATAGCGAACTGAGTTGGAATGAAAACGTTTTTAATCCATGGAATATGGAGTTGAACTTGAACTGAATTTTACCACGAAGTTGCAAGTATGGCTAGAACTAGGGGAATATTTCCTCCAATTGAATATCAAGTAATTACATTTTGACCCTTTCAATTTCTCCAAATTATGTAATAGTAAACTATAGAGAAGGTCTCTTATTAGGAAGTGCAATATAACGATACTTTTTTTCTAAGCGTGCTCTCATGAGGAGAAAAATAGCATCGCATTATAATAGGCATGTTTTCCCGTAATTTTGTCTCTACGCTAAATCATGTTGTACGAGAGGTCAGTTGTAGCGAAATTTCACTGATGCACGTGAATATGCTTGTGCTAATTGTCCGAAGACAATGAAAAACTGCAGAAGAGGAATGCTCCAAAAATATTTTACTTACTTAATGAGATATTGCTCTTAAAAATGGTTACCTTCATACCGAGAGTACTGTATTAAATATAGGATTTGCTATCATTTATACATGGTTATACATATCAAGGATGGGAATCGGAATCCGTATCGGTATCGGAATTATATTCGAAAATTGGAGGATTTTAATTCATATTGGAATTCCAAATAATTCCCATGAAGTATTTTAATGCAAAATCGCATTCAAAAAAATTTTTGGAATCGAAATTGGTATTCAAATATTTTTGATTGAATTCCGATTAAAATAAAGTATTGTTTTCAATGGTATATTTCCTCAAGTGTACATACTTAAATATAAATTTAAAATTTTCACAATTTTTTACTTACAACGTAAAGTTAATCAAAGAGCATTGGCGTACGTTTTCTTCATCCGAAATGTACATGCTTCCGCATCCTACGTAAAATAGAGTCGAATTATTAGCACTTGTGAGATGCTTTTAAAGTTTGTGCTCAAAACTATTGTTTGTCCTACAAGTTAATTATTCAAGTAATTTGAATCGTTGATACTAAAATTTTTATAGGTAACTAAAAATGGGCCGAAAGAAAATTAGTAATGTTGGAGTTCGAATATCAGCTGAACGTGTTTTTCAGCTCTTAAATTTATACTTAATTACTAGCTTCCTAAAACATTCATGATATCATGTTTCTAAGGTTGAACTTTTTCCGTAATTAAATTCTTTGTATTTTCAGTATACCAGGAGTATTTAAATAAGTATTCAAATCGGAATTCATAATGAACGAATACTCGAAGATATTTAAATCCGTATTAGAATTCGTATTTTTCAGTATTGCTATAAGTATTTTAAATCGGAATTCTTCGCCTTGAATATTTTAATTCGAATTAGAATTCATATTTTTCCGATTTCCCATCCTTGATACATATGGGATCCACTGCAAAGGAGTTAATCAACATGCAAATATGTAGATACATAATTACTGATAACTATTCCGATGCAATTGCAATTAAAATACTAAAAATTCACAGCTGGGAACAATCTCTCTTGCTATTTTTACAGTACATACGTAATAATTGTTTATGCAAACGAATACGCACCTACAGGTATCAATGTTATATACAAATCTTTATATTAAAACCATGAGTCTCCCTAACCTTTTATTAGTAAAAATGCACAATGCAGATAGCTCTGCAGTAATATGAATATATTGTGTAGCATTAATATATGATTTTATTCTATAGATGTACCCCTGTATTTTAGGCCTTTGAAAAGGATACAACCAAAAAACTCACATTCTTCAACGATGAATCAAGACTTTTTGAACTACAAGAATGGAACACATTTTTGAATAACTGGAAGTAAATTTGCTACAAATTGGGGGAATAAAATAATTTTTACCGTTGCAATAATATAAGCTGATGGGAGAAGCTATGTTATATATAGTAAAGTAATTAACATCGGGATGTTACTGCTCAGTCACATAGACCTCACCTGCATGTTTTACTGGAAAACGTTTGGGCTTATAGTTTTCAAGAGAGCAAGCAATGAACTAAAATAAATATGAATGAAAATAAGATGAAGATTAGTGCTCGGACCAATTCAGTTCTGAATTGTAAATTTTCGGTTCAGTTCAATTCAGTTCAATTCAATTCACTACTTTTTCAATTCAGTTCAAGATGAAACTGAACCGATTGATTCAGTTCATAACATTGAATTGAACTGAATCGTTTTCCTTGAACTGCAGTTCAAACAGTTCATTCTGCCCCGTACATTTTGATAAAAATGCATCGTTTACAAGCTCTCCAGATCCTTTAAGTAACGATTTTATCCCCTGATTTAGCTTCCTTCTGTTTTGCGGTTAGAAAACCCTGCCGTCGTTTCTAGAAAGTTTATTTTTTAAGCATATCGGCGGAAAGCGTTGAGTTTCGATTCGGTTCAATTCAATTCAATTCAAAATTTTGAACTGAACTGAATTGAATTGGTTTTTACTGAATTGAATCGAAAATCCAGTTTCAATTCAGTTCAGCAGGTGAATTGAACTGAATTGGAAAAAACTGAACTGAATTGAACCGTTCCGACCACTAATGAAGATAACCAAATGCATTTTAATCACCTGATCGATTATTATTAATTATTACACATTACTGTCTGGCCGAATTATTGTTGTAGTAATTAATCATTACACGAACCTCCTTCTACTCAAAAAGCGGTGATATAGCTTTAATAACTAATTTCTAAATTTTCTGGAGAAATAATCTTTTCCGAAGAAATAATCTTCCAATTACATGTGACATGAGCATGCAGAAAAATACAGCTAGCACTTGACTAGTGCTACATATTTCGTCGACACCATCAATACCTACAAATATCAAACGGATTATTTTCATCACACGCTACACTGAGAAAATGTCGCATTAAGAGCTAAAACAATTAAAGTGATAAGTAATATGTAATGACAGAATATTCGACTTCTTGAATCATTTGACCTACAAGATACAGGAAGTAATGCATTGCTTGGTAAATAATATGCTCGTCTAAATTTTCCAATTTTTGTATAAAACTGAGTAGGACCCAAGACATGATAAAAACGTACAGTTACAGATATTCTCCAATTGTTCTAAATTCAGGCATTTGCTGGTGAACCACTGTGGACTGAATGAAACCAATTAATTATGCACAAGGAGATATTTCTGTCTTATCCTTACTTTCTGCAGTGCACATAGACAGTTTGCAGGTTCAACGATTGAATGCCGGGCCTATGGTTCAATGGATCCTGGATAATTACATATGCAGCACATTTGAACGGAACACTTGACAAAAACGTTATATAATTTAGCGCACATGACAGCACAATAGTCAATGTTATGAACGCGTTTGATATTCTTCCCATTCTTTACAATCGAGTTACACCGTTTGCATCCGCCATACTTTGTAATTCCATTGGAATTACACGAGCTTCCCGAGTATGATGAACCAGTGATTGAGGTAACGTTATGAGTTATAAGTTAATAATATTGAACAATTATGCGTACATTTTTTACAACGACCTGTTTACAAAGTATTTGACAAGAATCTTTTTCATCATTTTCTTGTTAAAGTTCTGGTATAGGAACAGTATGAAAACAAACTTCTTTCGTGTACGTTAGGGAATCTCATCAAAATCATGTCAGGGCTGGTCAACGTTGATTACGAAACAGAATGCAATGTACCGTAACTACGAAATTCCTGTTTGTTGGAAAACCTGCATTATCTATTTATATGCTACTATTTTATTTAAGGTTAATAATAAACATGCACAGTATGTTCAGTGTCACGGTATCATAGTTTTGTAAAACGTCTTTTAAATGTATAGTACTGAAATTGCTACTTTATTATTGCTCAGTCCAATACATTTTTACCGTTTCTAACGAATAGCGGAGGAGCAAAATGTTTTCAGGCACCGGGTATTATTTCCTGACTTTTTAATCATTGTCCTGGATTAATAATTGAGGTCTCAGGGTTCATAAAGATCAAACAAATCAGGGTTTTAGAATCCTAATTGCTTGATTTAATTTATTGTCCCACAAAATGTTTTTCATAAAATGTGTTGTTTGCCAGAACTTTTCTGGGGTTCCCGACCAGAAAAATGGTCTCTGTATGCACATAGGTCCATCGAGAGTATATGTACTGTTATGAGGGGGAATGGGGATGAGGGATGATTTGTGTGTGTGTGTGAGTAACTATGTATGTATGTATATCTAAAGGGGAATAGGGGTTAGGGACTCAAGCTTGGAGTGAGAGTGTACGTGATCAATAAATAAATATATGGGATAGAGATAATTTAGTTGAGAGAGAGTTTTACTAATTGTGAGTTAAGAGATAAATCAGAACTGAGGATTGAACGGCAGGTTCAATCCTCATATGTGTTCTATTACATATGTACATACAACGATAATAACATTTTGTTCATATGACACATTCCTTAACAATTATGGAGAGCATCTTCCCATGCTCTCTCTCTCCTATGTATATACATATATATGTACTAGCCGTGCGTAACATGCGGGGGGTTTGGAAGAAGCAAGCTCCGTCTTGCTCGTGGGCCTCAATATGGTTTTTCGTGCTTTAGCTTCTCTTGACTACCTTGCTGTGACGTCACGCAGCGGGCCGTTCGAATTAGTTCCTCGTGTCGTCTTCTTACTTTTTCCTTCCTGTGTACATTTCATGTTTTTATACTTGTTTCATTCATATTTCATAACCTATTTATCCAAATCGGTTCAAAATTTCCCAAGTTGTTAGTTAACATGTGTTAGACATATACGGGGGGTCAAAAAATTTTGGTCCCCAAAATATACAAATTATTACCGTGCGGACTTTACAATTAGTGTTGGACTATGCTAAATTCATCTCAAGATTGGACTTTCATCTTAGATAAGTTTCATTGTATCAATTTCTTAAATTATTATAATTAAATATTATTGTTACATGTTATGTAAATGTTTAGTCATATTTTATGTGTGGTACAGAGTAAAAATAAGTGAACTATATATTAAAAAGACAAATATTTTTGTGTTGTTTTCAGGAACTATGGGGATGTGGAGGGTGAATGAAAATCGTCACAAGGTGATCAGTCTTGGTCGGAAATTCTGAAATGGGGAATTTTGTATGGCCATACGGGAGGGTTAACAATTATCGTTCCTTTTACATTTTGTATATTATATTATCATGTTATAATTATTAATGGAAACTAGATATGTATTTATGTATATATGTGTATAACATGTAATGACTTAAGGATATATAAGTATTATGATGTGGAAAATGATTACGAACGTACGAATGTATTGTAGTATAACCCTTAATATTAATACGTGTTATCCTATGTATTTTCAGAATCCGGTGTCTGGAATTCTGGGGTGAGGTGCTATCAGCGCTCTACTGATAATTAATCCAACTCATCGTGTTTCTTGTTGGCTTCGCTGGAGCAACACTGCATTGTATATTGTAAGTGTGTAAATAAACTAAAATAAATAAGAAAACAAATATTAGAATCATGTTTGGATTACTAGGACTATATATAGTATGATGTAGGCTACATAGGTATCTGATAATAGGCATGTTAAAGGTTGCAGATGTGTGTATATGTAAGTAATTAATTAATCATTACGAAAACCAATGTATCTTTTCAACGTGAGTCCATACAGGAAGAAAACATCGAAGCCATCTTTAGGAAAACAACTTCAAGATAGAAGACCTCAAAGAGATTTTAGTTGTGAACTGGCCCAATGTGAGCCAGTAGGCTAGGGATTATGGGTGTGGGTTGGCTTCGGCACCCAACGCTACATCCAGGTCAATGGGCACGTAGATGTGACGGTTAGGGGGAATTTGTTTTGAAACTACGCTTTTAATATTATTACCGAAATTATGTCAGATGATTTTACAACACGAGTTAGCGTCACATGGGTAAATTGACCGAGGCTGGCTTATTCAGAAATGAGTCAGAAATATTAATCTTAAGATACATAGGAATATGAAAACAAATTTTCAACTGTTTTGATGTGGGCTCTCGTGGACCGCCTGAAGTCTGAGTCAAGTCTGGTTTCAACATCGGATCCAATGAATTGTTGTGATTCTGCTTCCAACAGTTGTTGTTGAGTTCGTCGAGTTCTCTTAGTAGGGATTGCAATTTCCATTGGTTGTTTCATTAGGGCATCTCGATATGATTGTGTTGGTGAATTTTCGGCCTGCAACTTCTGCGGTGGCGCTATGATAATAGGGTTGTTATCATCTGTCAGTGTCACCGGAATATCTAGTGATTGTGGAATCATTTGTGGGAATGGTGATGTGAAGGTCTGTGGAACCGCGGGTTCCAGATATGGCATTTCTGTATTATCTGTTGATTCGGTAGTCACTGGGTTTAATCTGTCTGTAGCACAATCAAATTGTAAATTCTCTGGCTCTAGTGGTTTCTCCAAAAATGATTTCTCGGTAAAGCACGAGAGTCTTTGATAGTAGGGCTTCAACCTGCTCACGTGGACTGTGATAGTCCGTAGTTGGTCTCCTTCCTGTGCTCTAATAGTATAATTTACCGGAGAGTTTTTTTGAATAACGGCGAATGGGCCTTTGTATCGTGGCAATAGTTTTGTACTGACTCCTGCTTGAATGGTCCGTGATTCTATGAGTACTAGGTCTCCTATATTGAATTCCACCATCCTCTTGGATTGATTTACTCGCTCTGCGTATTTATTTCGTTGAATTTCTATAATATCCTTAGCTCTCCTCCAGTTTCTGGCTATGTTCTCGACAGTCCTGTCTTGTATATTCGTTAACGGCATTGTATTTGTTATGGGGTCTCGTGCATTGTACCCATGCAAAAGAAAAAATGGTGTGTAACCGTGGGATGTCTGTATCGTTGTATTAATGCTATATACTAGGGATGGTACTGCTTTGGTCCAATCTCCTCTGGTATCCTGTTGGTACATTGCTATAGAATCACCTAGTGTCTGGTGAGCTCTTTCGATAGCCCCTTGTGTTTGGGGTCTGAATGCTGTAGAATAGGCCATCTCGAATGAAAATACTTTAGAGAGTTCCTGCATTACTTGATTTTTGAATTCGGTTCCTAAATCTGATTGAATTATTTCTGGCATTGAATAATTCGTCATTATCTTGTTCATGATGAATGTGGCTATTGTTTTTGCATCATTTTGAGTAACTACTTCGGCTATTAAGAATTTAGTTAGGTAACATACCGCTGTTATAATATATCGCGGGCGCCCTTCGGTGTTAGTTAGTGGTCCTTGTACATCTATCTGAATCCTTTGGAAAGGTTGCGTGGGAACTGGTATGAATTGAAATTCTCCGGCTTCTTTCTGTCTCGGTGCTTTCCGTTTCTGACAGATTTCGCAGGTTCGGACATAATTCCGAATGTCTCTTTGCATAGTACTCCAGTAAAATGACTCGTTAATTTTGGCAAGTGTTTTTGTAAAGCCAAAATGAGCAAAAGCATTGTGATTCCTTCTTATAATATCCTGGGTTAGGGAACTCGGTACTACGATGACTAGGGCTGCTCCTGGCATTCCCCGGAATTTGCATAGTACCTGGTTTTGTATGCAGTATGCTTTCCTTAGCTGTGCTGCTGTGGGTAGGCTGTTTATGATTTCTCGGAGGTCGGGATCTTTGTCCTGTTCTTCCCTGAATCTATTATAGCTGATTGCATGGATGGCTAAGTTGGCTTCCTCATCGGTTTCTTCACATTTTGGATCTTCAAAAGGGTTTCTGGATAGGCAGTCAGCTACGAAATGAGTTTTCCCTTTCACGTATTCTATAGTGATATCATACTCCATGAGTAACAAGTTCATGCGTTGAAGTTTGGGCGATATGTCGTCACGTGTTTTCATGAGATAGCATAGTGAGTGATGATCTGTTCGTACTGTGAACGGTATGCCTAGTAGATATTCTCGGAGTTTCTGTACTCCCCACGTAATGGCCATCAATTCTAACAAGCGTATGTGGTAGTTCTTCTCTTGTTTGTTGAGCCTTCTGCTTATATAGATAACTGGATGTTCCTTTCCATCGTCTCCTACTTGAGCTAGATAAGTTCCGATTCCGTATGTGCTCGCATCGGAATATAAAAATGTTTTTCTAGATGGGTCATAGTGAGCCAATATAGGCTGCGTAGTTAACTGATTCTTTAAATACTCAAAACTATGCTGACATTCCGTTGTCCAGTTGAAAGCGATATCTTTCTTGGTGAGGTCGATAATTGGAGCTGCAATCATACTATAGTTTTTTATAAATTTACGGAAAAATCCTGTCATACCTAGGAAGGATTGTGCTCCTTGTACTGTAGTCGGAGGTTTCATGTTTTGCATGGCGATGAGGTTATCGGGATGGGGTTGAATCCCATCTGCAGTCACTGTATAACCTAGTAGACTGATTTTTTCGAATGCAAATGAACATTTACTGGGCTGGAATCGCATATTGAATTGTTGAAAGCGTGCGAATAATTTCCTTAGCTTGTCGAGATGTTCATCTATGGTTTTTGACATAATTAATATGTCATCCACATATGCCAGTGCAGTCTCATATTTTAAATCGCTAAGGATTAAATCTATAACCCTACAAAAATGGGAGGGGGCGCATACTGCTCCGAAAGGCATCCTCTTAAATTGGTATTGACCTTCTCTGGTTATGAATGATAATTTCTCCCGTGATTCCGGCTCGACTGGAATCTGATGAAAACCACTAAATAAATCCAGCGTGGAAAAATACTTGTGTCCTCTAAGTCTTCGTAGAATTTCATCAATATGAGGTAGTGGCCAATGTTGAACCTTCGTTATCTTATTAAGTGACCGTAGGTCAACAACAACTCTGGCTTTCCTGATTCCCTGGTCATTAGGTTTTTTCATTACTACAATTACTGGCGATGTGTAAGGCGAGGTTGACGGTTCTATTATATTATTTTGTAACATCTGGTGTACCTCTTCATTTATAATTTTGTCTTGTGTGGCCGCCGTTCGGTACGGCCGGTGGCTCACAATTTGTCCTTCTTGAGTTTCCACTTTGAAGGGTAGCACAGTACATTTCCCTATCTCGCTGGGTGAGAAAGCAAAGGATGACCTGAATTCTTTTAGTAACTGTCTTATTTTCTCTTTGTCATCATTCTCGAGCTTAGGGTTGATTTTTATGGTATTGATTTCTTCATCTGTTTTTGTCGAGTTGGTGCATATTGCGTTAATGCTATGCAATGACGTAACTATTTCCGTTTCTTGAAGTTGCTCTGTAGTTCCAATTCCTAAACCGTGTGGTAAAATTACATCATTGTTTCGTGGGTTGGTAATTAGCATCATTGTTGACGCAGGATTGACTATAGAATGTGGCATTAACAAGCCATACTGCTGATGCATTGCGTCATGACTTTCGAAATAGGCTGCTGAGTTGAAGTTATTTTCTGATGTAACTGAGATATATGCGTGCGATCTTGCTGGTATTTTTTGTGATCCTTCAACTCTTATAACTCTTTTGGTAGCGTTGGCACATACTGTAAAAATATTCTGGCATTTTGAGTTCGTTGCTGTAGTCGGTTTGTTTACTGTCACTTTTTTTGTTGTACATTGCTCTGACTTGTGGTATGAACTTCTTTTATTAATTCTTTTTCGTGCTGAGTGAGTGGATACTGGGATAAAGACTTCTGATGAGTCCTCTGAATGATGCTCATAATCTGTTGATGCTTCAGATTCTTTAGGCTTGTCCTCCTTTGGTGCTACGTGTACGTGGAAGATAGATGAGTGCTCATACTTGGAATTTGATACGTGTTGTGATTCGGTTTGGGTTGCAACATGTTTCGGTAGGATTGGGACATCACACATCTTCTTTATTTCCTCACTGGGTTCGATGAACTTGTATATCATCTCTACATAGCCCATGAATTTATTGTATATGTAATTCTTGTCGGTATTAATAGTAAATCCCCCTTTGGAATAGAGGAAGTCTGTGCCAATTATGGCTTTTAATGCAAGTCCTGGTGCTAATATGAATGGGTGCAAAAAGGTGCAGTGATTGATTTTAATTTTAATGAGGGCCATGCCGGCGTTCTCCATTCTATTTCCCGAGGCATCGATGAGCGTGGTGGTACATGGTAATTTTTTGGAATTCGGTGGTACTAATGATGGGTTAATAAGGCTAGCTGCTGCACCAGTGTCTATCAGACACGTTGTTCTGTTGAGTCCAAGGGTAACATAAATTTTAAGGGAACATGTAACTGAGTTGATGTAGCATTCATTTCTGTCCTTTATAATCGTGATGGAGGGAATATAAGCTGTCTTGTGAGTGGATGGGTTTAATTGTTGCTGTCGTATTCTTGTATCTGGGCTTGATTTGGTGGTGGCCCCATAAGCATAGGTAGGTTGCGCGGTGGGGCCTGATCCGCGTTCCCGATTCCATTTAAATTAGTTTGATAATGTTGTTGATAGTTCCTCTGGTTTCTCTGCTGGAAATTTCTTTGATTCTGGTATTGCAAATAGTGACCAGGCATTGGTTGTCTGCATTTTGCTGCTTCATGTCCTTGCCTCTGGCATCGCTGACATGTATTGAATTGTCTTGCCTGTTCTCGGCAATCTTTTGCTCTATGACCTTGCTTACCGCAGTAGTTGCAATTTCCAGAAAATCGTCTTTCCTCTATACACTCCTGTGAGTGTTGCTGGTAGAGTCCCGGGTCTTGCTGTTGGAATGTCACTCTTTTTTGTGGTCTGGGGCTGAACCCTTGTTGGTTCATTGCCATTACTGCTGTCTGGGTTTGCTGTTGGGCAAAGGCTTCCATTAGCGTATCCAATTTCTTTGATAGTTGGAAGACTTCTTGGTCTACTGCTGCTATTACTGTTGGCTGTTGTCGTCTTGCTGACCTTTCCTCATATGTTTGGAGGGCTGTTAATAATTGCCTGAAGGTCGTGATTTCTTCTTGCCAGTTCCGTAAAAAATTGAACGCTGCATCGTCCAGTCTTCCCTTGATGTGTATTACTCCTTGTTCCTCCGGCAAGTTTTTCCATTCTTCTTTTGCGGCCGCTTTCACTCTCAATGCAAACAGGCTGGGCTTCTCGCCTGGTAGTGGACACATAGATAATGCGTCCAATAATTTTCCTTGGGTATCCGGAATATCCCTCGGCATCTCTTTGATAACTGTGTCCTGAAATTGCTTGTATGTGTGGTAGTGATTGGCTGCCACACTATTATAATGCTTTATATAGTATACCGCCCGAAGTGTGGTGCCATGGCATCACACTTTTTAAATAATTAATTAGTAAGCCCTATGAACAATTGCTTTGGGATTTCAAATAAAAATGTAATGAAGTAGAGTAATACTATTAAATTTGCATGAAAACCCCCCCATAAATGAGCTAATATAGTACAAATATAGAAAAATCCACTGATCGGGCCTCATCCGAAGAGATTACATTATGAGTCATCCCCAAATGACGTTGTGTCAATGGTATGACGTCAGCTTTTAGCAGTCATGGGCGTTACTATCTTCCTACGGCTCCATTTCCTCTACTATTATAATATTTGGTGCATCAGTTTAAAATCCCACTTAATGTTGCAATTAGTGCATGAAAGTAAAAATTTGGTCGAAGATATTAGATTGTATTTTGAATGGAGCACGGAGTTCATTTTATAGAACTTGAACTTGATCATAACTTATAAAATTACTAAAACGTTTTGGACCCGCTTTCAAGTAATTGATAAGACGGTACCAATGTAATCGTGGAGGTGCGATAAGAGAAAATCTTGCGGCATCTATGTGATTGTGGGATGTCGGCAGGATAAATTGCAGGGGCATTGGACTTGATGAAGGACTAAAACATTGAATCTACTAAATTTTATTCCAGATTTTCTCAGCACTACCCTAGGAGTGCAACATACATCCTACTTACTAACATGTGTAGGACAATAATACGAGTGCAAGTGCTTTTCTTGCACACATTTCTGAGAAAATTCTGAAGTACCCAAGAAAGCCATTGTTTTAAATGTCGGCTCCTGAATAGTAATCAATGATAATTGAAAGTAAACACTGGAGTCTAATTTACTAATTTACATAATTAAGAGGTTAACAGTAATATAATTGGCCTATGCACGTTAGTGTTGCACTCATCTGTTATGTAACCATCAGTTATATTCATGACTATTTGTCGCCGTTAATTTTTTCTTAAACAATAATAATTCGTAAGACTGCTCGTAGTTCATCTATGGCATCATGTTTATTATCAGTAAAAATTATCCTTGCAGGGAATAATAAGTTGCGTTTAAACTTCTTGCTATCTTCAGAACAGGTGAAGAAAACAATCGCTTCTGCTCGTTTTTTAATGGAACGAGAGCCTCGAGTATCAAGAACACATTTATAAAACAATAAGTCGGAACCTTTAATAAATAAAGATTGAATAATTACTGTTCAAAGCACGAAAACAGTACAGGAACTATTCTCGACCACTAGATATCCAGAATGCGAATTTAATGCCGATACAATCAAAACAACAACAAGTTATCAATAATATTGATTCACTCCGAATACTATTTTTGCCGGGATGCAATGTTGCCACTGATTGCACAATGCTTACATCGGTTTTCATTTATTTATTTTATTTTTATATTCAAGTTATATTCAAACTTTATTCAAGTATTTATATTCAATGTACTTGAATTTGACTTGAATTTGCCATCAAGAAATAAATTACTAACTTGAACTTAATGGAACTTGAACTTCAAAATTCACATTGTAATTTCACTTGAACATGGTGTTCAAGCTTCCATTTATAAAATTTCCTTCAATTGACGTGACTTGAACTTGATACGCACGTGAACTGTTTAAGTTATACTTGAACTTCAATAGCCCTTAGGATTTAATTCTTGTACAGGAAAAACTCGATATAACGGATTCCCAGGGGACCGGTAAAATTTGTCCGCTATACAAAATTTCCGTTGTATGCACATAACGGCTTTTATCCGTTATATAATTTCCGAAATGACAAATAAGTCTTATTAGGAATATTGAGTTAAATTCATCGAAATACGACATGGAAAAACCAGACTAATAATATAATAATTATTCAACTGTAGAGACATTGAATTGATTGAATATAGAAGTATAATAATTTAATATTCATCTACACCAGGCCTGGCCTGGATTTTTTAAAAGTAGGTACGAACCGGAGTAATCAAGTTCACATAATCAAGTTAATTTCGGCGAACTTGACCATGAATGGTACTTGACCATGAACTTGACCATGAACTTGACCATGAACTTGACCATGAACTTGACCACGAACTTGACCATGAACTTGACCATGAACTTGACCATGGACTTGAATTTCTAGTTATAGTGTTGTATGTATACTTATAATTAGAAAGGCTAACAAATTACCTGAGATCTAATTTCCATTTATTTTTTAAAATTGAATATCAAAATTTAGAAGTAATGATTGAAAAACTTATAATAAGAGAATATAAAAATAACTAGATTTCCCGTAGAATTTTTTGAATGATGCATGGATTTCATCAAAATTGGTTTGAGATTTGAATTTCAACCATCCCTTCAAGCACAGACAAACACAAATGCTGTCTTCTAACATTCTTTTAGGAGTTAGTAGGTCTGTGCCAGGACAACTGAAACAGGTATATATATATATATATTTGAATACACTTACGAGCAGTGTTTGCAGCTGAATGGTTTTTGTAGAATCGCAAAATGTGAAATGCTTGTGGACCTTAGGTCATTTTTTCCGGCTACTTGATGCAGTTAGACTTCCAGGATCAGCATCTTCTTTGCACTGTTGAGACTTTTCAGATGTGCTCATTTTCCAGTTGTTTTTAAAATAATATGATTATTCAAAAATTTAAATCAAGTTAAAATTGACAAGATGTTGTGAAGAAGAAAATACAACAGGATTTAGCTTGTAATATTTGAGCGGGGAGCACGTTCCTCGTTGAAAACACAGAAATACCGGTCTAGCATTTGCACGCGAAAACGCTGTGATTTAAATTAGCGTTTAGTTTACAGCTTCAGCAAGGACATCTGCATAAGAACGATTATCTATAGCGTATTATATGAATATAAGAACTTGACCATGAAAAGTCAAGTTCATGTTCATGGTTTTGGGGTTATGTGATCCGAACTTGATCATGATATTGATGTCAAGTATATAATGAAGACCTGACCATGAACTTGATTCGAGCCTTAAAATCAAGTTCAAATTTCATGTTGACCCGAACTTGAGATTTCAGTGTCAAGTTCAAATTAACTTGTAACCCGAACTTGTCAAGTTTTACTTGAACTTGAATGCCAGGCCTGATCTACACGCAAAAACTTAGTTATTGGTTGTTGGGCTTTTATCATTTCGGTCTATTTTTACGTGAACACTTAAAAAATTTCTTTCAAATATCATTCTCTCTGGTTGATAGAGCACGATTTTTTCATACTTGAGTTTGAGAGTTCCCACTTTGAATTTCAAATATTATACTTGCTTTTTCTCCAAAATTTAAACTCGGTTTGATTTTTCGGACATTTTAACACTAAACAAATTGCAAGACATAAATCCAAACTAAATAGATGAAACATGCAAGTTTTCAAGAACTCTTCAATTCATTCAACCAAAATGTATGTGCAACGATTTATAGACTATTTTGTAATAAATTTCCGCCTAAAATCCGTTATATGCATGAAAAATGTTTCCAAAGGGCTTCAAAGTGTGTCCGTTATAACTAATTTTCCGGTATACAAATGTCCGGTGTATGCAATATTTTTAGCATTTGTTATATAGGAGCATTGCTGGGACAACTAAATCTGTCCGGTGTAACTAAATTTCCGTTGTAGAGCCACCCGTTATATCGAGTTTATCCTGTATATGACTTCTGGACACTATTTCACACTAATTGTGCAGTAACCGAACCAGTAATGAAACTAGCAGTAAAAATGTATGTATATCAGCTGCAAAGAATGTGAAATCATTTATGAATGCAAAACCAGTACGACATTACTGTTCACCTGTAATACTGCAATAATATATGCAAATGTCCTTTTTGAAGTACAAATTATTTAAATACTCGTAATAAAAGCGTGCTCCAAATTAATACGTATCACAACGTTTGGCTTACAGTAACCATTCTAAGCATTGCACTTGGTTTTGCTGTACTCAAAATAAAAATAAAGGGCAGAGTCAAAGATATTGTTGCAATGGCAGGACGTAGTTTAAGACCCCGAAAGGCAGTTAATTACACCTGTCTAAACCAAAGTGGAACATTGAGTGATTCAACTGATGATGAGGATCACGAAAGTGAGGGTGTATTTACCGAAGAAGCTCAAGTTGAAGACGCCATTTTATCTTCAAGTGAGGTAGGTAGTAGAAAATATGTAAAATTAAATAACTGGAAGAATTCTGCTATTAGAATATTTACCCGGACTATCGGTATGTGCTTATAAAATTCTGTTTAACAGGACGAGGATCCAGACCTTGAAGAAACAGGAAATGTTTTTGCTGGACGTGATGGAACTCAATGGACCACAAGAGTGCCCAGAGCACCTTTAGATGCTTGGAGATTTAGTTTGCAAGACTTTCAAGACGGGCCGAAAAATGAAGCCAATGTCCCTGAAAACAAAAATCGAACGAAATTGGACTTCTTCAAATTAATGATCAGCCAAGATACTACAAAAAGTATTTGCAATTGGACAAACAAATGGGCTCATTTTTGTGTCAGAAATTGGAATAAGAATCATCCAACTGGGAAGCCAAGACTTTGGCGTGATGTAACTGTGACGGAGATTTTAGGATTTTTTGGTCTGATTCTACTGGGTGGCGTTGAAAAAGCCAAAAAGAAACCCTGGACTGAAATGTGGACCAAAAATGAAAAAGTAAGTAGCATCATAATAAACAATCTGTAATATTATAAATATAAGGTTTAGGAGTATAAAAATAAATTGTATAAACAGCTCAAACGAAACTATTATGTAAATATAATTCTTCTGATAGGCTAACAAACTACTATTATTGACAACGGATACAGAAAATGTACACATAAATTGACAAGGTATTCATGTAATTAATTGATGCAAACTCATAAAACTAGTAAAAACCTTTTATTTTCCCCATTTCGGTAATAAATGATAATATGTAGTGAATATCAATCGCTTTCAAATTTGTGACTAAGAGTTGCGTTTGTATTTCTCCTGATGTAACCACATAAATAAGCACTAATATATGAGCACTAAATAAGCACATGTGTTCATACGATAATTATAATTAAAATAGGAGCGGATTTTGCAGTTCATTTTACATCATTCTGAATCATAGCAAACCGGTTAATCATACACAAAACTAATTTTAAACCTGTTTATCGGTCATTGCATGAACTACTGAATAGTATTTTAACACAATACATCTTTATAGACAGATTTGTTGCAAAATTCATTTGTAAAGCATGGAGTTACAATAATGAACTTCATAAAATAAAAAACCTAAACTTGCTTTTATTATGTCTAGTTAAAGTTAGTGTGTATAGTGTGTGTAAGTACTAAATTGGGCCACATGATTAGTATACATTATTACAAACATTTCACACATGTCGACTTAATTCTTTTTTTGCAGTACAGAAATCCCGCGTTTGTGGCTACTATGTCCAGAGATCGATTTTTTAGTTTGATGAGTGTCATTAGATTTGATGACGCAATTGAAAGACATAGATTATCAAATCTTCCGAGATCATCCAATAGCATTGAAGACAATGACAAACTGGACCCAATAAGGAAAGTGTTTGAGGCCATAACATCTATATTTGCGGAACTGTACACTCCTGCTGCCAAGCTTTGTATAGATGAGCAGCTTGTTAGATTTCGAGGAAAATGCCCGTTCAGAGTCTACCTTCCATCAAAACCAGGCAAGTATGGAATTAAGATTTGGGCACTTGTAGATAATACCTCTGGTTATATCCTCAAGCTTATTGTCTACACAGGGAAAGAAGGAAATCAACGAGAGGTAAGATTTCAATTTTTAATTGACATGATGGTTTAGCTTACATATCATGTTTCAACTCTAGTTATTTCTTGAGGTGTTAAGTTACATAATAATAACATACTACATTAACTTGCAAAATATACTGGCTTTAACACTACTACGTTCTTCTTAAATGCGTGTACAGTTTAATTTATGTAAATTACAGATTGGTCTAGGCAAGAATGTAGTATTAAAACTTGTAAAGCAGTATGAAGGAACGTGCAGGGGAATTATCGCTGATAATTTTTTCACTTCAATGGCATTGGTGACGGAATTGGTGGCTTTGAAGCTTACATACTGTGGAACATTGCGTAAAAACAAATTAGAAGTTCCGAATTACATTCGGACACTACCAAAAATAGAAAAGTCTAGCACGTTTTTATTCAATGAGGATCATATGGTTACCCTTGTGCGACACAATTCTCAGAAAAATAATTTTGTACTACTGCTGTCATCAGCGCATTTCGACAATGATACGCTATCTGTTCCATACAAAAAAGGACAATTTGATCTACCAATAATAATAGATTATTACAACAGTAATAAATTTGGTGTGGATACGGCAGATCAAATGATAGGCAACTACAGCGGTCAGTATCCATCGAAACGCTGGCCTATGAAGGTACAAATTTGTCTAACATTTATTTATTTATTACATTGTTAATTAATAAAAACTTTAAAATGTTCTTAAACTTTCAGTTGCTAGTTCACCTATTGGATTGTGTGGCACTTAACGCGTGCATTATTTGGACCAGAAATTCCCCATTATGGAATAATGCACACAAATCGTCTAGACGAAAATTTATTAGGGAACTAGCCAATGAGCTAATTACTCCCCAGATTCAAAACCGAGCTGCTACTGTTGCCAATCTTCCAGGCCACACTCGGAGTGCAATGAAAATAATGGGCATTGACACACAAACTAGTGAGACTACTTTACTTAAGTGTTGATTGTATATATTATGATTTAAACTTTAAACTTTTCCTGCTATAGATATTCGTCAAATCCAGCAGCAATCCGGAGATGATCCTGGTCAACGTCTTCAAGGCAGGTGTTCCTTTGATCCCGGACCAGTCAGACAAAAGAAAGTCAGCCGAAGGAAGTGTAAGAAATGCGAGGCTTGGATTTGTGAAGAACACTGGAGACTGCTTTGTCCGACATGCTTTGAAGTAATTTATTTAACATTTTTTAAATATTTCTCAAACTTTAACGCATTATTGCAAATTAATTTTTGTGGATCCATTTCAGCTGTACAGTGCAAATCAGCTTATTTCCAACGTGTCTCCGAATACCAGTGCAGCATCTGATGAGTAGGGGTGCAGTAGTCAAAACCTTTTCTTGACAATGAATTATAATGAATTATAACGTTCAATTTGTTCGAAATGTTTCAAGTAATAGTCTTTGTGCGTCATTTATTGTCCTTTTTAAAGTAACATTATCAAACCATTTTCAAGTCAATTTTCAAGTCATTTTTAAGTCATTTTCAAAAAGTCATTTCCAAGTCAAAGTTATTTTCAAGTCAAAGTCAGTTTCAAGTCAGTTAATTCCAGGTCAGTTATTTTCAAGTCAAAGTCAGTTTCAAGTCAGTTATTTCCAGGTCAGTTATTTTCAAGTCAAAGTCAGTTTCAAGTCAGTTATTTCCAGGTCAGTTATTTTCAAGTCAAAGTCAGTTTCAAGTCAGTCATTTCCAAGTTAAAGTCATTTTCAAGTCAAAGTCATTTTCAAGTCAAAGTTATTTTCAAGTGAGTCAGTTTCAAGTCAAAGTTATTTTCAAGTGAGTCAGTTTCAAGTCAAAGTAAGTTTCAAGTCAGTCATTTTCAATTCAAAGCCGTTTTCAATTCAGAGTCATTTTCAAGTCAGTCATTTTCAATTCAAAGTCATTTTCAAGTCAAAATCAGTTTCAAGTCAAAGTCAGTTTCAAGTCAAAGTCAGTTTCAAGTCAAAGTCAGTTTCAAGTCAAAGTCAGTTTCAAGTCAAAGTCAGTTTCAAGTCAAAGTCAGTTTCAAGTCAAAGTCAGTTTCAAGTCAAAGTCATTTTCAAGTCAAAGGGATTTTTAAGTTTTTGCGACTTAACAACAAGAAACGTGATGATATTCCCTCAAATGCCAAATTTTATGACGCTGAATTAGCTTTTTTAAATTGAATATTTTTTAAATAATTTTTTATAATAAATAAACCGCATAATTATAATTAAAAATCATAGAACTTCTTTAAATACATAATTACTTGTGCAGGTTCGCTCATCGTTGCTAATTGTTTCACCTTGTTCTGCAACGTCATTTACAATAATTTTAATTTAACTTATCTTTCGAAAATGTAACATACAGTTGACCATGTGAGAATACCGCATATAGCCATTTAGCGTTTATAGTAATTAGTACTCGCGAACCTATAAAGAGCGTTTAGGAGAGAGAGTCAAGATTTAAAAAACAATCATGGCACGGTCAAATAGTAGTATTTAGATGATAAGGAGCAAATCGTTCGCCATTTTGCCAGAGCTATAGCCTCACAATACTACAATGGTCCTTATATTGTGTTTTTTCGAAATATTCGACACTGGTGAGTATGAGTTCGATACTTAATTTATTCAACAATGTCATTGAAGGACAATTTATCTTGAGCGGGGAGCATGTCTCAGATGATTCCTTGTTGGTTAAATAAAATGTTGAATCTGGACGAAAAATTGGCAAATTGCATTACCCCCAACCCCCAATTTTTGACCAGGATAAGCCACGAACTTATATCTATATATCTTAAATCAAGGCAAACATTAAAGAATACGCACGATTCAAGTTTATTTATTTAAATTTTGGTGTCTGAATTTATTAAGCTAAATTACGATTTGTGGCTAAATCTTGCCTCACGTTTTTGCCAGCTTTGGTGAAAATATTCAATTTATGGATTTTATGCCGTGCATGCTTGAAAGTCTTAAATTTGAAGTAAATAACAGTAAAATCTTATTTTTTGTAAAATATTTCCGGTCGACATATTCATTTTTGGGTGTATTACATTTTAGAGTATGCTTTTCGTCGCTAATGCATTTTTAATGTAGTTGAGTTATTTTTCCTGTCATTGAAATACATTTTGTATTGTAGAACTATTTTTCTGCCGATGAAATGGGGTAGGAAACATCGGATGCCGAGCATTGTTTTAGGTCAGACGAAACTCATGGGCGTTGCGCAATGTTGCATTATGTTACGTAATGTAATGAATGGTGTGGTGCCTTCGCATCACACTTGGGAGTGCAATGCTGACATTGTTTCGGATAGAGAGGGTTAATGAGATATTGCTCTTAAAAATGGTTACCTTCATACCGAGAGTACTGTATTAAATATAGGATTTGCTATCATTTATACATGGTTATACATATCAAGGATGGGAATCGGAATCCGTATCGGTATCGGAATTATATTCGAAAATTGGAGGATTTTAATTCATATTGGAATTCCAAATAATTCCCATGAAGTATTTTAATGCAAAATCGCATTCAAAAAAATTTTTGGAATCGAAATTGGTATTCAAATATTTTTGATTGAATTCCGATTAAAATAAAGTATTGTTTTCAATGGTATATTTCCTCAAGTGTACATACTTAAATATAAATTTAAAATTTTCACAATTTTTTACTTACAACGTAAAGTTAATCAAAGAGCATTGGCGTACGTTTTCTTCATCCGAAATGTACATGCTTCCGCATCCTACGTAAAATAGAGTCGAATTATTAGCACTTGTGAGATGCTTTTAAAGTTTGTGCTCAAAACTATTGTTTGTCCTACAAGTTAATTATTCAAGTAATTTGAATCGTTGATACTAAAATTTTTATAGGTAACTAAAAATGGGCCGAAAGAAAATTAGTAATGTTGGAGTTCGAATATCAGCTGAACGTGTTTTTCAGCTCTTAAATTTATACTTAATTACTAGCTTCCTAAAACATTCATGATATCATGTTTCTAAGGTTGAACTTTTTCCGTAATTAAATTCTTTGTATTTTCAGTATACCAGGAGTATTTAAATAAGTATTCAAATCGGAATTCATAATGAACGAATACTCGAAGATATTTAAATCCGTATTAGAATTCGTATTTTTCAGTATTGCTATAAGTATTTTAAATCGGAATTCTTCGCCTTGAATATTTTAATTCGAATTAGAATTCATATTTTTCCGATTTCCCATCCTTGATACATATGGGATCCACTGCAAAGGAGTTAATCAACATGCAAATATGTAGATACATAATTACTGATAACTATTCCGATGCAATTGCAATTAAAATACTAAAAATTCACAGCTGGGAACAATCTCTCTTGCTATTTTTACAGTACATACGTAATAATTGTTTATGCAAACGAATACGCACCTACAGGTATCAATGTTATATACAAATCTTTATATTAAAACCATGAGTCTCCCTAACCTTTTATTAGTAAAAATGCACAATGCAGATAGCTCTGCAGTAATATGAATATATTGTGTAGCATTAATATATGATTTTATTCTATAGATGTACCCCTGTATTTTAGGCCTTTGAAAAGGATACAACCAAAAAACTCACATTCTTCAACGATGAATCAAGACTTTTTGAACTACAAGAATGGAACACATTTTTGAATAACTGGAAGTAAATTTGCTACAAATTGGGGGAATAAAATAATTTTTACCGTTGCAATAATATAAGCTGATGGGAGAAGCTATGTTATATATAGTAAAGTAATTAACATCGGGATGTTACTGCTCAGTCACATAGACCTCACCTGCATGTTTTACTGGAAAACGTTTGGGCTTATAGTTTTCAAGAGAGCAAGCAATGAACTAAAATAAATATGAATGAAAATAAGATGAAGATTAGTGCTCGGACCAATTCAGTTCTGAATTGTAAATTTTCGGTTCAGTTCAATTCAGTTCAATTCAATTCACTACTTTTTCAATTCAGTTCAAGATGAAACTGAACCGATTGATTCAGTTCATAACATTGAATTGAACTGAATCGTTTTCCTTGAACTGCAGTTCAAACAGTTCATTCTGCCCCGTACATTTTGATAAAAATGCATCGTTTACAAGCTCTCCAGATCCTTTAAGTAACGATTTTATCCCCTGATTTAGCTTCCTTCTGTTTTGCGGTTAGAAAACCCTGCCGTCGTTTATAGAAAGTTTATTTTTTAAGCATATCGGCGGAAAGCGTTGAGTTTCGATTCGGTTCAATTCAATTCAATTCAAAATTTTGAACTGAACTGAATTGAATTGGTTTTTACTGAATTGAATCGAAAATCCAGTTTCAATTCAGTTCAGCAGGTGAATTGAACTGAATTGGAAAAAACTGAACTGAATTGAACCGTTCCGACCACTAATGAAGATAACCAAATGCATTTTAATCACCTGATCGATTATTATTAATTATTACACATTACTGTCTGGCCGAATTATTGTTGTAGTAATTAATCATTACACGAACCTCCTTCTACTCAAAAAGCGGTGATATAGCTTTAATAACTAATTTCTAAATTTTCTGGAGAAATAATCTTTTCCGAAGAAATAATCTTCCAATTACATGTGACATGAGCATGCAGAAAAATACAGCTAGCACTTGACTAGTGCTACATATTTCGTCGACACCATCAATACCTACAAATATCAAACGGATTATTTTCATCACACGCTACACTGAGAAAATGTCGCATTAAGAGCTAAAACAATTAAAGTGATAAGTAATATGTAATGACAGAATATTCGACTTCTTGAATCATTTGACCTACAAGATACAGGAAGTAATGCATTGCTTGGTAAATAATATGCTCGTCTAAATTTTCCAATTTTTGTATAAAACTGAGTAGGACCCAAGACATGATAAAAACGTACAGTTACAGATATTCTCCAATTGTTCTAAATTCAGGCATTTGCTGGTGAACCACTGTGGACTGAATGAAACCAATTAATTATGCACAAGGAGATATTTCTGTCTTATCCTTACTTTCTGCAGTGCACATAGACAGTTTGCAGGTTCAACGATTGAATGCCGGGCCTATGGTTCAATGGATCCTGGATAATTACATATGCAGCACATTTGAACGGAACACTTGACAAAAACGTTATATAATTTAGCGCACATGACAGCACAATAGTCAATGTTATGAACGCGTTTGATATTCTTCCCATTCTTTACAATCGAGTTACACCGTTTGCATCCGCCATACTTTGTAATTCCATTGGAATTACACGAGCTTCCCGAGTATGATGAACCAGTGATTGAGGTAACGTTATGAGTTATAAGTTAATAATATTGAACAATTATGCGTACATTTTTTACAACGAACTGTTTACAAAGTATTTCACAAGAATCTTTTTCATCATTTTCTTGTTAAAGTTCTGGTATAGGAACAGTATGAAAACAAACTTCTTTCGTGTACGTTAGGGAATCTCATCAAAATCATGTCAGGGCTGGTCAACGTTGATTACGAAACAGAATGCAATGTACCGTAACTACGAAATTCCTGTTTGTTGGAAAACCTGCATTATCTATTTATATGCTACTATTTTATTTAAGGTTAATAATAAACATGCACAGTATGTTCAGTGTCACGGTATCATAGTTTTGTAAAACGTCTTTTAAATGTATAGTACTGAAATTGCTACTTTATTATTGCTCAGTCCAATACATTTTTACCGTTTCTAACGAATAGCGGAGGAGCAAAATGTTTTCAGGCACCGGGTATTATTTCCTGACTTTTTAATCATTGTCCTGGATTAATAATTGAGGTCTCAGGGTTCATAAAGATCAAACAAATCAGGGTTTTAGAATCCTAATTGCTTGATTTAATTTATTGTCCCACAAAATGTTTTTCATAAAATGTGTTGTTTGCCAGAACTTTTCTGGGGTTCCCGACCAGAAAAATGGTCTCTGTATGCACATAGGTCCATCGAGAGTATATGTACTGTTATGAGGGGGAATGGGGATGAGGGATGATTTGTGTGTGTGTGTGAGTAACTATGTATGTATGTATATCTAAAGGGGAATAGGGGTTAGGGACTCAAGCTTGGAGTGAGAGTGTACGTGATCAATAAATAAATATATGGGATAGAGATAATTTAGTTGAGAGAGAGTTTTACTAATTGTGAGTTAAGAGATAAATCAGAACTGAGGATTGAACGGCAGGTTCAATCCTCATATGTGTTCTATTACATATGTACATACAACGATAATAACATTTTGTTCATATGACACATTCCTTAACAATTATGGAGAGCATCTTCCCATGCTCTCTCTCTCCTATGTATATACATATATATGTACTAGCCGTGCGTAACATGCGGGGGGTTTGGAAGAAGCAAGCTCCGTCTTGCTCGTGGGCCTCAATATGGTTTTTCGTGCTTTAGCTTCTCTTGACTACCTTGCTGTGACGTCACGCAGCGGGCCGTTCGAATTAGTTCCTCGTGTCGTCTTCTTACTTTTTCCTTCCTGTGTACATTTCATGTTTTTATACTTGTTTCATTCATATTTCATAACCTATTTATCCAAATCGGTTCAAAATTTCCCAAGTTGTTAGTTAACATGTGTTAGACATATACGGGGGGTCAAAAAATTTTGGTCCCCAAAATATACAAATTATTACCGTGCGGACTTTACAATTAGTGTTGGACTATGCTAAATTCATCTCAAGATTGGACTTTCATCTTAGATAAGTTTCATTGTATCAATTTCTTAAATTATTATAATTAAATATTATTGTTACATGTTATGTAAATGTTTAGTCATATTTTATGTGTGGTACAGAGTAAAAATAAGTGAACTATATATTAAAAAGACAAATATTTTTGTGTTGTTTTCAGGAACTATGGGGATGTGGAGGGTGAATGAAAATCGTCACAAGGTGATCAGTCTTGGTCGGAAATTCTGAAATGGGGAATTTTGTATGGCCATACGGGAGGGTTAACAATTATCGTTCCTTTTACATTTTGTATATTATATTATCATGTTATAATTATTAATGGAAACTAGATATGTATTTATGTATATATGTGTATAGCATGTAATGACTTAAGGATATATAAGTATTATGATGTGAAAAATGATTACGAACGTACGAATGTATTGTAGTATAACCCTTAATATTAATACGTGTTATCCTATGTATTTTCAGAATCCGGTGTCTGGAATTCTGGGGTGAGGTGCTATCAGCGCTCTACTGATAATTAATCCAACTCATCGTGTTTCTTGTTGGCTTCGCTGGAGCAACACTGCATTGTATATTGTAAGTGTGTAAATAAACTAAAATAAATAAGAAAACAAATATTAGAATCATGTTTGGATTACTAGGACTATATATAGTATGATGTAGGCTACATAGGTATCTGATAATAGGCATGTTAAAGGTTGCAGATGTGTGTATATGTAAGTAATTAATTAATCATTACGAAAACTAATGTATCTTTTCAACGTGAGTCCATACAGGAAGAAAACATCGAAGCCATCTTTAGGAAAACAACTTCAAGATAGAAGACCTCAAAGAGATTTTAGTTGTGAACTGGCCCAATGTGAGCCAGTAGGCTAGGGATTATGGGTGTGGGTTGGCTTCGGCACCCAACGCTACATCCAGGTCAATGGGCACGTAGATGTGACGGTTAGGGGGAATTTGTTTTGAAACTACGCTTTTAATATTATTACCGAAATTATGTCAGATGATTTTACAACACGAGTTAGCGTCACATGGGTAAATTGACCGAGGCTGGCTTATTCAGAAATGAGTCAGAAATATTAATCTTAAGATACATAGGAATATGAAAACAAATTTTCAACTGTTTTGATGTGGGCTCTCGTGGACCGCCTGAAGTCTGAGTCAAGTCTGGTTTCAACATCGGATCCAATGAATTGTTGTGATTCTGCTTCCAACAGTTGTTGTTGAGTTCGTCGAGTTCTCTTAGTAGGGATTGCAATTTCCATTGGTTGTTTCATTAGGGCATCTCGATATGATTGTGTTGGTGAATTTTCGGCCTGCAACTTCTGCGGTGGCGCTATGATAATAGGGTTGTTATCATCTGTCAGTGTCACCGGAATATCTAGTGATTGTGGAATCATTTGTGGGAATGGTGATGTGAAGGTCTGTGGAACCGCGGGTTCCAGATATGGCATTTCTGTATTATCTGTTGATTCGGTAGTCACTGGGTTTAATCTGTCTGTAGCACAATCAAATTGTAAATTCTCTGGCTCTAGTGGTTTCTCCAAAAATGATTTCTCGGTAAAGCACGAGAGTCTTTGATAGTAGGGCTTCAACCTGCTCACGTGGACTGTGATAGTCCGTAGTTGGTCTCCTTCCTGTGCTCTAATAGTATAATTTACCGGAGAGTTTTTTTGAATAACGGCGAATGGGCCTTTGTATCGTGGCAATAGTTTTGTACTGACTCCTGCTTGAATGGTCCGTGATTCTATGAGTACTAGGTCTCCTATATTGAATTCCACCATCCTCTTGGATTGATTTACTCGCTCTGCGTATTTATTTCGTTGAATTTCTATAATATTCTTAGCTCTCCTCCAGTTTCTGGCTATGTTCTCGACAGTCCTGTCTTGTATATTCGTTAACGGCATTGTATTTGTTATGGGGTCTCGTGCATTGTACCCATGCAAAAGAAAAAATGGTGTGTAACCGTGGGATGTCTGTATCGTTGTATTAATGCTATATACTAGGGATGGTACTGCTTTGGTCCAATCTCCTCTGGTATCCTGTTGGTACATTGCTATAGAATCACCTAGTGTCTGGTGAGCTCTTTCGATAGCCCCTTGTGTTTGGGGTCTGAATGCTGTAGAATAGGCCATCTCGAATGAAAATACTTTAGAGAGTTCCTGCATTACTTGATTTTTGAATTCGGTTCCTAAATCTGATTGAATTATTTCTGGCATTGAATAATTCGTCATTATCTTGTTCATGATGAATGTGGCTATTGTTTTTGCATCATTTTGAGTAACTACTTCGGCTATTAAGAATTTAGTTAGGTAACATACCGCTGTTATAATATATCGCGGGCGCCCTTCGGTGTTAGTTAGTGGTCCTTGTACATCTATCTGAATCCTTTGGAAAGGTTGCGTGGGAACTGGTATGAATTGAAATTCTCCGGCTTCTTTCTGTCTCGGTGCTTTCCGTTTCTGACAGATTTCGCAGGTTCGGACATAATTCCGAATGTCTCTTTGCATAGTACTCCAGTAAAATGACTCGTTAATTTTGGCAAGTGTTTTTGTAAAGCCAAAATGAGCAAAAGCATTGTGATTCCTTCTTATAATATCCTGGGTTAGGGAACTCGGTACTACGATGACTAGGGCTGCTCCTGGCATTCCCCGGAATTTGCATAGTACCTGGTTTTGTATGCAGTATGCTTTCCTTAGCTGTGCTGCTGTGGGTAGGCTGTTTATGATTTCTCGGAGGTCGGGATCTTTGTCCTGTTCTTCCCTGAATCTATTATAGCTGATTGCATGGATGGCTAAGTTGGCTTCCTCATCGGTTTCTTCACATTTTGGATCTTCAAAAGGGTTTCTGGATAGGCAGTCAGCTACGAAATGAGTTTTCCCTTTCACGTATTCTATAGTGATATCATACTCCATGAGTAACAAGTTCATGCGTTGAAGTTTGGGCGATATGTCGTCACGTGTTTTCATGAGATAGCATAGTGAGTGATGATCTGTTCGTACTGTGAACGGTATGCCTAGTAGATATTCTCGGAGTTTCTGTACTCCCCACGTAATGGCCATCAATTCTAACAAGCGTATGTGGTAGTTCTTCTCTTGTTTGTTGAGCCTTCTGCTTATATAGATAACTGGATGTTCCTTTCCATCGTCTCCTACTTGAGCTAGATAAGTTCCGATTCCGTATGTGCTCGCATCGGAATATAAAAATGTTTTTCTAGATGGGTCATAGTGAGCCAATATAGGCTGCGTAGTTAACTGATTCTTTAAATACTCAAAACTATGCTGACATTCCGTTGTCCAGTTGAAAGCGATATCTTTCTTGGTGAGGTCGATAATTGGAGCTGCAATCATACTATAGTTTTTTTATAAATTTACGGAAAAATCCTGTCATACCTAGGAAGGATTGTGCTCCTTGTACTGTAGTCGGAGGTTTCATGTTTTGCATGGCGATGAGGTTATCGGGATGGGGTTGAATCCCATCTGCAGTCACTGTATAACCTAGTAGACTGATTTTTTCGAATGCAAATGAACATTTACTGGGCTGGAATCGCATATTGAATTGTTGAAAGCGTGCGAATAATTTCCTTAGCTTGTCGAGATGTTCATCTATGGTTTTTGACATAATTAATATGTCATCCACATATGCCAGTGCAGTCTCATATTTTAAATCGCTAAGGATTAAATCTATAACCCTACAAAAATGGGAGGGGGCGCATACTGCTCCGAAAGGCATCCTCTTAAATTGGTATTGACCTTCTCTGGTTATGAATGATAATTTCTCCCGTGATTCCGGCTCGACTGGAATCTGATGAAAACCACTAAATAAATCCAGCGTGGAAAAATACTTGTGTCCTCTAAGTCTTCGTAGAATTTCATCAATATGAGGTAGTGGCCAATGTTGAACCTTCGTTATCTTATTAAGTGACCGTAGGTCAACAACAACTCTGGCTTTCCTGATTCCCTGGTCATTAGGTTTTTTCATTACTACAATTACTGGCGATGTGTAAGGCGAGGTTGACGGTTCTATTATATTATTTTGTAACATCTGGTGTACCTCTTCATTTATAATTTTGTCTTGTGTGGCCGCCGTTCGGTACGGCCGGTGGCTCACAATTTGTCCTTCTTGAGTTTCCACTTTGAAGGGTAGCACAGTACATTTCCCTATCTCGCTGGGTGAGAAAGCAAAGGATGACCTGAATTCTTTTAGTAACTGTCTTATTTTCTCTTTGTCATCATTCTCGAGCTTAGGGTTGATTTTTATGGTATTGATTTCTTCATCTGTTTTTGTCGAGTTGGTGCATATTGCGTTAATGCTATGCAATGACGTAACTATTTCCGTTTCTTGAAGTTGCTCTGTAGTTCCAATTCCTAAACCGTGTGGTAAAATTACATCATTGTTTCGTGGGTTGGTAATTAGCATCATTGTTGACGCAGGATTGACTATAGAATGTGGCATTAACAAGCCATACTGCTGATGCATTGCGTCATGACTTTCGAAATAGGCTGCTGAGTTGAAGTTATTTTCTGATGTAACTGAGATATATGCGTGCGATCTTGCTGGTATTTTTTGTGATCCTTCAACTCTTATAACTCTTTTGGTAGCGTTGGCACATACTGTAAAAATATTCTGGCATTTTGAGTTCGTTGCTGTAGTCGGTTTGTTTACTGTCACTTTTTTTGTTGTACATTGCTCTGACTTGTGGTATGAACTTCTTTTATTAATTCTTTTTCGTGCTGAGTGAGTGGATACTGGGATAAAGACTTCTGATGAGTCCTCTGAATGATGCTCATAATCTGTTGATGCTTCAGATTCTTTAGGCTTGTCCTCCTTTGGTGCTACGTGTACGTGGAAGATAGATGAGTGCTCATACTTGGAATTTGATACGTGTTGTGATTCGGTTTGGGTTGCAACATGTTTCGGTAGGATTGGGACATCACACATCTTCTTTATTTCCTCACTGGGTTCGATGAACTTGTATATCATCTCTACATAGCCCATGAATTTATTGTATATGTAATTCTTGTCGGTATTAATAGTAAATCCCCCTTTGGAATAGAGGAAGTCTGTGCCAATTATGGCTTTTAATGCAAGTCCTGGTGCTAATATGAATGGGTGCAAAAAGGTGCAGTGATTGATTTTAATTTTAATGAGGGCCATGCCGGCGTTCTCCATTCTATTTCCCGAGGCATCGATGAGCGTGGTGGTACATGGTAATTTTTTGGAATTCGGTGGTACTAATGATGGGTTAATAAGGCTAGCTGCTGCACCAGTGTCTATCAGACACGTTGTTCTGTTGAGTCCAAGGGTAACATAAATTTTAAGGGAACATGTAACTGAGTTGATGTAGCATTCATTTCTGTCCTTTATAATCGTGATGGAGGGAATATAAGCTGTCTTGTGAGTGGATGGGTTTAATTGTTGCTGTCGTATTCTTGTATCTGGGCTTGATTTGGTGGTGGCCCCATAAGCATAGGTAGGTTGCGCGGTGGGGCCTGATCCGCGTTCCCGATTCCATTTAAATTAGTTTGATAATGTTGTTGATAGTTCCTCTGGTTTCTCTGCTGGAAATTTCTTTGATTCTGGTATTGCAAATAGTGACCAGGCATTGGTTGTCTGCATTTTGCTGCTTCATGTCCTTGCCTCTGGCATCGCTGACATGTATTGAATTGTCTTGCCTGTTCTCGGCAATCTTTTGCTCTATGACCTTGCTTACCGCAGTAGTTGCAATTTCCAGAAAATCGTCTTTCCTCTATACACTCCTGTGAGTGTTGCTGGTAGAGTCCCGGGTCTTGCTGTTGGAATGTCACTCTTTTTTGTGGTCTGGGGCTGAACCCTTGTTGGTTCATTGCCATTACTGCTGTCTGGGTTTGCTGTTGGGCAAAGGCTTCCATTAGCGTATCCAATTTCTTTGATAGTTGGAAGACTTCTTGGTCTACTGCTGCTATTACTGTTGGCTGTTGTCGTCTTGCTGACCTTTCCTCATATGTTTGGAGGGCTGTTAATAATTGCCTGAAGGTCGTGATTTCTTCTTGCCAGTTCCGTAAAAAATTGAACGCTGCATCGTCCAGTCTTCCCTTGATGTGTATTACTCCTTGTTCCTCCGGCAAGTTTTTCCATTCTTCTTTTGCGGCCGCTTTCACTCTCAATGCAAACAGGCTGGGCTTCTCGCCTGGTAGTGGACACATAGATAATGCGTCCAATAATTTTCCTTGGGTATCCGGAATATCCCTCGGCATCTCTTTGATAACTGTGTCCTGAAATTGCTTGTATGTGTGGTAGTGATTGGCTGCCACACTATTATAATGCTTTATATAGTCGCTAGCTGTTTTACATGAATCTGCCAGTTGCCGCTTGGCAAATATCTTTTTGGTCTCATCTTCTTCTTGTGTATTGAGAAAAAACTCCTCGCATTTCTCGAAGAAAGTCTTTAAACTTTCAGTAGAGACTTCGGGCGGTTGTAGGGTTGGTTTCCCAAACAGGAATGTCCTGCTGGGGTACATTCTTCTGCCTGTATTATTACCTGTTGCTAGTCTATACTGAACTGGTTGTGGGGGAATTAACTGGGTTTGTTCTTCTTCAAATATATCTGGGATAGAAAATACTGAACCTACTGGGCTAATGTCGGGGCTTGGTGAATGTATAGTTGTATGTTCACTTCGGGGTTCTGGGCTAGTCTGTTGGGAATTTCTTCCTAGTATTCTGATAATGGATTCGGGGCTGGTAGGTCTTTCAAACTCGTGCACCAATTCTGTGTAATTTGCCCTATGTTCGGTTTGAATGAGATTGTTGGCGACTTGTCTTATTACTCTCATATAAACTTCTGTTCCTGAAAATGGGCGGTTATCCGTGGTTCTTTCCTGGCCTAATGCTAATTCTTGTAATATATCGAGGTAATGTTCGTAGTTAAGTAACGTATAACCTGTACCGTCTGCTTCGTCCGCGTCATTTACGCGTCCTGTGTAGTCTTCGATTAAGACTTGTAATATGTGTTCGGGATCTACGGGTGGTTCGGGTGACGGTATGGTATTAGGATTATTATTGGAAAAGTTATCTCTTACAGTTTCGGTGATGGTTTCCTCGTCCTCAGTTTGTATTTGTTCCTGGAATCTGTGTGGAATTGGTGTACTGCTGTGTGTTGGTTGCAGATTATTTCTTAGTGGCGTTATTGGCCTTGAGTCATCGGTTGTACTGAATTCCTGTGTTGACAGTCTTAGTCGTATGCTGTCGGCGTCGTCCTCACTGATACCGTTGCCCTGCACTGGTTGGTTGATGGCAGGTGTATTATTTCTCTGGACCTTCACTAGTACCGTGAATTCCTCCCGATGGATCCGCTCTGGTTGTTGGTCACTGTTGGCGTATCTCGCGAGTTTAATTTGGTATATCTTATGAAACTTATACAAATGAATTGCTCTTTCGACCGAGTGATGCGGGAATGTCTCCCGAGCCGCGACCTGGTCGTCTACTGTAAATTCTCCTGTTCGAGCCTCTTCACATGTCACTAGTATGTAGTTCGTGTCTAAATATCTCACAAAGTCACTGCCGCGCGGGGGTTGTACGCACCTCAATAACTTAATGTTCTCTGACATTGATTTTATATAGACTATTCACTGTTATTGTCACTTAAAATTGTTATTTACTGGCTTGTATTGTTCGTAACACTTGGAATGTCTTCAGCAACTCCGAAGGTGTCGTAGTAGGTTACCACAAACTCTCGAAAACCTGTATATGTAGGTGTGATGTGGTTTTGTGCCACTATTCCCCAGTAATCACTTAAAATTGCGTCAAATTCGCTGTATTTACCTAAACGTTTATGTAGGTAATTTATTGGGTTTGTAGTTGCAGGCTTTTTTGCTAGTTGTAGTTCTATTATTTTAACGTATCTTTCGAGTTTCGCTGATAATTCTTGTTCGTTTATACCATATTTTTCGCAGAACGATAACTTAGTTGTCATTTTGACATATTGTATATTTTTTGAGTGTAACTTTTACAAAAATTTTAATACGGCTGGACTGATAGAAAGTCCAGGAACCCCAGCTCCACCATGTTATGAGGGGGAATGGGGATGAGGGATGATTTGTGTGTGTGTGTGTGAGTAACTATGTATGTATGTATATCTAAAGGGGAATAGGGGTTAGGGACTCAAGCTTGGAGTGAGAGTGTACGTGATCAATAAATAAATATATGGGATAGAGATAATTTAGTTGAGAGAGAGTTTTACTAATTGTGAGTTAAGAGATAAATCAGAACTGAGGATTGAACGGCAGGTTCAATCCTCATATGTGTTCTATTACATATGTACATACAACGATAATAACATTTTGTTCATATGACACATTCCTTAACAATTATGGAGAGCATCTTCCCATGCTCTCTCTCTCCTATGTATATACATATATATGTACTAGCCGTGCGTAACAGTACTTACTCATTTTTGAAGTTGAATGAGAGGGACACAGTAACATGAGTACTTAAAATTGATGTTTGATATTGAAAATGAACTCAGTTGGCCCTGTTTATTAAAAATCGCGATGCAAAAATAAAATGCAAAAGTATTTGTATAAACAAAAATACGAAAATTAATTACTACAAGACCGTGGGGTGTTCTAACGTGTAAAGCATCCCTGCGTATGGTCTGAAGTCATTCATATTTTGTGGACTAGTATTTTTTATTTCAACTACATTTGCCCCATCGTGTCTACAATAATTCTCAACGTCGTTGATAACTGTTGGCATGACTCGTATAACCAGAAAATAAGGTCGGATAAATTCATCTCCATGAACAAAGATGCGGTAAAGTGTGGCTTTGCATCATTTCATTTTTTCACGGACGCTCTGTCGTTGAGAAGAATATATTCTAGGTCTACTCGCAGCAAACTTTATCAGCAATCATTCTAAGTTTAAACTACCGTTCCTTGGAACGGAAAGATAGTAAGAAAAATGATACTTACTAAAAGAAAGAAATTTCAATTTTTGAAAATAAATTCATTAACCTTGTCGTCCATCTCTGGAGTAGTGGTCGGAATGGTTCAGTTTATAAGCTGAATTGAATTGAACGAGTGTGATTCAATTCAGTTTGAAAAATTTCGATTCAATTCAGTTTAGTTTTACTCTTTGAACTGAATTGAACCCTGAACCATTCAGTTTATAGAGATTGTTAAAAGCAGAATTAATTTATGTTTGATAACGTATGGTTTACGGTTACGGTAATAGTCTTAAAAATTTCAAAAACGGACCTCAATTACAAACAGATCCGATCATTATTTTGTGCGCGTGTATGAGAGGTGGGACGAGATTATTAGACAATAGTTGCATGACTGTATTCTCTTTATTTATATGGTAAGGGGCATTAACAAATCGTTTGAATTGCAATTCACATTCTACGATTCATTTTTCACGAGGGTGAACTGAACTGCCCAGTTCAATTCATCAAGTAAACTGAATTGTAATGAAAGTGAACCGAATTGAATTTTCGGTTCTGAACTGAATTGGTCAGACCTTGGAGATTAGCCAAAACAAGTTTTTCTTAATTCCTGGGAAGTTGGCCAGATTTTTATGCATATTACTGAGGAATCGGCTTGATATTTTTGCAATGTAAACAAATTGGCTGAAACTTTTCCTCACTTTTTGCATTTTGGCTAAACCCTTTGCTCAATTATTATACGGTAGGTTCCGAAATACTCTCGTCACATTGTGAAGATTTGGGAACTGGTTTTGTAAATTCCTGTGAATTTGACGAAATTTGATTTCAACTTTAGGTACTTAGTTAGATGAAACTTTTTCTTTAAGTTGGGAAAGTTGGCCAACTGATTTTGGCTTAGAACTATTAAACCACTGCAAAGTAGCCCCCGAAATATTTGTATGGACTCCTGGAATTTCCACCAAAATCAATATAGTTTTGTCCTCTCAAGGGAGTTGGCAGAAGCTTTTTTTCCATTCCTGGGAACTTGGGACAAGAGCAGGACATTTTCGTCAACTCATGGTGAGTGGCCAAATAATTTTGGAAAATTCTGGAAATTGGCTAGGGTAGGTTGCAAAAATCTCCGACATTTCATGTAATATGTTTTATAAGTTTTTACAGATTTGGCCAAAAAATTTGTTCTTTGAAATTCGATCAAATGCCTTTATCTGAATACCTGATTTTTTTTCCATTTCCAGGTAGATGGTCAAATACAATTCCGAGGTAGTTGGTCGAAAATTTGTTTAATTCTTTGAGATTTCCCCCAAAGTTTCATTTTTTACCCTTTTTATTGGGCAGGATTTTAAGTTTTTAAAAAAGCTGGCGATCAAAATTCTGAAAATCTTTTTAACAAATTCGAATTTTTTGGGGCTCTCAAATATGTATGTCAAGTGTAAGGTAGTTTCCCAAAATTTCCCCTCATTTCTGAAAATGAAGTTGGTCAAATATTTTGCTCAGTTCCCAAATAATGGACCAAGTTTTGTGTGAATTATTAAAAAGTTGGCCGAGATACCGATTACTAATTGATATTTCAAATTTTGTAAAAAAGTTTAAGTTGTCGTATTTTTTTCTATTCCAAAAGACGCGAACAAATAATTGTATAGTTTCCTGTGTAAATGGCAAAATATTGGTTAATTATAAGGAAATCAGTAAACTCACTTTGTAAAATCCAAAATGTTGACAAAATTTTGTTTTTTAAAATCATAGTTTCTTGACCAAACCATTTTGCCAATTTGTAAATAATTTTACAAATAAAATTAATAATAGTTGCATAGTTACTTGGTGACAATTCTTCTCACATACTGATTCCCAACTCGCCACACGAAGCAGGAAACTGTAAATATAAAAAATTTCCTTATTTACTTTTACTACTTTGCAGAAAAATATTTCTTACCGTAATTAATTCACTCACATAACAATATACACATTCAGTCTCTTCATTGTTGGTAATTTGGATGATAAAATGTATTACAATAGAAACATGAAAGCTTTAGAAACGTTGATAAGTGAGTTACCTCTATAGTGGGATTTATTGCAAAATTAACATTGTTCCGTAGAGGAATTGATCAGAAAATTAACATTGTGGTGTATACGAATTTATCTCAAATCTAACATTGCACTGTATAGCAATCGGTCTTAAAATTATGATGAATAACCAGGTCACTGAATTTTTCTAGAAAGGAAATTAACGCGGATTATCAATGAGTACCACCACAACACGACCCTCTTAATCGTATGGTACCAGTTTCATTGTAACCGGAAGAGTGCTGCTGTAGTTTTTAAACAAGATTTAAATTTCCCAATTTGAGGCTGACAATTTGAGAAGTCGATGAATTTTTCCCAGTTGGCCGAAACGTTCTCTCAGTTCCCAGCGATTTGGGACAATAATTTACTGATTCCTGAAACTTCATAATACCTGAGTATAGTTGGAGAAACTTTTTACCCATTCTATCCACCCATCATATGCAGTGGATATTTATAATGATAAATAGTTGGCGAATTGATTTTATTGTCTCCTGCAGATAGATGTCCAAAATAGTTTGCAGATTAAATAATTAAAGTAAAGAAAAAACTAAGTTACCAAATACATTCTTTGGAGCTCATTTGCTGAAATCCCATCTCGAAAAATGTCTTCCCAAATATTTTTCATACAGTTTTCTCACGGTTCCAGTAAGTTGCTTAAGCATAGGAATGAACGGGGTGACATCTAGCACGAGATGTCGGATTGCTGTTCAGTATTTAAAAATACAGGAGAAGCAAAATTCGATTTCAGTAGCAAAAATCATGGACATTTTCGTAAGGGTGCGTTGGTTACTCACTCAGGCATCCCTGACTTCCGAAAATGTGAGGTACAATATTTTTTAATTAATTTTAGTTACATTGCTAGTGGTTAAATACCACACGTTCCATACACATACTATGTACATACATCACTACATACGTTTCACATTTTTGGTCCAAGGAGCATTCTCCGGTAAATTTACTGGTTTACAAGTGCATGCAATGTTCCATCAAATTTTGTGGCCGTGAATTATTTGAAGCACGTTTTTCACCCAGCAACGCATTATTAATATTAGCTATTAATAATTAGATATAACTGAAATCAAGTCCTTCGGTTGACGGAAAACTGAGGTCCACTTATTACTATTTCATTTTAGAGTATGCAGTGCATTACAAAAAGTATCGAAATTACTTACTTTCGCAAAATTCGATGGTTCCATAATATAAACTATTCACCCCCATCTTTGTTGAATGGTTAAATTCTACGTACATAAATAGTAGCCTAAATTATTTTGATATCAGAAAACCAGACATGCGTGCATATCTAACAAAATAAACAAGTTATATATAATTTTTACAAAGCTACAGGCTCGGCAGAGCTAGTTTTAATTGATCTATCACCGGTGAAGTGGCAAAATGATCTACATGGTGTTGAAAAACATAGCATGCAGATCTTTTCGTCGAAAATATAACTCAGTGGAGGCACATATTTTGAGGTCGAAAATCTATTGAACTCAAATTCTGTGAAAAATTTAGACTTTGATTCACCTTTGTGGCCTCAAATATTTGCCTAGGTCAATGGAAATTGTTTTGGAAAAACTGGACAAGAATACGCTACAAACTGGGGGGAATCAAATGTCTTATGAGATTCGACATCCTATAGTTGCACTTCCGGGTTTCACGATAGTCTCCGAAAATTTGTACACCAGTTGACATAAATTTAAATTTTTGAAATTTATATTAAATCTCTATTTCGGAACAGTATTTCCTTAGGGGGGCCAGGGAGCTATGTCTCGAATGATTTCTTCTCAGCAAGAAACATGTTATAGTTTTGGTTAAAAATCGGTGAATTTAAATACTACGCCCAAATCTTTGCTAGACTTTCAAAATATTGGATGAAATGATTTTAAAGCAATTAAACATTTTTTGATGAGATATTGTGGACTATCCAAGTCAATTTTTTTTATGGCAACACTTAATAATTGAATGTGATAGACTAAACTCTATGAGAGATACTTTTAATTTAAATTGTGATAATGAAAATGTAACCCAATCATATGTAAACATACTAAATTCACCTTGCCCGCAATTGTTAACAAATCTATATAATTTCTGCTGTAAAATTTGCGAGATCTGTGGATGAAAAGGCAAAAAGGGAAAATTTTTAATACTGAGAAAAGGAATTGTAAGTGTGAATCGTTGGTACGTACAACTATGATTTAGCTTTTAAATTATGTAAATCATATTATCTTATGCTTTTGTGTATGAGCACTCTCGTGAGCACAATAAACATACATACATACATACATACAAGTCAATTTTTTGCAGTTTTTAGAAATTCACATTCGCTCATAAAATATGTGTTTTCACAATTTTGAATACACATGAATATGAACTTGATTTTTTAAATTCACTAAACAACTTCATCGAAAGACAATTTGTCCTGAAGGGGCTGCCAACTCTCAGATGATTCCTTCTAGAAGAAATGAAAGGTTGACACGTTGGTCGAAGAATTGGCGAAATTTAATTCGACAACACATTTTAGCAATCCAGCACAATTACTCTACATACACAGGGTGCCAAGGAAATATTTACTTGACTAGCCCATATAAGAAGGGATGTTAAAACATATTCCATCCCTCAATGATTTAAAAAATCGTTTTACAGATTTTACGCATGTTTCATCCCGCTAACTCAGAATCTCTGGGTATAGCGGATTTGAAAGTTAAATATTGTTTAATTAACTTTTCAATCATTTTCTGTATGCTTTCAAACTTTGAGATGTACCAAACTTTAGTTAGTTTGACTTGGTCAAGACATGAACGTACTTTGCAAAGCGTCAGGATCTCAAAAACAAAAACTGCAAAAGCCAAACCACTACCCCACAGGAAGGAAATTGAAGCAGCGTTAGTTAATGAGTCATTTTCTTTCCTTTTGACCTTTCTTGCCAAGGCCACAACTGCTTTTGGTTGCAAAATTAATTTTGCAAACCCTTGTTTGAAATACAGTTCATTTTTGTCCTCATGAATCTTGTCATAAACTTGAAACCACCAACTCATAATACCAGAGCTAATGATCCTCATCATAATGTCTTTAAAGCAATCGCCATTAACTATAAAGAAAAGCCAGCCCGCAGTATTTTGGAAATACTCACTTGTTGATTGGTAGAATTTCTTGAAATAATGATGCGACGTGAACCTGGAAATAACATTTTGGACATTTCCATGAAGTATGGCGGCTTGTTGCTCGAAGAAAATCTGATACAAAATTGGATCCATTTGATTCCCATGAAATGAAGTAACACTATCTAACAGCTTGCGATGTGACTCCCTCCTCGAACCATTAACCATGCCAAATTGAAGCTCATTTAAATTTTGTTGTCTTTCATAAGAACCCATATGAAATTGATAGCCCGTATCTACCAGGTCCTGGTACGATAAGTCTACGATGTCAACCATTTCGACGATAAGAAACGAAATGGTGAAAAAAGTTCCAAAGTGGGCAGGAACCAAATTTTTCCGAAAGCGGGCATGTACTCAGAGATTGAGCACGTATATGGGTAGGAATTTTTTTTATAAAGTGGGCATATTCTCTGAGATTGGGCACGTATATCGGTAGGCATATGTTTCCGAAAGTGGGCATATATATGGGTAGGCACATTTTTCCGAAAGTGGGCATGTACTCAGAGATTGGGCACGTATATGGGTAGGGACTTTTTTCCAAAGAGGACATGTTCTCAGAGTTTGGGGATGTATATGGGTAGAGACCCTTGTCTAAATTTGGTAAAACAACTTGCAAATTTGGGCATAATTTGTTGATCATCTTAGGCATGAACCAGGATCGCGACCTTTTTCCACCCCCTCGAGAAAGCATCTAGACCATTTTGCTTCTTCGCTGACGATATACTAGTCACCAGAAGAATTTCAGTTTCAAATGCATTTTCCTTCAATGAAATTTTCCTAAACACAAAAGCTAAAAAATCATTTAAAAACTTCAATTTAAAATTCAAATCGAATGTGTAATACGAAGTTAAAATAATTATGGGGTCGTTTGCCAGCAGTTGAGATATTTTTATTCGCCCTCCTTTGAACAGAAAATAGAATAATTATAGAGGAATGGTGGCCTTTTCTTTTCCCAAATTACCGATGTCACCTGAAGTATCCAATGCCTCCAAGATCGTTGTATGAAGTAATTTATTTAATTAATTCTTACTTAATGTTTTCAAGCACTAAGTGGATCCATCTACCTAAATAGTGTTAGGTATGTATATAGAAATTACATAAATTAGTTAAGTCTCACATGAATAATTAATTAAGTTGTGAAATACACAACCATAGGTTAAGTCAGTTTAAAGTAACTTCAACACTTATTGTAAAGGTGCAAAGTAAGCACTTCCCATCGGCTAAAGCCGACGAGTGTCAACGTCCCGTTACATCCGTTATGATGTAACGTCTAGACTTAAGATTGTAAAAATAGGCTCAAGTAGCCACTTGTTAAGTTTAAGATTCTTCCAGACTCTTCAGTGAATAACTGAGAGTCATTCCAGTAACACCTATTTTTAGTTGTTAATCTTCATTTCCTTTTCCTTTTAATTTCAATTATTAAATAAAAGCAATTAGTCTTCGGATTAATAGAAAATCACAATCAATCGTTTATTCATAATCATTCCTTCCATCAGCACGATTTCCAATTATTTACAATTTCTTGACAATTACATAAGTAAATAATCCAGGAGTTAGGATTTCATGGTATGACCATAACCTACTCTTTCAATAGTATTTCCCTATCAAAACAGATGTTCCTCAAGTAACACCAAATGTTGATAGCACAATCTGTTTTTAAAATTGGTCTCATCCTTTTTGGCATGCGTAAATTGAAACTTTAAACTTGACCTTGAATACTCGAGTTGATAGTCACTTGGCCCTGAATATGACTTGAGGTTCAAGCAAATCTCCCTAGCTTGTACTTAAACCTGTTAATGTAAAGCTTGACGCGCTCATTTCACTATATAGCAAACCGCTATGTACTATATTATTTCACTATATAGCCAAGCATAGTGTTTCTTGTCAATTGCAAGTTAACCTCAATTACTAATTGCACTTGCAAGTTCGGTTCAATTGCGGTTATTTTACACCAAGGAATTGCAATTGTCGGTGCAAGTGCAATTTCTGTGTAC
The DNA here is from genome assembly GCA_947179485.1 of Allacma fusca. Lineage (NCBI taxonomy): Eukaryota > Metazoa > Arthropoda > Collembola > Symphypleona > Sminthuridae > Allacma > Allacma fusca. The sequence continues at coordinate 33,081,184 of OX359247.1, read as the reverse complement.
TTAAATTGCAATTACAAAAGCAATAAATACTCGCAATTACCGGTTAAACACAACTGAAATGGCAAGAAATTCAATTGCAATTACAAATGCTTGCACTGTAAAAAGTTGCACTTCAAAAAATACTTATCAAGTTAATTGCAACTTGAAATCGTTTCTAATTTGAGCGCAAAATGTCTCAATAAATCATTCCGCTCTATTAACTAATGTACATAACAATCACGAGTATTGTCTCAACGAGTGTAATTACATTACTGACTGTATAATTTCGTCGGTGAGTAGGCAAATTAATGTAAGTAAATTTTTGATTAGCATCAAAATGTTTCCATTTACACAAAATAATAGAAAAATAGGCCAACTATTTTAAGGATTGTAAAGATGTTAAAGAATGAAATTTTACAATATTTTAACCTTGGAAGGTTTAAAGAAAGGCTATTTACATCACTACACTTTATTTGAATTATTATACATTGCATCTATAGATCCTTTAATTTAATACACTTTGTTTAATTGAGTGAAACAGCATGTATATCATCTTGCTACCCCTAAAAAATGCACAGGTCATTTGGCCTCTTCGCTGATTTATACTGTATATCAGTTAACTTGCAATTACAAATTGGAATTGCACTTGCAATTGTACTTATCGGTGCAATTACATCCACATGATTTTGCAATTGCCTTACCAACTGCAAGTAACTTATGAACTAATTGCAAGTTCAATTTCGGTTATTTGAATGATTTAATTGCCACATTTTAGCAAGTACCAGTTACTGAATTACTGGTACTTGCATTATCAATTATAATTGCAATTGCAAGTTCGGTTATTCCCAATACTTGCACCGACAGAAACACTAGGCCAAGCAAGTCGATGGTATATACATATATACAGCAAGCTGAGAAGCACAGCGGGCTGAAACGTTGTCGCAGAGGAGAGCTTTTTCAGCTCACTCAGCTCGTTGTGCTGGCTATATACATATGTACCAACCAAAGGTGTCCAAATGACTCAGCCTATCCTATATCCTTCCTATTTATAAAATTTGATCCAAGCCTACATATATGCCTACTTTTTAACCTCCGAATAGGCCAGCCTATCCTACATCCTTCCTATATGGGGAGCACCGAGCCTACATATTTGCCTACATTTCATTGACAAATTAGATCAACCAATTCTACACCCTTCCTACATTTTATATGCTTTTCGTTACTGACAGACTATTTAAGGGCAATCCACTCTAATTAAAAACAATGTCTCAAGTCAATAGAATCGGAATAAAATAGTTTAGTCACCTTGGTCAAAGTCCCTAAGAGCGGAACAGTGTCGATCTCGCTTTGGATTGCACCGGAAATAGTTCAAAAATTTTACAACGTTGGTCAAAAGGGATATCATACTTAAGATTTCCCAAATTAGATACCGCAAGAAACATTTCCAAAGCCAGCTGAACAATAAGACAATTATGACAACGGAAATCAATAAGATGACTGACAACATATCTCAGTAAATCGTGTTTGAAATTTGAACTGTGTTCAAACACAATTATTTATTTCAGTGGTATACAATCTGCAAGTACCAGTCGCAGATTACTATTCTTTAATTTTCATTTTGCCCGTTCCATATACCATTAAATGAAAATGATGTGCTTCAATAGCCTACATATATGCCTATAATTCTAAGAAGGCTGGGCCTACCTATTTTGTAGGCTAGGTTTTAAGTGTATATTCTTGCACCCTATTTTGCCTACAAGCCTCTTCAATAAAATCCTCGCACCCTATAAATAGCCTACAAATAGGCCTTTATGTAGGATAGGCGGACACCTTTGGTACCAACTGCTTGCAGCCGACTGGAAGCTCAGTAGAGCGTATAATATTACGCAATTTTAGATTATCACTTAAAAGCACTAATCATAATTATTATAATCATTAGACATAAATCATCAAATGTGGGTTCAATTTTCTGGTGAATATTCTCTTGAAAGTCTTTATTCAATGAATGAATGTCATATTTATGATAAAAGAATTGATTTTTTGGACAAGGAGAAGCTGTAATCATTATTTGAGCTGGAGTCGTTTCTCCAGGTAAAATCCTAGCTATGAAATAATCAGTGATGGGTAACCGAAAATCTGGGTTTACGTTAACTACTCAAACGTTAATGGCAGTCGAAATTCGGTTTTGGTTTTTGTTATTGGTTTTTTAAGAATTCGGTTATGGTTATAAACGGTTAGCAGTTGGATTCAATAACGGTAATCGCTTAATAACTGTTAATATTATAAATAATGAATACGGTCGATAAAAACATTTCTGAATTTTTTCACTGTAAACTAAAGCTTCATGAAGCATGGTAAATAGTTATAATTATTAGCATTAGTATTGCTTTTATCAATTCCCGAAAAGTCTTCGTAACGTGTATTTACAGAATTTGTTTCGAAATAGCGTGCTAACCGATTTACTATGTAGTTGTCATAAAAAATATTTACTGTCTCACAAATAATAATGTGTAAATGACATGAGAGGAACTTTGCAATACACTCGGTTCGACCGGCGACACTAATGATATCCCTACCCGTGTATAGGAGTTTTCGAGGGGACTCCTGATGTAATGTGTCAACAAGTGTAATTCGCCCCTCTTGGCATAATTTCGAAACATATTCTTTTACCAATTTAATTTTAGTGTTGAAATGGTTTGAGAAACTGGAGGTATATCCTGGGAGAATTACCGTAATTTCCCATGCCGAGTGTAGTTTGTACCAAAGTCATCCATACTAGGTGAGAACCTACTGAATTATAAATATTTGTTATCCGAGGCTACTCGAAATTACAAGTACTCGGGTTTTCAAGCACTGGGAATTGTATGCAATGCTTTGTCATTTTGATTCATAATCTAGGAATTATTTCCGTAAAAACGTTCAATATTTCAAATGGCTTGGGAGTAACTCTGGTTATGCTCAGGACTTGTACAGATAGAATATATACATACATACGCACTTCCAGTTGTAACGGAAAATAATAAGGGATTGATCCCATTACTGCATTGAATTGACATAAAATAACATTTTCTTCTAATTGTTTTCGTCTTTTAACTAAATTTGCGTGTAACAGATACACTGTAATCATAATGTTTTGAATAGTTTTCCCTGATTGAAACACTTAGGTTCAAAGAAAATAATTTCGCGTGTACTCGCAATTTAACTTCCAACTATCAAAAGTTCGTTTATGGACTTTGATTAGCATCTGTATAAATTTCTGAAATAAAAACTGGTCTAACCTTGTTGAATATTTAAATTGCACATGCTCAAATAATAAATAAATACCTAACATCAATTTATTGTTTCCAAACTGGGGCATAGAAATTCTACAAGGGATTTATACCTGGGTCAATTTACGGACTTTGTTGGTAGGAGATAACGTAACTAACAAGGTAATTAATTATAGCGAGAGTCTACGTTTGGTGAACATACATACTCTTATGAGTGGCTTACGAATTATTTAGGAAATACGTTTTAAAGAAATATTCTTCCAGATTTTTAATAAGCAGTGTGTAGGACTGATAAAACAGGGAGAAAAGTGATCACAATAATGTGGGTTATTTTAGAAAATGATCTGCTAATTGCAATTGAGGAATCTACGCGTCTTTATGAAAGAAATAAGCACTAAAACGACCAGGACGTGGACGTGTGCAGCTGCTCATTCTGAATAGAAATATTAATTCGCTACGGATTTTTTCTAAACCGTCAAGGATGACGTCTATGACGTCAAAATTATATTCTATATATATAAATAAATACATTTATGGCGTCCGTAGAAAAATATCAAGACGCAAACTGATCCACAAGAAGAATTTATCTTATTTTTCTATTTTTTTAGGGTCAAGACTGAAATTCTCAACGTTGTGAGCTTTAATTTCCCTGAAAAGCCAACAGTCCTATAAGAACGTTTCAGTTTTCCAGAAGCCAGAAGCAGTAGGGATTGATGTGTGCATGGATAGAGTGTATAAATACATCCACTATTAGGACTTACTAGAGCATTTCTTTACTTGAGATAAAAACATGAGAATTTATTCCCATCAAACAAAGCACTTCAAGTAAGTTTCATTAAAAAATAAAATGAGGTAGCAAAGACTCGCGGAAGAATTATTTTAAAGATCGTGTTTGCATATCTATACATACCTACAAGCGTATACATAACTTGATCATAAACAGAATGACATATGATGATATGATTGCAAATGCAATTTGATCCAATCAATATTTCGCAGGATAAAACTCTGTTCTACTCTTCCGGTCCTAATAACCTTGTCACCCAGAGAATGTTCCACAAAATAATAAAACGTTTTAAAATTTACTTCCTGGATTTGAACTACAATGTGCACTCATGATAATCTGGGCGCACATCAATTTTTGGCCATCCCCAGCCAAAGTAAATGAATAAGAAATTAATTCCTTTGAATTTTCCACTTACAACCCATGTAGGGCGTAGCATTGGCTAAAGCAATAAGTTTTGATACCTTAAAACTTCAATTACCCGAGTAATTAATTTTTCCAGTTGAAAATCTTTGAAGAAAAATACTAAAGCGCTCCCTCTAACAGGTACAAACGGAACTGAAGTAAAGCTAAGGTGCATATCGTCGGCGAAGAGTCCAAATGGTCTAGGTGCAAATGGTTTATATGTAGTGTTGCTAAAAGCTATGCTAAAAGAAAAATTGCAAAAATATGCATAGTAAAACATATTTTTTGGCGTATTATTTAATACAATGACAAATAGACAGAGATTTAAAATAATTGTAAATTCTCAAGTTGTGGTTACTAATCCCCATAGATTTAAGCTAGCTGTATAATTAGAAGTAGAAACAAGTTCGGGGCGGCTCTAGCAGCCACTTGTTAATTGTAAGATTCCTTTTGAATTCATTGAACAACTGAGTCGTTCCTGCAACATCTATTTTTAGTTGTTTCAATCTTCAGTACCGGTTTTTAGGGTGGCGTCAGCCCCCTAGTACTAGTAAAATAGCCACGTCCGTACGTCCGTGTGTCCTTCAGCACGATTATTCAAAAACTACTACTCCGATTTCAATGAAATTTTTTATGAATATTATTTGTGTCAAACGTAAGGCTGAGTTCGTATTTGATTGAAATCGGCCGGATAGTTTTTGAGAAAAAAATTATTGAAATTTTGGACCTCAAGTCAAATGACAGTTATCTCCAAAACTACTGATTGTATTTCAATGAAATGTTTTGTGAATATTGCTTATGTAAATAGTAATAGTTGTTGGTCATGTTGTTGTAATTGGCCTTATAGATTTTTCGAAAAAAATTCTTGAAATTTTTAACTTCAAGTCAAACAACAGCCATGTTTAAAACTACGGAATCGATTTCCACGAAATTTTTTGTGAATATTGCTTAAGTAAATCGGAATGGTTATTGCGCATGTGGTTGACATCGGTCCGATTGTTTTTTGAAAAAAATTCGGAAATTTTGAAAAAAAAGTGTGAAGTTCATTCTACTTTGACGGCGGTGGCTGCATGACGCCACCCTATGCAAAGCCTGAAATTATTGCGTAGCGATGATTTTTTTATTGTTGCGATGAAATATTTTTGACAATTTCTATGTGGGCCGCCAATGGCGTTGTCAAATAATAGCTATTTAGTATATTTGAATTCCTGTGCAGTTGGCAAATTGTTTTTTTCGTGGATATTTTTCAATTTTTTAGATTGATAGATTTGACTATTCTTGAGTAATTGGTGATATCGTTTTGTCAGGAAGATTTTGAAAAAACTGAAATTTGAAAAGTTTTTGAACTTTTACTCAAAATTTAAAATTGAAGACTAATATGACTCTCATTTGTAGACTATTTTACGGGTTTTCAAACTAGCAGAACATGAGATCAATGCGTCCAATAATCCATGGACCGCAAAAGGGTGAAGAAATGTTTAACCATAAAAAGATAGATCATCCTAATAAATCGTAAAATCAACACTTAAATGAATAAATTAATGTAATTTTGTAGTCATTTAAAAGCCCTTGAAATTTCCTATAAATGTCACATTTTATTGTATAAACATTTTAAAATTTGAGTGAAATCCTAAAGCATTTATAATTTTAGTTCTTCCCTAAAATGACGCTGTAATCCATTTACCTGATCGCTGTATATACAAGATCTTTGAATTGCGCAGAAAGAACAAATTTTAAAAATTTTAAATAAAACTTTCTATAAAATGGGACAATCCAATATATTTTTACCGTTGCCTTTTCTGATAAATAGAGGGTGGGAGCAAAATGCTTGCAGGTACCGGGTACAGTGTGACTACAATCCTTTGTCGTATCCCGTAGCCCACGTATAGGGGAGTTCTTATCAAAATATTAATACAAGTTTAGTTCCGGGCTTTTTAATCGTTGATCTGGATCAATAATTGTGGTCACAGGTTTTTAAAGATCGTGCAACGTCGGGGATTTTAGAATTCTAATTGCTTCATTTATTTTATTGTCACACACAATTCTTTTCAGAAAATATGTTGTTTGTAAGAAATGTTTTGGCCAGAAAATTGGTCTCTGTTTGCACGTATGTACATAGGTCCATCAAGCTTATACCAATCTACTCATTTGTGAAGTTTACCAACTGGCAGTTTTTGAAACTACCATTCCCTGGAACGGAAAGGTAGAACCAAATAAAAGCAAGCATTTTTTAAAATTAATTCATTAACCTTGCCGTCCATCCCTGGAGATTAGCCAAAACAAGATTTTCCTAATTTCTGGAGATTTTTGTGTAAATATCTGAGGAATCGACTTGATCTTTTTTGTAGTGCAAACAAATTAGTTCTCATTTCTCTCATTTTTTTGCAATTTGGCTAAACCCTTTGTTCAACTATACAATAACTTGCAAAATATTTGTCACATTGGGGAGATTTGGGAATTTGTTTTGTAATTTCGTGGGAATTTGACGACATTTGTTTTCAATTTTAGGTATACTTTAGTTAGCTGAAACGTTGTCTTTAATTTGGGGAAGTTGGCGAACCATTTTTGTTTTATAACTATTGTAAAGTAGCCTCCGAAATATTTGTGTACACTCCTAGGAATTTCTTCCAAAATTAAAATAGCTTTGGCCGCTCAAGGGTGTTGGTGGAAGTTTTTTCTACAATCCAGGGAATTTAGGACAAGTGCTGGACATTTTAGACAACTCATATATTGTAACAATCGGAATGGGGTGACGTAGCTCAGCAATACAAGAGTAGCACAATTTATTCAAGAATGATAACTTCGTTAGTAATAATAGAAGTAGTGGTAGTAGTAATAATAGAAGTAGTAGTAATAGTGGTAATCGAAGTGGTAATGGTATTCACAAAGGTAGACAGTAATGAACTACGTCTTATCCCGAGGGAGTCCTAGATCGTAATGATGCTAGTCAGTAGTATTGAGTTATGGAAAGCATTATTGAGCATTGCGTAAAATAGGAAGCAATAATCTAAAATTTACAAAACTATAAATATTGTTGATGGGCAAATCAAACAGCAACTTGGAGCAGTTGCTGTTCACGACAATATGTGGCCAAATAATTTGGAAAAATTCTGGAAATTGGTCAGGTTTAGGTTTCAAAAATCTCCTACAATACTTGTAAAATGGTTTAGACAATTCGTGTAATATTTTTTTGAAATTTTTAAGGATTTGATTAAACAATATGTCCCTCGGAATTCGATCCCATACGTTTATCCGAATACTTGATTTTTTTCCATTTCCAGGTAGATAGTCAAGTACAACTCCGAGGTACATAGTTATTCGAAAATTTTTGCTTAATTCTTTGACATTTCCCCAAAATTGTTCTATAGTCTACATAACGAGTATGTTACCGATTACTAATTGCTATTTCAAATTTTGCGTGAAAGTTTAAGGAGTTGTCATATTTTTTCCAATTCCGAAAGACGCGAACAAATATTTTTATCGTTTAATATGTAAATGGTAAAATATTGGTTAATTATTACACGGAGATCAGTTAACTAATTTTGTAAATTCCAAAGTTTTAGCCAAATTTTGTTCTTTAAAATCATAGTTTGTTGGCCAAATAATTTTACTAATTTGTAAATAATTTTAAAAATAACATTAATAATAGATGCACAGTAACTTGGTGACAATTCTTAGCACATAACTATACTTGTCTCCGTTCACATTGCCACTTCTGCAAGCAAAGAGTAGCCTCTGGAAGTATTTACTTGGAGCGCTGCAAGTTCTGTTCACATTGGTCGCCTCTGCAAGCATTTTACAAATACTTGCAGAGGCGAGTTGCAGAGGGTCGATTTTACTTGCAGAAGCGAAGTAGAACTCGCTTCTACTTTCCTCTGCAAGCAGAAGATCATGCTTGAATTTCCTACTGAGCTCCTTGTAACGTCTTAAACCAACTCCTATGCCACGCAATGTTAAATTTCTGATGCTTACTATTCTGCACCGTGTTAAATTTAGGAAGTATAGCGTTAGTAAAGTCGCTAAGCGTGCGTCTCCAGGAGACAAATTGTTTGCGCTTGCAGCTGAAAAGCAATGTGAACATAAATTTCACACGTGCAAGTAAATTAACTTGCAGAACATTCGTTCATCATTCTTGCAGAAGCGCAATGTGAACGGGGTATTAATTCCTTAAAGCCCCATGAAGCAGAAAACTACAAATAATGAAATGTTCCTTATTTACTAATGGACCTGCAGAAAAATATTTCTTACCGTATTTAATTCACTCACGCAACAATATGCACATTCAGTCTCTTCTTTATTGGTAATTTGGATGATAAAATGTATAACAATCGATGCATGAAAACTTTAGAAGAGCTGATAGATGAGTTACTTTACCCTCAGTGGAATTTATTCCAAAATTAACATTTTTCCGTAGAGGAATTCATCCCAAAATTAACCATGTGCTGTATATAAATTTATCGCAAAATTAACATTGAGCTGTATATGCATTTATCACAAAGTCAAAATTGCGATGTATACAAATTTATCTCCAATTTAACATTGCGGAGTATAGGAATTTATCTCAAATTTAACATTGCGGAGTATAGGAATTTATCTCAAATTTAACATTGCGGTGTATCGGAATTTATCTCAAATCTACCATTGCCCGTATATCAATTTATCTTAAAATTATGATGTGTAGCCAGGTCACTAAATATTTTCAGATAGGAAATTAATAATGTTTATCAATGAGTACCACCACAAGCTACCCTTCTTAGCGTCTGGAACCGGTTTCATTGAAATCGGGCGGGTACTTTAGAAGTTATTAATCAAGATGTAGCTTTCCCCGTTTGAGGCTGAATATTTGCTAAGTCGATGAATTTTTTCAAGAGGGAGCCATGAGGCTTATCGATGGCTACCACCATAACTCGGCCCCCTGAGTCGGCTGGTACCAATTTCATTGAAGTTGGATTGGAACTTTAGTAGTTATTATGTTACACGAAAATCTCCAATTTGAGGCAGATTAATTTTTAGGCCACCGAATGTTCAACAGAGGGGAAATAATGAGGTTATGAGGTGGGCTCTACCTCTTAAGGGAGTTTGCCGAAACGTTTGCTCAATTCTCAAAGATGTGGGACAATAATTTTAATAATAATTCCTGTTTGGGTGGTAAAACGTGAAACTTCTTAATATCTGATTAAAGTTGGCGAAACGTTTTCCCATTCGTGGATATTTTTGCACAATAATTTTTAAATATTTGGCGATTTTTGATTTTCTGATCTCCTAAAGGTAGATGTCCAAAACTGTTGTAGATTAAATAATTTAAACAAATAAGTTACTAAATACATTCTTTGGAACTCATTTGCTGAAATTCAATCTTGAAAAATGTATTACTAAATATTTTTCATTTATCTCTCTCACGGTTCCAGTGTAAGTCAAATATGATTAAGCATAGAGTTAAACGGGGCGACGTCTATCACGAGATGCTGGATTGCTCTTCAATATCGAAAAAATATAGGATAAGCAAAATTCGATTTCAGTTACAAAAATGGTGGCATTTTCGTAGGGGTGCGTTCGTTACATTCAAGCACTCCTGAACGTCCGAAAATGTGGGGACAATATTTCTTAATTAATTTTAGTTACATTGCTAGTGGATAAATATCATACGCTCCATACATACATACATATAAATACTACATGCACCACTACTACGTTCCACAATTTTGGCCCAAGGAATATTCTCCGGTAAATTTGCTAGCTTAGAGTTGCACGACCTGATCCAACAATTAGACCAAATTTTGTGGTGGTGAATTACTTGAAGCATGTTTTTCACCAAGCAACGCATTATTAATGTTAGTTATTAATGGCTGAGTTCTACTTTCCCGGCCACGAAATTGCCTTCCACCTTTCACCAGAATTTCCACCTTCCACTAGACCTTCCATTTGACATTCCACCAAAATTTTACAGGTTTTCCACCTTCCAGATCTTTCACTTCAATTTGACCAGATGGAAAGCCCTTCTACATGGTTCCCTGTGTTAATTAACATATCCCTCTGTGTTCTGGTGGGTGAAACACAAATTGCTATCTGGAGATAGTTAATGCGTTTCCACCTGTGTGGGACTTTTCAAACCGTATATCAGGGTTTTAATTTATTGAAAAGTTAGTCGCAACGCTAAGTGTGCGTCTTACTATTAATCGTTAGTTGTTACGGAATTTGCTAAAAGCGTTTTAAAATTTGTGTTAAAAATCAGTTCACCGGTAAGCTCTTTCACGATGAGTTCTTTCGAACCACGTCGTTTTGCAGTGGTTGATTTTTATTAGTCATTTGACATAATTCTACACAACGCCGAAATCTGACCATCATGCTTGTACATATAATGATATTGTAAAAGTAACTTGTTTGCTCAAAGGTATCCTGCATTTTTATAGTTAATTACACGAGTTAGTTTTAACTTGAAAAACTCGAGTGCTTTCACCTCCGTGTTAGTTTTTTGAATAAAAATGCGGAACATAAGTTAACACACCGAAATTGATTCAAGACAATCATTTTAAGAATGTGGGTACTGTGGGTAGTCAAGTGGAATGATCAAGGGGAAGGTGTAAGGTTAGATGGAAAGTCTGGTGGAAGGTTAAGTGGAAGTTTGGTGGAAGGTCAAGTGAAAGTTTGGTGGGAGGTGGAAGTCTGGCGGAAGTTACTTATGTATTATAGTGTTAATATATGGGTGAGTGGAAGGTAATTCTGTGGCCGGGAAAGTAGAACTCAGCCGTTATTAATAGATATAACTGAAATGAACCCCATTGGTTGACGGAAAACTGTGGTCCACTTAATACTACTTCATATTATATTTCATTTTACAGATTGCATTACAAAATGTATCAAAATTACTGTACTGTCGAAAATATATTGAATTGTTCTATAATACATATCGTCGCTGAAGAGGCAAAATGGACTAAGTGCAATTTCGATTAAAATCAAAATGGTCTACATGCAGTTTTACTAAATGCAAATGGAATAGATGCATCAAGTTTTAAAAGCAAAATGGAATAAGTACAATTTCGTCTAAAAGCAAAATGGTCTACATACATTATGAAAGTATACACGCATGTAGACCATTTTGCTTTTAGTGAAAACTGCATGTAGTCCATTTTGCTTTCAGGAAAGCTTGCAACTATTCCATTTTGCCTTTAAGGAAAAAGGCATGTAGACCATTTTGCTTCTAGTCGAAATTGCACTTAGTCCATTTTGCCTCTTCAGCGACGATATAAACTATTCACCCTTCTCCTTGTTCAATGGTCAAATTAAACGTGCATAAATAATAGCCTAAATTATTTTGGTACACTAAAACCGTACATGCGTGCAAGTTGAGCAAAATAAACAAGTTATAAATAATTTGTACTACTGTTGAAAAACATTGTAAAAACAGACATTTAGATCCTTTTGCCTTTTCACCGACAACATGCACACAGAGAGGAGACACAGAATTTGAGCCGCTTGATATCATTACCTTGGAGGTAGTTTTTTGTACCAGGATAAAAAGCCATTACTACTGTTACAGTAAATTGTCGCTATAAGGAATTAGCAAGGAACTGACAATTTTTGTTCTTTGTAAAAACTATCCAATCCCTTGCACAGCATAGTGTTAAAAAAGTTAAATGGAGCACCCTACCGAATCTCAACATCTAAAATCAAAACACTTTCAGCCCGAACCCGCAAATAGACCGCAAAAGCGGGTTGTGCCTTGGTCCGATCAGACTTTTCAGTCATTTACTAACTGGTAACCAATTCCAAATTAACAATTACCGAGGCAGATACGTATCTATAAGTTCCTCAGTTTCCTCAGTTCCTTAATTTTAAAATTATTTTCTGTATGCTTTTCGACTTTGAGTAGTAGGAAACTTGGTTAGCTATTAATAGGTTCCTAATGTGAGGGTTGTGAGCATGACACTTAACACCAGACACCAAGTTTGAGGAAACGTGTCTTCAGGAACAAAGATGCGCAACAAGAGTGTTTCTGAACTTGCATTCAGTTCATTAAAATAGTTCAGAACGCCGGTTGTTGGTAAATACCATAATAAAAAATGAAGTTTTAAAAAAACCAAAACGAAGCTGCTTTTACGACTCTAAAAAGTGAAAAACTAGCATTTGGTACGGGAGGAATTACAGCAATAATGAACGATACAAAGCATCTCGGGTGCTACCGAATAATATATTTTGTATACGTAAGTGTTTGCACCCGAGATGCTTTGTATCGTTCATTATTGCTGTAATTCCTCCCGTACCAAATGCTAGTTTTTTACTTTTTAGAGTCGTAAAAGCAGCTTCGTTTTGGTTTTTTTAAAACTTCATTTTTTATTCAATTTATTGTTTTCAAAATTTTCTTGACTTTTTTGAAGCTCAAATAATTTAATTAGTTGTTAATATTGGAAGACTTCAAGTTATGTCTTGAATATTGAAGGTTATGATTATGACAACCATAATTCGCATTTTAAAGTAATTAATTTTTAAGGGACCAAGCCCTTGGTCGCACATCATAAGATTTTGCATACTAGATTGCAATAATTAGACAGTCATGTGTGCAAATGTTTATCAAAGTTGTTGTGGGGGAAGACCTTTAAAAAAACTGCAATGTATTAGGATAGGCAATTCCGTAGACTCACGGAAAAACTTAGGTATAAACAGCTTCAGATCTCGTTAACTATACACGCTGAAGATGTACGTTAAGCATTGGACGTTGTACAAATTCTGTCATTGACTTTAAGCCCTTAATATTCGGATTTGGTCAAAGGGTGCAGAAGTTATCCTTAAATCTTTTTTTTTCAAGGGGGGTAAGTGCATATCTACGCTTTGCGTTTTTTACGAAAACGAATTTTTTCAAAAGTTGAAAATTCTAATTTTTGCGAATCAGTAAAAAAGCATCTTCGTAAAAAGCAAATTCGTGTCTGATATCTTCTTTCCAAGTTAAAAATTAGGTCCGCCGAAAACAAAAATGTATGACGACGACGACATTGAAATACCAAAGGAATAACTCTTTAAAACGTGTTTATTTATATCCCCAAAGTTCCAAGGGAATACCCCATAAAGGCGATATTATAGAAGTAGAACTTTTGACGATCTTCGTGTTTCAAAATGCCCGAGTAAAATAAAAATTGTATCTCATCTCTAACCAAGTATTGCTCAGGAGGTTACGTTGCAGGCCCTATTCTTGAATGCCATTATTTCAATTTGCCTTATCCTGAGGTTTTTGTAAAAACAATTTTACAGGTGTACATATGTGTAATTAACTTTAACGTCATTACAATGTGCATTGAAAAATACTTCAAAATGTTTCAACCCCTTTATAATAGTCATTTTTATTTGGATGCATTTATATTTTCACAACTGTTTAATTAAAATTATAAATTAAAGAAATTTCAAGAAACTTTACTTTCAGTAAATACAGCATTAGAAGCAAGTTGCTGCAACTTGTCTGTGCATGTCTATAGCTTACATTTAGCAAGGTATTGCATTTATCCCACAAAATTATTAACACTTCAGCCTTTGGGAGACTCGGTCAAGACATACATAGGCGTACTTTGCAAAGCGTCAGGATCTCTAAAACAAACACTGCAAGAGAAAAACCGCTTCCCAAGAGGAAGCAAATTGAAGCGGCTTCAATTAATGAGTCATTATCATTTCGTTTGACCTTTTTTGCTAACGCTATTACTGCTTTTGGTTGCAAAATTAATTCGGCAAGCGCTCGTTTGAAATACAATTCTTTCTGGTCCTCAATAATCTTTTCATAAACTTGAAACCACCGACTCATGATACCAGAAATAATAATCCTCATCATCAATTCTTTAAAGCAATCGCCATTAATTACAAAGAAAAGCCATCCCGAGGTGTTGTGAAAGTACTCACTTGTTGATTGGTAGAATTTTTTAAAATAATGATGTGACGTGAGCCTGGAAACAACATTTTGGATATTTCCATGAAGTATGGCGGCTTGTTGCTCGAAGAAGATTTGATACAAAATTGGTTCCATTTCATTCCTATGAATTGAAGTAACACTATCTAACAGCTTGCGATGTGACTCCCTCCTCGAACCATTAACCATGCTAAATTGAAGCTCATTTAAATTTTGTTGTCTTTCAAAAGAACCCATACGAAATTGATAGCCCGAATCTACCAGGTCCTGGAACGATAAGCCCCCCTTGTGGACACGAGGTGAAACGGTAAAACTGTTCAACTTTCCTGTGTAAATAGCACTTAGTAATATGAAGAAAATAATCAGAATTGAAAAACAAAAACTTGATTTCGATTTTAATCCTCCCGTTTGCCCAAAAAGGAGTGCCGTCGGAATGCCGAATAATGCAATGTTCGTCTGCAGTTTTAAAGAAACTTTAAAAAATAGTACTGCTACGCATAGCGTTATAATATACATAGCCCAAGTCAAGTTTCCGAATGGTTCTTTCAGGGTTTGAAAAGAGGAAGGAATTACTATAGGCTCACTGTACATTATGATTGTTTTTGTGTTGTAGTACGGTTGAAAAAAATACATTTTAATTTCGCCTGCATTCTTAGCCAATGTCAGTCCAGCAAATGGAGTGGCCCAACAAAAATTGCACAAACGTGGTGTTCCCACAAATCGTCCGCCTACACCAAGAGAGAAATTTAAGCGTTGCCCTAATATTAAGGCGACTTTCATAACAGGAATTAGCAATGTCCCTCGAAATGGCGAAGTTTTCCATGAAACTATGTGATGTTTTTGTATATAATCCAAGCCAGCTTCTGAAAGCAGCTCAATATCTGTTGGTATTAGCAGCAAATACCTTTGGTAGCAGTTTGTTCGGAATGTTCTAATTTTGAGGTGAATATATTCGGGAGTTATTCCAGTACTTGTTGAATTAACAACAAACTTATGCAAACAGACTTCTGCTTCAGGACAAGGTCCCGTCAACAACATGATTTCAGTTGGGGTCGTTTCTCCAGGTAAAATTCTAGCAATGAAATAGTTCCAAGGGCGGATAAATTCGTGATAGACGACAATAATTGCTAAAGTGAGTTGAAGCACGAAATCTTGATTGATTCCCGCGTTCTGTTGAAAATACCTTTCTATCCGACCTAATTTGAATCCGTTAGATGACGGTTCATATATACTAATATGCAAATGACATGGTAGGAATTTAGGTATTCCTGCAACATGGCCAGGGTTGTAAAAGTCACTACTTGTATTCAGGAGCCTTCGAGGCGATTCCAGATGTAATGCGCCAGAAACTGACAATTGTACGCCTTTACATGGTTTTAGTTCGCATGCCATTACCACGTTGATCTCACAATCATTAAATGTTTTGAGAAATTGGTGGTAAATATTCATAGTTGGACTGTGTTTTATCCTCCACACTGATGCTTGTATGAAACTAATAGAGTATAAGGGTAAGATTGTTAAAAAGTATGTTAAGATACTCATGATCTGCTATTATATGGATATGGATTTGGACTGGTTGAATTACTGGAATAACTGCTCTCAGTGACCTTATGCAGCTGGTTCCGCAAATTAATACTACAAATTCCAAATGCAATGTCTTATTGGCAACCACCGGTGTTCACCTCTTTATCTTTTCTACTATGTCAAATTTCAAATAACAGTCGCTTAGCGTTGCTCATTACTGTTACTAAGGAGAAACACTACTAACAAGTTACTACTGCTTACCAAGAAATAGCAAGGTATTATAAATAACCATCTAATATATGTACTTGTGTACGAATGCATTTTTTGATTAACTTGTCTACGACAGGAAAGTAACGGTGCTTGATATGGTACTTTCAAAATGACAGAAATGGTTTTATCTGTATTGTCCCTATGTTTAAATTCAATTGAGGACAATGAAATAACATTTTTCCATGTTAAGTGTGTATCCAGCTGAATAAAGTGTTTCTAAATGCTTGGCCTGAGCGGATAAACCGAGGTGCAGGCATGCTACTTGATCCTAGTGCTAATGTTTTTAGAATGCATCAGTATTACTTTATTGTCGAAATCATGTGATATTGTTCTATAATGTAAGCTGTTTTCCCACATCCTCGATGAATGTTAAATGCAGTAAGTATATTTAAATAGTTTAACTACTCGAAAAACGAGCGTACCAACATATCAACAAATCCAATGCAAGTTACATATAATATGTTTAACTTAAGGGTCGACAGAGTACTATTTTAAAGTGCAAATGGATTCACAATTGGACCCAAGAAATAAATTTGAATTATCTTGGTCTATTATCATTACCTAAGAGGTAGCTTTTTGGTAGTGAGTAATGAAGTAGCTATTATTGTTGTTGCAATATACTGTCGCTTTAAGGGTTCGCTTATAATAACAAATAACTACAATCCCTTGTACAACAAAATGCTACAATTGACAATTAAAATCAACTGCTACAGTTTTTTAAAAACAAAGTTACGCTGAAGTAAAGCATTCTAAGAAACTAACTTGTCACAAAACTTTTTTAAATTGAGGATGTCCACATGCTAATACCATTAACTCCTTATATGAAGGAATTATCCTGCAACTTGCTATGTCAACAATACAGTATGTCGACTTTTAGTTTCTTATCGAGAATGCATCTATACCATTTTACCTCTTCACTGACGATATACTTGTCACCAGATGAATTTCAGTTTCAAATGAATTTTCATTCAATGAAATTTTCCTAAACATAAAAGATAAAAAATCATTTAAAAACTTAAATTTAAAATTCAAATCGAATATGTAATGCGAATTTAAAATAATTACAAATAATGGAATCGTTTACGAGCAGGTATATTTTTATTCGCCCTCCTTTGGACAGAAAATAAAATTATAGAGGAATACCTGAAGTTTGCAATACCTCCGAGATCGTTGTATGAAGTAATTTATTTAATTAATTACTTGATGTTTTCAAGCAGTAAGTGGATCCAGTGGATCCATCTACCTAAATATTTCCCTATCAAAAGAGATACAATTGTAACTGCCAACAATGAGCTCGAATGACAATAGCGCGTCAAATTCATATGTTCCTCAAGTAACACCGGCAACACCAGGTAAAAGAAATGGCCGACCTGGACTCGGGAATGTATCCTCTCTTCTAATTTGAAGGAGTGGATAGTGATAGTGAAAGTGGTAGTAAGAATCAAATATTCGCGCGCTTAAGACGCATCGACGACCATAGCGCTGCGGAGCTAGCTATTGCATGTCACTATTTACTGCAATCCCAAATTACATTTGCCTTGCTGAGCCAGCAATTGCTGGCTGTGCAGTGCTAGTTCACCTATAAATTACACAGAACACTGAGATGAAACTATTTCCAAAAATATACCTGACAACACTAATCCTTGTCAGAAGGAAACTTGGATTTCCCGCCATGTAACACAACAGTGGCTTCATTTGTAAATTAACGAACGCTTTTTAGAAAGTGAAACTTTCTTATGCGTATATTCTCTTCTGTGTATTCCGTCCGTCCGTCCGTCCGTCACTCTACAAAATCTTATGGTAGCCATATCTTTACAACGAATTGACATACGGACAAGTGAACTTTACCAAAATATCGGCCATAAAATCTAGTTGTGCCTTCTGATAACTTCGGCGACATGGTAACAACCGTTTGACCTCAGAAAATTATTTTCTGGATAAAAAGTCTTGCATTTGTTACATCTTTCCAATGGATTGACGTGCGAACATGCTACCTTTAACGAAAATATCCAAATCTATTTCCCTACCTTACTATACATCTTTTAATACAAGTTTCACTTTCCTGCACATGCAAACAAAGTTTGCCCAAATCAGTGCAGTGCACGGATTTTTCACTCTTGTAATTAACGATAGATTTGGCAAAACAAGACACATGTGCAATTTTTGTACAAAAAGACCATGTGCTGCCCTAAAATGCTTTCTACGCGGCACACTCTCGTGAAAACAATTATAATAAAGTACATCGGATCAGTAGTAGTTTCTTGTTTGTTTGCAACCCTTCAAAAGTGATCCTATTGATAACTGCCAGGATTTACCTTCATTTCTTTAAGAAAATTCTCTACAGTATTTTTCTTACAGATATTTATCCACGTGATATTTAAATATGCAGCAAGGTTAGGCAATATTGACACGTGCCTGGATAAAATAATGCACATAAAGTTATATGCATTGTTTGGGGATTTTGAGCTCACTCGTTGTCAGACCTATTCAAAGTACACACATTTTGTTGCATGTATAACACTCTTTAATAATTACTATTTCGAGTCGTTTCAAAATATTATTAGATTCAGGGTTGGAGTTACTCTACCTGAGCAACATTCCTACCTTAATTAACTATTTGATCGTGCTGATTATTAAATTATTGAGATGAACTCAATAAATGAACTTAGATTCACCAGTCACACAATTAGGAATAAAATAACCCGAAGGCTAGTTATTTATTCACTCAGAAATGAAAACGGAAAAGATCATCTTTATCAATAAAAACTCAGAAACTAAAAATGATTACAATGATAAATCTTGGAGGATTCTAAAACAGGAGGAAAAGGAATAACTCTCAGTTTAAGACTGAGAACTCAAAAGTAAGTTTTGCACACACTTGGACACAGCCGTGTGTGATTCATACATAAGTACATCATTACATAAGATTGGCATAAGCATACATGATTGACGCTTCCATAAGTGGATCGTGAGAAGTCCCTCGTCAGGGATTCTCTCCTCTCACTCTAGACGCAGCTAGAGCTGATCTTTAACACTAATAACAATTTTATTACATAAGTAAAACACTTCTTAACACTACACTTCTTACAACTATGTATTCATACCTTACAATATCAATAAGGACAATATTTGTCTCCAATAAATTATTAAACAGTAGATTACCGAGTATGTGTTATCCATGACCAGGTGAAAAGTAGTGTATCTGTTATACGAAATAATCACAGTAACAACTTCGTGAATGAGCCTGAGCACTTAAGGGTGACGTTAAATTTCAACAATTGGTGTTATGAATCTACAAATTCCCAGTATGATGCTGCTTGTCGTTTTACAATTTTAATTGCTGTAATTTGCTTCAAGATATTTTGCTAAAAACCACAGTACTCCGTTTCACAAAATTTAACTCTGTGACAGTACATTGAGTGTAATGACCAATAATTACGTTTCTTGTTTTACAATCTTGTTCTCAATTAATCATTTTTGCTAAAAGTCACAACATCGAGAATTTAAACCCTTCATTTCATTATGTTGAAAAGAGAGAAAACGTTCATTATCAATAACACGACAATTTTAATTTTTGTATTCGTGGTCTCCTTTAATCAAACAACTTTACTTTGGCATTTTTTTGGAATTTTGTTGGAACTTTACTAAAAAATATTCAAAATTTGCCACAAAGCAATTGCAATAAAAGACGGAAATGGGATATTTCGACCAGGTTTGAACACATGAGTAAATGTTGGATTACGGATTACAGAATGCTCTCGTTTGAAAATAGCTTGCGGATCACAAACTTTAGATTACAATCCCAAAAAGTTTTATATACGACACATGGTTACATTTTAAATATCTGGGGCGATGAGTATAGGTTACTTTACTAGAACTTTTGACGTCGGGTAGCGAATTACTTTTCAAATATTTTAGCAGCTGGATTACGTAAATGGAAAAATTATTGCAGTTTTAATGATTACTAGAAGCAAGGTTATGGTACGGTAATGCTCCCCCGTCCTTAGAAGCAGTGCTGCGGACAAGTTCAAGTAATACTTGAGTTTTCAAGTCAAGTTCAAGTTCGGGTCAAGTTCAAGTAGGCCAAGTTTTTTACTTGAATCATTCGGGTCAAGTTCAAGTACGTACCCGGCTTGACCATGACATTCTAAGACAAGTCAGGTTCAAGTGCAAGTAAGACAAATTTACTTGAACCCCAAGTCAAGTTCAGGTTCAAGTAATGGAAAGAAAAAACTTGAACATGAACTTGGGATTTCATGGTCAAGTTCAAGTAATTTTAGATTGCGCATGCCATAAAGGACGGAAGCAATTTCAAAATCACAATCTAATTTCTTGTCATGTTCAGGGTATTTTGTTTTCGTATGTTATAAATCAAAGAACAAAATTCAAAACCAGAGTCCGTTTTATAGAGGTTTTGCTTAACTTTGTTAGTTGTTGCAGTAACCTCTCCATGAAATGAAAGAATTATCTTGATGAGTATTATTACTTAGAATTATTAGTTTCAACTTAGGTAAATAATTTTCAATATAAAATGAGCTTGGATTGCCCATTTTAAAAATAATTTAATAAACAAGTAAATACTAGTTTACTTTATTAAATATTAAGTTAAGAATACTAGGAATGCTCAAATAGGTATAGATATGTATACATACATATATGAACATTAAATAAAACTTGACACCATATAATACTCGTCAGATATACAGTGAAGGTCCATTATACTAGATCAGCTTATAAGGAATGTATCGATATGCGGGATGAATTTGTATGACCTTCTTTTTCATTTACACAGTTAGACGTTTCTTGTAAGGGAAATTCATTTACAAATTGTACTATCCTTTATACCTAACTTTTACTGTATTCAGTATACGCCAAAGGATGTCCTCGAATGGTTTTAAATAAAAAATAGTATTAAAATTGTTTTCTGAATACGTTTTGGCTTTCAGTCCGACGGAAATAATTTGCAGTTGTATGCTAAACATTTTGTGGACATATTTTATTTCTTGTGATACTTAACTTGAATTATCAAGTTCAAGTCACGTTCAAGTCATGGTCAAGTCAAGCTCAAGTCAAGTTTGGAACTGTAACTACTTGATCAAGTTCGGGTCTTAGAAAATTTACTTGATTACTTGAACTTGACAAGTCAAGTAATTACAGGAACGCGAGTTATCAAGTTCAAGTTGTGTCTTGAAAATTACTTGAAGTTTCATGGTCAAGTCAAGTTCATGGTCAAGTTTTTAAATTACTTGACCCGATCGCAGCACTGCTTAGAAGTGGGTAAATTGTTTACTCTTTCAAAATTGTTTTCAAACATGTGTTGACACTGGGTTGTAGAAAAACGTATTGGCCTTTCAGGGAGCTATTTACAGTTTCCTTTGTTGAGAAATTTGGGCGTAACCCGTAAAGGCAGAGTAAAGTTGAGGGTGTTATCAGGAGCAATAAACAAAGTTCTGTCAGAAGATGAGCTACTGATCTTGTATGTTTTGTGGGCCTTCTTACCAATGGAATTATTGTATATAAAATTGGCATAGTAAATCATTCACAAAAGATTCCGATATAATTATGTACATAGAGATGCCTACTCACAATAGGCAGTGTTACACATTCTTTGCACATTCATACTTACAGCGTCAAACTGGATTTTCATAAAGTTCAATTGATATCTTAATATCGATTAACACAAAAAATGTTACACGTAAAATATCCAAAGTATCTACGGTTGTAAGAGCATGAAAAAGAAAAAAATTGATTTTAGTACTCCTAAAGGTCTTCAAATTCTTTCGGTAACATTTTAAACGGTTGCTTCAAGACTCCGGCTCTGTAGTCGCAATTTTTGATTTGAGTTTTATAATGACGTGTAGGCAACCCCCAGAGCTATGCAAAATACTTGGTCTTCTATGACAAAATACAAAATAAAATATGGAAAATACAAAATACAAAATACAAAATAAAATACCTGAAATAAAGTATGGAAAATACAACATACAAAGTAAAATAACTGAAATAAATTATGGAAAATACAAAGTACAAAGTAAAATACCTCAGGTTACATTGCTAAAATACAAATGAAAATACAATACATCGTAGGTAATTAAACACACCCAAATAGAAAATACTGTATTTTAAATACAATACTTTCAATAAAATACATTTTCACAAAATCACTCTTTTCGGTTTCTGGAACACAAACAGCTTTAAGAAGCAACCTTGTAAAACAATCGGATAACTAATCACTTCAAAGACTGCATATAAGACATGAGTAACAAATTGTTCAACTATTCCCGAATAGGTCAGTTCATTATAAGTATAATTTAAGTCGTTTTGACTATTAATGAAGTACATAATGTAGATTAATATGAAATTTTTAATTATTAGCAGTTAAATGTATTTTCAAAATAATTGCGTAGACCATTTTGCCTCTTCAGTGTCGATATGTAATATCGAGAACCTGAACGTGTTTGATCTAGTACACGGATTCATTCCAACCTATTATTCCAATGCTAAAATGGAATTCTCACATATATTGCACATCATACAAGCTACATACAATTCCAAGGTCAGAAATCATACAGGTGAAAAGTATTTTCAGCCAAATACTTTATTTGAAATACATTTCACATGTCATTGAGAGTAAGTAAATACCAAATTATTTCGTACTTACTGGCTCTTAAAATACTAAGTACAAAATACTTGCCCGCTGCGCTTGCAAATTTTGGAATACAAAATACTTCGTGGTCTGAAAATAAGTAGTTGAAAATACTGTATTTGAAAATACTGCATAGCTCTGGCAATCCCCTACAAAAACCAACGATGTAAATTTTGTTTATGAAGGACAAAACCTTGCGTGATAAAATTGCACCAACATTCATGTTTTACTGTTTATAAGCTGAGTTCCTCCCAAATTTCCTCCCTGTTAACAGTTGTTCTGCTCACCATTTTTACAGCGGTGGTCTCGTAACTCCAATCCCGTAAAAGTTTGGGCAAACTAGCGCAGTGGCCAAACGACTCCAACTAAAGTCCGAATCTTAACTTTACCTTGTCCAAAATATCAAGTCTGCTGTCATAAATACGACGTCAGTTCATTGGGTAAAGGCTCAACTCACAAAAATATTCACCTCAAAATTAGAGCACTTAGATCGAACTATTTCCAAAAATATTTAGAGGTCAGCTCCTTAGAGACTTCTCTGCTTTCAAAAGAAAACTTGGAATTTATAGACCGAAATCATATAATTTCCTTAAAACATTCTCCAATAATTATAAATGATACAAAACTGATTCCATTTGTAAAAGTTGTCTTAGTATTAGCACAGCGCTTGAATTTCTTTATTGGTGCAGACGGTAAAACTAAAACAATGCGGCGCCTGTGCAACTTTTGTACCATAAGTTCGCATGCTGGTCTCTCTAGGATTCGGAATGAACTAAATGTTAAAATAATTTTTTTCCAGCCATACTTCCGGAAGAAAACAATCATAATGTACAGTGAGCCAATAGTAATTCCTTCTTCGTTTGACACTCTTCACGAGCCATTTGCTAACAAGACTTGGTCTTTGTACAACTGTATGCGTAGACATACTGTTATTTAAAATTGCCTTAAGTTTGCCAACTGACACTGCTTTGTGATTTATTCCGACGGCGCTTGTCTTTGAACAATTCGGATGGTCAAAGTTGAAATCGAATTTTTATTTTTCTATGTTGATTATTTTCTTCATATTGCTAAACAACATTTACACAGGAAAAATTAAAAGCTTCACAGTTTCACTGCATGTTCACAAAGGAGGTTTGCTATATGAGGACCTGGTTAGATTAGACTATCAATTGCATATGGGCTTTAATGAAAACCGACGATGTGTTACTGAGCTTCAATTTGGCATGGTGGATGGCTCCATAAGATCAACTCATCGTGATCTTGTAAACCGAATTCATTCATTGTATCATAAACAAATGGATGCAATTGTGAAGCAGATTTTCTTTGACCGACGAGCTGAAGTACTTCAAGGAAATGTTCAGCATATCGTTTCAAGCTTGACGTCACAACATTATTTCAGGAAATTTTACCTATCTAAAAGTGAATTCTTCGATATGACCGGGGGTGGTATTTCAATGCAATTAATGGTGATTGCTTTAATGGTATTATGAGTAGACTCATCAGTACTGGTATCATGAATTGGTGGATGCAGGTTCACTACAAGTTACAAGATGACGAAAACAAACTATATTTCCAGAAAAGTTTGGCAAAAGCTGTCGAGGAGACCCCAGAAGAAGGAGTGGCGCTGACAGACCAGGCCAAGAAACATGAAAATGATTCAATTATTAAGGCCGCTTTAAATAGCTTTCTGGTTGGTAATTGTATTGCAATTTGTAGTGTTTGTTTGTGAGATACTGACGCTAAGTAAAACACCTTATGCTAATCCTTCTCGAGTTTCCCCAAAAGCTGAAGCATGCTGCAATACTTGTAACAGATCAGTGCTGTGAATCTAGAAAATGTAATAGCTAACCATTAAATTTTAAAATAAGAGGCTGTAAAAACACTTTTTTAAAAGCACATTAACGTAAAAACAGGTTACGCCGCTTCCTTCCATGAGAATTTCCACCTGGTAGTTGCTACATGTATGTACATATGAATCCATATAATTTTATTAACATATTTGGTTGGATTTCAAGTTGCGCAAGATGGTTTTATATTTCCCGGTGATTTGTTGAAATGCAATAAAAATCATACCGCACATTTGTAAAAACGTTTCTGGGCTTTCCAGGGAGCTATCTCACATGTCTCTGCATTGAGAGTTGTTACTGTGGGTCTTAAACAAAGTGGGCAAGGTTGTGAGAAATTTAGTCTCAAGAACGAAACTAAGAAAAACTGAAATGCGGGAATTTATTATTCATCCGAAACAAGAATATTCTGTTTATTAAATTATTAAATTATTATTAATAATTTTTATTTATTATCTTCCAATCCCCATGAAATTTGTTGCAAGTGGGACGTTTTGAAATATTTTTCTGAATGACAAACCGTCCGTGAAATAGGTCTCAATGTGAGGACCTGTTGAGTAGCTCTCTGCAAAGCACCTAAAATTTCAGTGAACTAGCATTCAAATTTCCTTTTTTAAAACTGGAAACGTCAACTTTAAACTAAAACAATTCTGACTTTGCTTCACTTCCTTCATCTCTGTATCCTTAGTTTTTGAGCTAGCGGGATTAAACAAATTTTGAAAAAACTCGAAAAATATTTGATAAATCATTATGGATCTTGAATATTTTATTCTACTTGCCCTTATGGGCAGCAATCGTTTCTTGGCAACCTGTACTTAAGTAAATACAGTATGAAATTTTGATAAGCGAGGATTTTCTAAATAAGTTAAATTGCCTGTATCTGTCAAATTGTCTTCATCGAACCAAAATATTTCAATCACTTCCAGGCAAAACTATTCAAATGATTATTATATTGTGAGCTTTCTTGATATTATTTTATACCAATTCAATGTCACACTAACACACACTTATTATAGCAGTATTTATATTTTTGTACACTTGTAAGCATTTATGTATGCATGTATACAGTCGACTCTCCTTATAGCGTCTCTCCCTATAGAGTCACTCTCCCTATAAAGTCATCCTGGGTTCCTCCCAAGCTAAATTATATGATAATTTCTACCTTTATAGCGTCACTCGTTATAACGTCAGTTCCTTTATAAAGTCGCTTTTTGTGTAGCCCTAGGTTGAAAAGCGTACCCTTATAACGTCATGTTGAAGTTACAACGCGTCAAACCTAGCTAAATAACATACTTTTGCTGTAATTTTAAAGCTATTTTTATTCTTCAGTTTCACTATAATTGCATTGGCTTATTATGTCGCGACGTTATAAAAGACTGGAAGGAACATGTTATTGTAAATATATGTGCAAGCGTGGTTAACGACATTGTTTAAGACCCATCCAGGAAAATCCACATTTCCAAGCTTTTAGATTTATTTTCGCATTATAGTTTTAACAGAATTACAATTTTCACTGTTTGAAAACTTTTGTAAATGTTCTGAGAAGTGTCTCCTTGAGATTCAGAAAACACTTTATTCAATCCTGACCTTTGTTTTTGAAGGTGTTTGTGGCGTGAGAAATTTCGAAAAATATTATTATTTATTTATTAATATAAATTATTTTTATTCTCAATCTACATTGACATATAGTATGTGCTACTTAAATGAAACGAGACATGACTCCAAATTAACTAAAAACGAAAAATATGGAATTAAACCATTATTTATATGATGTGCCTCTATAACGTCGTTCCCTTATAACGTCACTTTTTGGGAGATTTATTGATGTCGTTATAAAGAGAGTCGACTGTACAGAATCCCGTAAACATACATACTCAGCATTGCAATACTTCTACAGTTATTACGAATTACGACCCTCTCCCTTGCCCATAGAGAAGTCGGAATGACAAATAGTGCAACGTCCGTTTGCAGTTTTAATACAATTTTAAAAAACAGAATTGCTACACAAACTGTTGTTATGTAGAAAACCTACGTAAAGTTTCCAAATGGCTCGTGAAGGGTTTTAAATGAAGAAGGAATTACAACTGGTTCATTGTACATTATGATTGTTTTCATGTGGAAGTACGGTTGGTAAAAAGTAATTTTAGCAATTTTAAATCTTCGAATCCCATTGAGCGCAGTGGTTGAAAGTATTATACAAAAACGGCACATCGGTCGAGCACATGGGAAAAGTTACGAATGGATTGAACTCTAGATACTTTTGGAATCAGTTCGACCTACCTTGTGAATATCTTCCTTAAAGTCTTTACTCAATGAATTAACGTTATATTTATGATAACAGAATTGATTTTTTGGAAAAGGCGAAGCTAAAATCATTATTTGAGCTGGAGTCGTTTCTCCAGGTAAAATCCTAGCTACAAAATAATTCCAAGGGCGGTGTAATTGCTCCGCTTCAAACACAATTCCTATTGAAAGTTGAAGGACAAAATCTTTACTCATTACAGAATTTGTTTCGAAATATATAGTGTGCTAACCAGTTTACTACGTACAGTGCTCCGCATGGGTACAAAAATGTTGTACCTGGACCTGTACCTGTACCTGAATCATGGGTACATGGAATTTTTGAACCTATACCCGTACCTGTACCTGAATACCTGGGTTCAATTTTCCCGAAACTGTACCGGTACTCAAACTAAATCAGAGGTGCCTGTACCTGAAAAGTACCTGTACCCAAAAAGTACCCAAAAAAGTACCTGTACCCGGGTACATTTTAAACGTACCTGAACCTACCCGGGTATTTTTGATTGCACTAATTTAAATGATCTCCAAAGATATTACACGAAATAAAAAATTAAAATACCTGCCACCAAGACATTTTGACTTAATAAATTCAATTATCACATTAAATTTTTATAATTTTTTATTCTTCGAAAGCATGACTAATTGTAAGCACTGGAATTATCAGTAGTTATAAATGATTGCATAAAGGTTGAAAAGGTAACAGATAGCAAAATCTACGATATGAATAAGTTTAACGCAACAATACAAAAATGCAGTGTAATATTTTCTAAACGTTCAATAATGCTGAGAAATTAAAGGGTTAAGAGTTTGTTTTGCAACCTGAAATTGCTTTCGCAATGGAAAACATTTATTAGATTCAAACTCCACAGATTTTAACTTCAGTCAAGCTTGTAGAAAAAACATTTCCTACCGTATCTCCACTCTTATATAAACGTTAATGCGTCAGAAAAACTGGGCCATCGGAGAAGGCTCACTCTTTCTGTACTCCAGTTTCAGGAACTGCTAAAAATTCTGTGGTCATTCCAACTAATGCTGGGTAACCAGCCACGTGTTACTATATGGTGGAATTAGTTTTCACGGCTTAGGTTATACATATAAATTTTAATGTAACATGTTTCAAGGTCAAAAATTAGGATGAGTTTTTAAAGCTCAACAACACCTTTACTGGCTTTACTAGGAAATTATGATTGACTGAGAAGTACCTGAAAGTTCAGATATTTTACATTCAGGTTCAGGTATTTACCCAGTGAGTACCTGTACCTGATGGGTTTATACCCAAAAGATTGGTTTTTGAACCTGCACCCATACCTGAACCTGAATTTTCAGGTATCTAATGATTGAACCTGAACCTTTACCCGAATTGGATGGGTACAAAAAGCATGTACCTGATACGTATCTGTACCTGAACCTGTACCCAAATACCCGGGTAAAACCTGTACCCATGAGGGGCACTAACTACGTAGTCGTCACAAAGTATATTTACTGTCTCGCAAATAATAATGTGCAAATGACATTGGACATTGACAAGGAGGAATTTTACTAATGATATCCCTACCCGTGCTAAGAAGTTTCCGAGACTCCTAATGTAAAGTATCAACAACTGTAATTCGCACATCTTGGCATAATTTCGAAACACAATCTTTTACCAAGTTAAATTCACCGTCTTTAAATTGTTTGAGAAACTAGAGGTATATCCTGATAGAATGATCATAGTTTCCCATGCCGAAAGTAGTTTGTACCAAAGCCATACAGACTAGGTGAAAAACTGTGAATTGTATGCCATGCTTTGTCACTGTGATTCATATTGTAGGAATTGTTTCGATGAACACGTTCTATGTTTCAAATGGCTTGGGACTCTTCCATTTGTGCCGGAAAATAATAAGTAATTGTGTTGAATCGATATAAAATAACATTTTCTTCTAATTATTTTCGTCTTTTAACTCAATTTGCGTGTAACAGATACACTGTAATCATAATGTTTTAAATAGTTTTCCACGATTAATATACTTAGGTTCAATGAAAACAATTATGATGACAAACAAACATGCACAAATAATAAATACATGTCTAACATCAATTTCATTGTTTCCAAACTGAAGAATGGAAATTCTACAGAGGATTTATACCTGGGACATTTTACGAAGTTTTGAATTGTTAGTAGGAGGTAACGAAACTAACAAGGGAATCAATTTATAGCGAGAGTCTACGTATTTTGAACATACTCAGGGTAGGGTGACCATTATCATTTACATTCCCATTTAGCACACAAAGGGAGTGGCTTATGAATTATTTAGGAAACACGTTTTAAAGAAATATTCTTCCACCTTTTAATAATCAGTGTGTAGGACTGGTAAAACAAGGAGGAAACTTTGAGAGAATTTCAACTTAAGGAGAGAAAGTGAGCAAGATGCGGAAATAGAGGAATGATGTTGTCATTTTATCGTGCAAGATCTTTACATTCAAAAAAGAAAATTTGCATTGATGCATCCACTAGATTGTATATGAAATGATGTAGCTTACGTATGCTATTACAAAAGCTTAATCAAAAATTCCGTCTACAAATATGAACATTATATATAAATTACTGAGAGGATTTTGAGATTTTGAGGAGCATAGAAAATCCTGTTCCTTCACTTTTATTTTTCCATGTGGCCAAAATAATGAAGACAATTTTAGAAAATGATCTGCTAATTGCAACTGAGCAATCTACTCGTCTTTATGATTTATGAATGAAATTAGCACAAAAACGACCGGCACGTTTGCAGCGGATTTTGTCTGAACCTATTATGACGTAAAATCTAGATATACATAAATAAATAAATTTTTGGCATCCATACAAAAATATCAAGACCAAAACTGATCCTCAAGATCAGTTTCCCGTATTTTATACTCTTTTTAGAGGTCATGTCTAAAATTCTCAACGTTGTGACCTACAAATTTCCCTGAAGAGCCAACATTCCCATTAGAACGTTTCAGTCTTCCAGAAGCCAGAAGCAGCAGTGATTAATATTTATGCATCTATAGAGTATATTTCCACCATTAGGAATACCTTAATAGAGCATTTCTTTGTTGGTGTAAAAACATGTGAATTTATTCCCTTTAAACACAACGGTTCAAGCAAGTTTCATTAACAAATAAAATGAGCTAGCAAGGACTCGCGGAAGAATTATTTTAAAGATCATGTTTGTATTTAACTACAAGCGTAAACGTAACTTGATCATGAACAGAATAATATATGATGATTTCAAATGCAATTTGATTCAATAAATATTTCGCAGGACAAGAGAAGGTTCCACAAAACAATACAGCGTTTTGAAAATTTACTTCCTGGATTTCGACATTGATAACGACTTGACTCACGATAACCAAGTGAACATCAATTTTTGCAGAGCAATGCAAAATACTTGGTCTGAGTTGACAAAATACAAAATAAAATACCTGAAGTAAAATATACAAAATACAAAATAAAATACCTGAAGTAAAATATACAAAATACAAAGTAAAATACCTCAAGTTATATTAATAAAATACAAATAAAAATACAATACATGGTCGGTAATTTAAAATACTCAAATACAAAATACTGTATTTTAAATACAATACTTTTCTTAAAATACCCAAATAATGCTCACTATTTTCAATTTCTGGGAATCAAGCAGGTTTAAAAAGGACCATTTTAAAACATAATTAGATAACTAATCACTTCAAGGACTGCATATAAGACTTGTGTAGTAACAAATGATTCAACTTTTGTTAATTGGTCAGTACATTAATTGTAGTCACATTTACTAATTATAATCAGATATTTTGATTGTTTATTAAGTAATGTAGAATATTATAATATTTTTAGTATCCGAGTTAGTATCTGAAAATTAAATTAAATGTCTTCGGCGGATCTTAAATATTGTTGTTAAAGAGACAAATTGGACTAAATGTAATGTACAAAAGTATACGAGCGTAATCTATTTTGCCTATTCAGTGACGATATGTAATGCTGAATATCGAGACCCTGAACATGTTTGATGTGTCTAGTAAAAATGATTCATTCCAACGTATGTTATTGCATGGCTAAAATGGAGTTCTTACAGATATTGAGCATCATGCAAACTACAAACAATGTCAAAGTTTTAATCATGCTGGTGAAAAGTATTTGGAGCCAAATACTTTATTTGAAATACATTTTCCAGGCCCTTGAAAGTAAGCAAATACAAAATACTATTGTACTTACAGGCCCTTAAAATACTAAATACAAAATACTTGCCCACTGCTTGCTAACTTTAAAATACAAAATAGAAAATACTTTATGATCTGAAAATACGTTTTTTAAAATACTGTATTTTAAAATACTGCATAGCTCTGAATTTTTGGACATACTCGGTCAATGTAAGTGAATCGAATAAACTCGTGAGTTCTAACTTCACTTTTGCGAAATAAACTTCATGTGGGTTGCTATATATTAATATGCGTAGAATTCCTCATAATTTCCTGACGCTTACTTCCTTTTATGAGGGTGTATGTACAAATAATTAATATGCTTCCAGTCAGGGATGAAGCTCAGCATTTTAAAGATGCGATCATAGTTACCGAAGGGAAAACATTGCATTTACGCTAAGGATGGAAGTCTGGACAACTGATCATCATACTGTATTGGAGGAATTTGAAGCTAACTAGTACTCCACGCTGGTAGGGGGCCAAAATATTTAATATTCAAGTAAAAGTATAGATTTTCATTAAACGCTGTTTCAAAAATAAATTAACAGCATGAAATATCCACTTTATCTCCAGATTTCTGAACAGGGGAAATTTAATAGAAACGAATAAAAACTTACAATTAGTTGCTTGGTGACTTCAGGCTTCAACAGCTTCAGAGGGATCCAGTTCATAGGCATGGTTAACTGAACGTTTTGAACGCAGCACCGAAGTACAGTTCTTAACAAAAACGACTAGCAGGTACACTTGCCTCCACACGAACACATAAACTGATTGTGAGACTTGCAATAAGTCACAGGTTACCGTCAAGGTTGAGTATGAAAAAGTGAAAGGGTGTTTAATGTTTTGGGACACTTTGAAAGCGTCCATGCGTCCTACTCACGCATGCTAACTGTAACCTTCACATTGTGACCTGGAGTTTTGCAGAAGCAGCAGGGATTGATATATGTATGTATAGAGTGCACTCCCATACTAATTGTAGGAGTCCCCTTTTAAGAGCTATTTCTCTAAAGGGGTAAAATCCTGTGAACTTATTCCCATTAATCGCAAAGATTATTTTACTATCTACCACAGCATCTCATTTTGAGAGATGATTAAACTACTTATACATTATTTGCTAACTTAACTATGAAATACTGTAGCTTACGTATGTTATTACAAAAGCCCAATCAAAAATTGCACGTACATATGTATAAAACCCCATTTGCTAAGTTGGGTTTTACTGAAATCATTTTTAAATTTTGAGGATCAAATAAAATCATATCTGCTTCACTTTTATTTGTCAATGTGGTCAAAATAATAAGGGTCATTTTAGAAAATGGTCTGCTAATTGCAATTGAGCAATCAACTCGTCTTAATGAAAAAAATAAGCATAAAACGACCGATAGTCCTTATAGTGAATAGAAATCTCAATGCGCATCGGAAATTTTGGGAATTTATTATGGTTTCAAAATTATATATACATTTGTATATACAGTCAACTCTCGCTATAAGGGACCCCTATAAGGAATTTTTCAATAGAAGGGATTGGGAATTGTAGTCCCGATTCCCATTTAAAAAACGTATAAAACTATGCTTATAAGGGATAATGCTTATAAGGGACAAATAACGGACAATATATATATATATATAAATTTATGACGTCCTTAAAAAAATATGGAGACCAAAACTGATCCTCAAGATCCGTTTCCCGTATTTTACACTCTTTTTAGAGGCCATGCCTACAATTCTCAAAGTTGTTACATATTAATTTCCTTGAAAATCCAATATGAAATTACTGCAACCCTAAACATTTCCACAACAGTATCAAAACAGATCTAAATTTAAAAATTGGTTAGAAATTCAAACAACGTACCACTTTAAAAATTTGAATTTCCAAAATATATTAACTTTGCGTCCATTCTTTGACCGCTGTATCGATTGACAGATCTTAAGCTAATCAGGACAAATATTTGCTAAATCATGGGGGACTTCAATATTTTTTTCACCACGCATGTGGGTTAGTAAGGATCGGTGGTACACTATATTGTGAAAATAACCGATTTGAAATCTGTAAGTGTGATTTGAGGCCATAAAAGACAGTTCTACATATTTTGAAAAGCGGTGGTCTTTAACTGTAATTTCATGCACATCGTCCTTGGACTTATTAACTTTGTTTCTTTGATATGGGATTTACTATTTTAAGTACAAGATAAGTGTAATAATTATTAATATATGTAAATCGATGTGTCTAATTAAAAGCGCAATCTAAATAAATCCAAATGTCATAACGTACAGGGTGTTGCAAAATTTTTTTCACCACTATTCCATTGAAGGGACAACGACAAAACATAATTCACCATTTTTGTTGCAAATTCTCGTCCACGTTTTCGAAAAGTTGTTTTAACCATGTAGCATAAAAACTCTGGATACAGAGTCCAAGAAACGGGATAAAAATCAGATTTTTTGTAGAATTTACGGTTTTAGATTTTTTTAAAGTTTCGATTTTTTTATAAAATCAGCCTTTGATCATCACTTCTTTCGAAATTTAATTGGATTTTAAAAGTGCTATCAGAAACTTTCATACGTTCAGAATTGTGGACATGACTGGTAAGAACAAACAGTAACGGTGAGAAAATACATCTTCGGGAGCAAAAGTGAGACATGTTAAAAAGGATTGTTTTTCCATCAGCGTTCAGACAATCTCGAAAATAATTCGGACACCAAGAATGGCACACACTCCATGGACATTAAGTTTAATATCATCTTTTTTATCAAAATGGGGGGCTCAGGTGTTTACAAGGTGAGGCAAGATTGAAGCAAAGACAAAATATTTAGATACTTTTATTGCAACTCTACAAACAATTCATATATGTTTGCTTGACTTTGGTCCCCGTCCTTGGAAACTGCATTCATAATTTTTAAGCTAACTGGATGAAATAAATTCTTAAAATCTGGGAGAAAATTTGCTACAAACTAAGAGAACCTAATTTTTTTAAAACACTGCGCACTTCTATATGCTTGGGGAGGAATTATGTTTTGCGGTGCTACATACTTCGTTTTTGGAAAAAAAGCGAATATACATATATGTACTTGTAAAATTTACTTAACTAACGTTACGGCTTTGTGTGTTGCAAATTAAGTAAACGCCAACTATCGTAAATTAAGAGTAAATCATTTTTTGCAGGACCACACTACCCCTCCGGTAATGACCTTGTCACCCAGCGAAGGTTCCACAAAACAATAAACGTTTTGAAAATTTACTTCCCAGATATTGACTTTGATACGCACTCATGATAACCTGGATGCACATCAATTTTCGGTCACCCTCAGCCAATGTAAA
This sequence comes from Allacma fusca, assembly GCA_947179485.1. Lineage (NCBI taxonomy): Eukaryota > Metazoa > Arthropoda > Collembola > Symphypleona > Sminthuridae > Allacma > Allacma fusca. The sequence continues at coordinate 33,046,745 of OX359247.1, read as the reverse complement.
AGAAAAAACTCATGAATTCCTCATACTTTCCTTGCGCTTACTACCTTTGATGCGAGTGTATGTACAAATAGTTAATATGCTACCAGTCAGGGATGATGATCAGCATTTTAGAGATGCGATCATAGTTACCGACGGGAAAAAATTACATTTACGCTAAGGATGAAACTCTAACCCACTGATTCTCATATTGGAGGAATTTGAAGCTGACTAATACTACACTTTTGCCGGGTAGCCAAAAATATTTAATATTCAGTAAAAGTATATATTTGTATTAAACGCTGTTTCAAAAATAAATTAACAGCACGAAATATCCACTTTACTCGAAGGCCTCCGGTTTTACTGAACAGGGGAAATTTAATAGAAAAACGAGTAAAACTTACAATTTGTTGCTTGGTCACTTCAGTCTTCAAGAGCTTCAGAGGGGTCCTGTTTCTTAGCAGGGTTAATTGAAAGTTTCGACAGTAGCACTGAAACAGTTCTTAACAGGAACAACCACTTGCCTACCCACGAACACGTAGACTGACAGTGAGACTTGCAAGGCACTGGTTAATACCGTCAAAGTTGAGTGTGGGAAAAGTGAAAGGGTGTTTAATGTTTTGGGACACTTTGAAAGCGTCCTTGCGTCCTACTCACGCATGTCAATTGTAACCTTCACGTTGTAACCTGGAGTTTTGCAGAAGCAGCAGGGATTCATTAATGATTATGTATGTATATAGTACACTCCTACCGTAAGAATCCTCTTTAAAGAGATGTTTCTCTAAAGGTGTAAAATCATGTGACCGTATTCTCATTAAACGCAATGCTTATTTTACTCTCTACCACAGCATCTCATTTTACGAGCCAAATTGAACAAAGGGATAATTAAGCTATACGTACAATTTTAAAATTGAATAAATATGATTAGCGCAATACAGTGTGTGGGGAGAATAGTGCTGCAAAGAATAAATTATTTGTAATACTAAAATGATATGGAGACGTTAGCTGACGTGACATGCATTATTTATGAACTTATATTTTCATGATTAGTTCAGGATCTTCTAACAAAACTCCAATTTGTGAATGATTCAGCGGTTCTCAGTGTTACTATTCCTGCATCTGAAGCTTCAAAGTCATGGATCATCACTGTATACTCCTTAAATCCTACGCCAGATATCCAAGTACATAGTTATTACAGAATGGTCCAGTTTTGATCGAAGATTCTATTTCAAAACAAATGCTTGGTGAACAACCTGGTCAAAAAGTTGCACACTCATCGTCGATGCTAATTAGGCTCCTCAATTCAACCGTAACCTATGACATTGAGTTCGACTTCTCACCTGAACATGAACACGGAACAGTAAAAATCAATTGTTTTAGATATTTTGGGACAATCAATTTAACAATTTGGAGAATTTAATCCCAGCTCCATTGAAAAATGCTCAACAAAATATGGAGGCATTTGCTATGGCTACCGAGATTTTAAAATACATGCAAGCACTGGGGAATTTTAAACCAGAAGATAAATCAGAACTTATTGTAGTTCTGCAAACATGGACGCCTGCCTAGATTCTAGTCCCTTTAATAGGCTAAGGCTCTCAGCACTGGTGTGTTGGAGAGACGACCTGCGCGCCACAGCCAGGGTCCAAAGAGTGGTCGTACTGACACCAAAGCTGAAATCTGAATATTGCAGAAAACTTTATGCAGATTTTTCCAACATGCTTGATATTCCGTCATTTTGCATTTTCCTTACAAAACTGATCTCGAATGTATTTGACTTCATTTCAAATTTTTAATGAAGTCTCCCCTGTCAGACATATTTTAAATGTAAAATCTCATAAGAAAATTTGATTTTCGAAAGTTGACGAAAATTAAGTAACATGTGTAAACATGCATACCTCCTATGATGCATTCATAGACATATACGACGACAGCATATGAAAAAGAAAAATTGCCCATTATTTTTTAATGTCAATAATTGAGTGAAAAAAAAATTCCAAAAAAATTCAAATTTTTACATCGGGTTTCACAAAAAATTTAAATATCCGATTTTTTTGATCTCATATTGCCATACCTCCCCATATTGCGCTTCTGCAAGCTAAACTTATCGATAGCAAGCCTCCGACGCGCCATCAGCAACTCATGTTCACAAGGGTGAAAACACAAACGACATGTAGCTTATTTTATTGTTCAGATTGCACGAAGCAGTCAAAACGTATGCCGAATCACACTGTTGTAAGCTAATCTAGGGGTGTAAAGATATTATTACTTCTGTGTTGACATCAATTTAATGTTTGTAAAATCTACGATATAACACTGGGCACGATGCCACTGGGCGGACTCCACAGAATTTATGAATGAATGAGAAGCTTTGAGCATATCGGAAGTAAGTGTGAATTTAAGAAGATGATCACATATGCAAATGCAGTATCTGAAAACAGTTCGCTTAAACTTGACCCCAAAAATTATCCGTCTTTAACCAAAATTCCTGAAACCCTCAAACTCACGAATGTAAGAATAAGGCATTTCAGCAACCCAGACAGCGCAAACAGTGCTGATGATAGCAAGAGCAGTGATGACGTCAATGGGAGAAACATTAAACGAAAAAGGAGAGCAGAATTGAATGTCCTAAGGAATGTGAAAACCAGGGGAACTCACGACTGGTGCTATCAACATTGGAAAAACTCAATACTTAATAAGGGTCTACCTTGCAGTAACAGTGCACTACTCAGATTCCTGCAAAGTATGCCACGGAACGGAGCAGGACAACTGATTCATATCAAACAAGCCGCAAAACCTTTCAAGGACATACCTGTGTTAATTACGACATTGTTAGAACTGAAAACTTCCTTGAAACCTGACAGACATGCCTTCGAGAGAGACAGCCTACAGTATATCATTGATGTCCTTTAGAACGATGTGACAAAATCCGGTATTTCTGATGCCCCTTAAAATCATCACCTTAAATATTCAAGGATTGAGGAATGTGAAAAAGATGAAAGACCTAAAGGCCTTGATTTTGTTATTTAAACCCGACATTGTGTGCTTACAAGAAACGAATATAAATCTAAAACTACATAATACGTGCAATTTACCAAACTATACTGAGTATTACAATAGTTCAACCTCACATCTTAGCGGAACAGCTATTTTTGTTAATAATAAGTTTTCTTCGAAACACTCCATATTAATCCCTGGGAAAATGCAGCTGGCAAGTGTTGAGTTCGATAGTGAAAGTATTCAAATTATAAATATTCATATGCCCCATCAAGATACTGAAGCCTACAAACTATGCAAGGTTCTGGAAAAAGCTATTCAGTCGAAAGACAATGTCGTTCTTACGGGTGACTGGAATTATGTAGATGATGCAACGAAAGATAGGATAAACTCTAAAGAAGGACGAACCAAACTTCAAAGAATCATGCTAACACTATTTAACAATCACACATTTCATGATGCATATAGATATCTCTTCCCGGATGGAAAAACAATGACCCACACTGGCACACTTAAACACAAACCCAAAGCTCGTCTTGACCGTTTTTATATAGGCAATAAGCTCATTAACTCTATAATATCTTGCAACACATACCCATCATTCAGTGATCATTCTCTTGTAGAGCTTCAAATACAATTAACCAACAGAAAACACAATATGCTATGGCGCTTCAATAACGACCTTTTACAAAATGAAGTTTTTGTGTATCAAGCTGAACGGCTGCTGCAATCTTTTTTGAATAAACAAAACAATGAGATAAGAGACTACGAAATTCTTAAAAAGGAAATACAGGCAAGTGCAATGTGTGTACAACAGCTAATTAACAAACAGATGAATGTAGAGCTTAGGAAATTCCAACGAATAGCTGAAGCAAGAGATTATGCAGGGAGTAACTCAGGTGACCTTTTTAATGAAATGATAGACCAACTAGCAACCAAGTGTAATACTGAACAATTAAATAAACTCCCAAATGGGAAAAACACAATAGACATTGAAACAGCACTATCTGGGATGTCTCGACAAGACCGACTGACATATGTACACAAGTTCTTCAATAATAAGTATGCAGTCCCAGACAAACTAGGCACTAAGCATATTGAATATCTGAAGGAACTCCCAAAAATCTCAGAGGAACAAAGAACCAGATTAAAACGTAACTTTTGTGTCAATGAATTGAATGAAGCAATCGGAAAATTACAGCAAAGGAGATCACCAGGGTCAGATGGATTAACATCAGAGTTCTACAAACATTTCTCTGAACATTATAAAGAAATAATGATGTGGCTCTTTATTAAAAGCATGGAGCTAAAAGAACTCCCAATGTCATTACGTACAGGAATAATTACTCTTATATTTAAGACAGGTGACCCTTCATGCCTCAAAAACTATCGTCCCATTAGCTTATGTAATACTGATTACAAAATTTTAGCAATTGCAGTTAAAGACCGTATTAGTCCAGTACTAGGTAGCATAATAGGAAGTTACCAAACATGTAGTGTGCCGAACAGAACAATCTACGATAATCTCAACTTCCTTCGAGACGCGACACTAGGGATAAAGGAAGGTGCAATCGTATCCCTGGACCAAGAAAGTGCTTTCGACAATATAAATCGTGAATTTCTTTACGAGTGCTTAAGAAGCTTTAATTTTCCCCAAATAATTACTACATGCATTGAAATCCTCTACAAACATAATATAATAATAATTAAAATTGGTTCAATGTTGACATCGATGATACCAGTCCATAGGGGAATCAAGCAAGGAGATCCAGTAGCAAGTCTACTATTTATAATGATAAGTGAGATTTTATTAAAACGAATCAATGCAAGAATGGTCGAAATTGCACAAGCACCGTATAAGTTGATGCCAACAACCTATTTATCAGCATACGCAGACGATACGCATATATTTATAAGCAAACAAGAGCAATTTAATACTTTGGAGGAGGAACTGTCTACGTACTTTCAATTTTCTGGGGGGAAACTAAACCGAGGCAAGTGTAGTTGCCTCCTATTAGGAAAATGGATTTCCAAGGTAATTACCTGCAATTCCCCTATCATAACTACTGGAACAAAAATTCTCGGAATATTTCTAGGAAATGGAAACTATGTACAAAAGAATTGGGAAGAACTATGGACCAAATTCATGTCAAAACTGAGTTTCTACGCAACCATAGTTCCCAACGCGAATATCATGCTAAAGGTGAAAATCCTCAACACATACATACTTCCCATACTCTGGTTCCATCTAAAAGTGATAGATCCCCCAGAAGAGTTCTTGAGTAAAGTTACTGAAAGAGTCGAAAACTATCTTTGGGGCGAAGGTAAATTTTGTGTCAAAAGATTCTATATATATGCAAGACCCGAACATGGGGGTCTAAATGTCAAAAACCCCAAAGCAACTCTAATGTCATTTCGCATAAGACAAGCGATTAAGTTTCACAAAGGCCATTTTAACCCCTATTTTTGTCAGGACATGTCAAATAAGATCTCTAAATACTTTAAAATGGGCGACTGTCAAGATCGCACTCCGTTTTACAAACAACTAGTAAACTACCTACGAGTCACAAAGTTAATAATAACCAAAATAACCCCAGAACAAATGGAGAACTTAAGTGTACTACACTATGTAACATCTTCGGAGCACCAATTTCTCAAAAATGTGGGAATTAGATCTATTGCTAGTCTTTTACTTGGATGGGGCCAGGCGCAAATACCTGCCTACAAATTAAGATCCTTAATTAATATACAAAGTAAGTACAAAACGTGCTATAACACAATTCAAGGGAAACAAGAAGATGAGTGTGTGTATGAACTCTACAGCGATCTGGAGCAAAAACACATCAGTATCAATTCGAAAAATATCTACTCCATATGTATGTGGAACTTGCCGGCCTTTAAACTCAACCAAGACACAGTGTCAAAAATTAGAGCCTACTATTGGCACCACATAAAACTGTAAAGGACTGAAAGAGGAAGAAATCGTCTGGAAAATTTGGCACAACGCCCTCTGCACACCAGTCATGGCAGTCCAGATGGGGTTACGCAGAACCAAAAACTGCCCATTATGTAACAAATTCAATCCGTATGCAAAACATTATGTACTCTGTCCTTATTTTGAAGATATGTGGAAATGCGCGATTCGACTAATTACAAGAGCAGGACAAACTTGGGAAGACGAAATGAAGATTAAGGGATGTCCAAGCTACAGTTTTCACAATCAGTGTTTAGTTCATGTGTTTAATATGTGTTATGCAGTTATTTACGAAAACATATACCTGGCACTCAACAGCATTCCTATTACAGCTGATCCGAAAAGCAGACTAAAGCAGAAACTGTTCGAAATAATCTACATGGATTATTTTAAATGCAAAATTAATAGACACATTTGTAAATTCGAACTATACTGGAACTGCTTACGCTTTACGTTCAGAGCAAGTAATGAAGGGATTGACATAAGATTGCCAAACTGAAAAAGTGACCCAGACCATTTGGAAAGCTGGGAGCATAAGCCACTCCTGTGATCCATAAGCTGGAAGCATACAAATGTGGATGGGTCTTCGATCAGCGGACTGACAATTAAACTAAGCTTGAGCCATGCTAGAGAATTTCGTAAAGAAGCACGTAGTTGTAATCTTTCTTTATCAAATAGCCTGTACTTAACTAAACACCACTAAACAATGTATCTTGGAATTATTGTTTAATAAAACCATGAATCAAAAGGGAAAAAAATGTCATATTGAATCTCGTTTGCGTTTTGACTTCTTTCCTTAATACCCATGCGAAATTGATAGCCTGAATTAACCAAGTCCTCGTACGATAATCCCCCCTTGTGGACACGAGGTGAAACGGTGAAGCTTTTCATCTTTCCTGTGTAAATGGCATTTAGTAGTACGAAAAATATAATCAAAATAGAAAAATAAAAACTGGATTTCAATTTTAATCCTCCCTCCTGCCCAAAAAGAAGCGCTGTCGGAATGAAGAAAAATGCTGCGTTCGCATGGAGTTGTAAAGCAATTTTAAATAACAGTATCGCTGCACATAATGTTATGATGTACAAAGCCCAGGTAAAGTTTCCGAATGGTTCCTTCAGGGTTCGAAAAGAGGAAGGAATTACTAGAGGCTCACTGTACATGATGATAGTTTTTGTGTGGAAGTACGGCTGGAAAAAAATCCTTTTATTTATCCCAAATTTCTTAAGCATTGTGAGTAGAGCAACTGGATTTACAGCACAATATTTACACATGTGTCGTTTTTTCCCTTTACCACCTAAACTAAGTGAGAAATTTAAGCGCTCGGCTAATATTAAGGTGACTTTTACAAACGGAATCATACTTATTGTCTCTTTAAATGGCGAATTTTTCAATGAAATAATGTGAGTTTTTGCTATAAATTCCAAGGCAATTCAGACAGCAAATAAAGGTTCTACATATGTCAACCACAAGTACAGCTGGTAGCAGTTGGTTCTGAATGTTCTAATTTTGAGGTGAACATACTCATAAGTTGCTCCATTACTCATTGCATGAACGTCGTACTTATGAAAACAAATTTCCTTTTTTGGACAAGGTCCTGCTAAAAGCATAATTTCAGTTGGAGTCGTTTCTCCAGGTAAAATTTTAGCCACGAAGTAGTTCCAAGGGCTGATTATGAGATCTGCACGGACGACACTTGCTATGGTTAGTTGAAGGACAATATCTTTACTGAGTCCAGCATTCTTTTTAAAATACATTTCTACCCGGCGTAATGTAAATTTGCTAGTTATTCGGCTTCCGGGCTCATAAATAATGACGTGCAAATGGCATCGTAGGAACTTGGGTATACCAGCAACATGGCCAGGGCCGTAAATGTCACTACTTGTATTCAGGAGTCTTCGAGACATTTCTGGTTGTAATGCTTCAACAAAGGCAAAGGTTACCTTTTGACATGCTTTTGGTTCGGATGCTGTTACTACGTTTATCTCGCAATCTTTAAATGGTTTCAGAAACTTTTGGTAAATATTAAAAGATGGTCTATGTTTTATTACCGTGACAGTTGTTTGTATAAAATTAACGGAGAGCAAGGGTATAATTGTAAAAAAATACGTTGAGATACTCATGGTCCTTTAATATAACGTTTTGGAATTATTATTGTAATATTGAAGTAATTATTACTCATCACCCTCAGTGTTCCAAGCAGCTGCAAGGACTATAAAATCCAAATGCAATATGTGGCGTATATTAGCTCCTTCTATGGTTCACCTCTATCTTTTAAATTATTTTTCTACGGAAGTTGTTTCCCTGGTAAATTTTAAAGCATGGTTAATTAGCTCAACTCATACTGTTGCAGCGTGTAGCCAGAAAAAAACTTGCTGTTATTATACATACGTAAGTGTGTAACAGATACCTGGGATTAAAAAGCCACGTGCTAGATACGGTACATTTAGGAAAACAGTTGAACTTCCATTGTCCTCGTGGTTGCATTCAATTGACCTAAAATAGCACCAGGAGGTTTAGCTTGCATGTTAGACATTCAATTGAATCGAATAATAATTTATCTGTTTTTGAAAGACCGAAAAAACTGAGGCGATATCAATTTGTTGCAACCATATTGACCTATTCCGTGTTAGCAAGTCGCAGGCATTACTTTATTGGAGAAAATAAATTCTTTAAAATAAACTCTGTCCTCATAACATTTTTGAATATGTAAATGTTACGTGCATAATTAATAACCTAAAAGTAAATTATTATACACGAAAGAGTGAAACAGCCGATCCTATTTATATGACTTCAAGTCATTTCCAAGGTCACTTTAATTGAAATGAACACTCGCAGGTGAAAGCACGTAATTCACATTACTTTTGGGGTCGTTATATATCAGAGGAAGTGTTTTAGTGTGGATATCTGTCGTAATAACTTCCGCTGTTATTAAAATCATGTCTCCAAAACGAATGTAACTTATGTCAACTGATTTTCCATACTAATGGGTATAATACAGAAGGTGTTTGGCAATGGCGATCTGACATTTCCTGTACTACCCGGTTCACAGTGGATTATCCCCGGGAATTGTAAGAGGCCTTAGGGGTAATTTAAATTCTCACGTCACCTAATGCTGGATTCCTTAAATTTTATGCATTTCTATTACTGCAGCACAAACGTTTTGCGTCAAAGGGGTTCAAATACAAAGACTTCGGAAAAATTTCATAAAGACTGTTTTTCCTAAAAGGGAAACTCAGTTTTCACATTAAAAAACTATGGTTAACACGATAAAAATATGAACAAAATTGTTTTCTCTCAGTTTCACCTCTTCGAAATAATAGTTCAAACACGGTCAGAATTAATGTAAACACCCACAGTAGGTGTACATGCATATGAATGGTCAACATAATGTTGTTTTACTGTAATTAGTCATTCCTATGAGTTTCCTCTACTAAATACATGGTATTTTTAAAAGTAATGGGGAATATACAGATTCCAGTCAGTTCCATATAATTACTGCTGGAAATCAGAATTTGGAGTAGCTTCCATACAATGGCACAGTATGGGATACTAATAGTGTAAATAATGTTGTGACAAGGTTTGGATAATCTCTCCTAATGTGGAAAATCCTACGAGGAAAGACCCATAAAGACTCATAAAGTATTTGAAGCTTCATTTTGTAGTAAATTCTTTTCCAGATTTTATAAAAGTTGCTTCTTTGAAGTGGCTCAATATTTGAGGACACTGGATCAAAAACGTCAAGCAAAGTCGGGTTTTCTCAGAATGTCGATTTTTTCATTTTATTATTTTGGCAAAAATTCATTTTATTACTTGGGCAAAAATTCATTTTAACCAATGTTTTGAGGGATAATTTGCAGGAAATTTTATGTGCTTCTCAAGGACCTATTTGATAGGTCTACGTTGAGAATTGTAGTCACGACAGGAAAAGACCCGGAGCAAGGTTGGAGAACTTAAGCGTCTAGGGCAAAAAGTGGGCAAGGTTTGGAAAAAAAGATATTCCTGACCTTGATATTTTTGTAAGGACGGCTCGGCGTTCATAAACATTTTACGGATAGCTAGATTTGTAGCAAGTTTCATGGAGGTTCATGAGTTTAACATCATGTTCCTAAAAAAGATCAAGAATTACGGTTTGAGAAACCATAAATGTGAGACAAAGTCCATGAATTGGTTTAAAAATATGCCATGAATTTGTTCTTGATCAGTTCAATTTTTCCTCACATTTGAGTTCTGAGACCGTAATTGTTGACTTGGGAAGATGATGTTATACTTCAAGGTGATATTAAACATTCAAACCTTTCCTGTTTTTTCAAATTTGTGGTACATTTATGCATTCAGCAGCAGTTTTCTTCCCAGTGGCATCCAAGTTACTGATTGTGAGATACATATTCAGCAAAATACCAATTTTGAAACAAATATTAGATTCTATGTTTGAAAAGTTAATTTTATGTGTACAGCAAAAAATTATATACGGGAAAAACGTATCGATCACATTCCTGTTTGGAACATTTTTAAAAGAAGTCGGCGTTCTTTTAAAAACACATTCGTTCAATCATGGTTTCGCACTGAATGACTTGAATAACTCACATGTAAAACTGAAAGAAACATTGAGTAGCTGACGTAATTTAAATTCATGTATACGATTTATTTTTCTAATCATGAATCTACATGATTTTCCATTTTAATTTGATGAAATTAAAATATTTATTATTGTTATAAATCATTAACGCGGGTACGTGCCAGATGCTCTTTGAATCGGTTTTATTAAGACTCACACGGTAAAAACATGATACTTACAAGCCTGGCAAAAATTATTTCCACTCGTTTTTAATTATTGTTGCTTGCTTTTAGCACATTGTCTTACATAATATTTATTTTTTCTATATTATTAAAAATTATTTGCATACTTTTCAATTTTTCTTGGTATTCCAAATTATTGCTACTTTTGTTTTACTGTTTAGTGGTTTAATAACGAGCACCTATATTACTTCTGTGCTAACAGCTACGGAATATTCGGATATTTATTTTACCGTCCCAATGTAATTATTCAACATTTCTATATTTGTATAAGACCAATAGATAATCAATCCAAAAATATTAATGTCACATTAAATTCAGAGCATGTACGCCTTTCGTGCTACTACTGAAAAACTATTGTTAGAATAATCATAAACATGAACATAAGATGGTACTCGCTGTTCAACTTGAAAAGCTTCATATGCGTTCACTGGGATACAAATCTCATTGAATTTAATTCTTTCCAAGTAAACACTCACAATCAACTTTGTGTTCTTGTTTTTCACATAGTGCATCATGTACCCGGAAACATTTCCGAGTTCCAGGAGCTCATCATTATCCAAGACGTAGCCCGAGGGTAGATTCACTTCAATCGTTAACACATCAGATCCATCTTCCAGAACGGACGACAGACACACGGAAAATTTTACAAAAATCTGGGCAGTCTTCACCGTAGAAATGTTTAGCTTGAGAGCATCTTCCTTGTCAGAGTACTCCATGTAATGGCTCCATGTCAACTGAGCAACAAAGTTTCCGCTCCCCGAAGCTGTAACCGTTGTCAATGTAGTGTCAGAAGGCAATAGGAATTCTTGCATGGCATTTATCTTGCTAGCATCTATTGTCGAATTTATAGTTCCATTACTGTAAGTAAGCTCCAACTGAAGGTCAGTCGGGTCGTTTTTCTGTGCTGCCACGTATTTTCTCAAAGCTTGCAAAGTTACAACGGTATCCCAAGGGGATGCAAACCTACCCCTGCTATTACGCTTGCTCAGTATCCATTTTACGATCGGTAAAGTCCCATTCGTTTCCTTGTTAATTATGTAAATCATCAATGCATAACTTGTTGTTTCAATCCATGCTGGTCCCACATTGAAGTCAAGTTTTGATTCTTCATGATTCGATGTTTCCCAATGCAAAGTGTCTTCATAGCTACTCATTACAGCCAAAAGTTTTAATTTGTTCAAAAATCCTGAAGCTGAAATAGTAGCATTAAAACTCAATGCCGCATTCAGCTGTAGCGCATATGTGGTAAGCGCAATTGCGTACGAGTCATCATCCCTAACCTCCGTTGAAAGATACTGGAAAGCTTTCTCAATCACTGACCGCTCGTCATCTTGAAGGTACCCTCCTGTTTCTACTAACGTTACAAGGCAATATGCAGTGAGGGAAGTTTTGCTTTCAAACTCGTTTCTCTTGGGGGTTGAGTTTTGAAGTTTCGAATTTTCAAGAAAATGTCCAGTGGTAGGGTCTGAGTGATTCAAAATGAAGGTCAACCCTTCCCTAATAACACGGTCATCAATAGTAATAAATTCCTTTGCGGCATACAGAGATCGGATAATAAAAGCTGTCAACCAAGTAGAACCCTTGTCGTCAGGTTTTCCATAAAGTGAAAATGACCCATCGGGAAGACGATAACGCAGCTGAGATTGATATCCATTCTCCAGAATAGTTATAAGATCTGATTTCTCTTCAGGTTTGACATTCCCAACTGTTTGTTTATATTTCAAAATCTCGGTAGCTACAGCGAAATTCCCCATATTTTGTTCGGCATTTTTCTCAAGTACTGGGATTAAGTCCTGCAGGCTATTAATTGACTCCGCCAAAATATCTGAGGTGATTGAAAACTTGATTTTTTCTTTACTGGGGAGATGACCAGGCGGAAAAAATGATTCAAAGTAGCTAGTTACGGTTGAATTGAGGAGACTAATTAGTTTTGACGATGAGAGCTTAACTTCTCGACCAGGTTGTTCAACAAGCAATTGTTTTGTAATAAAGTCTTCGATCAAAACTGGGCCATTTTGTACTTTTACTCTGGCATGAAAATCTATTCGGCCAACTTGGGTCAGTTCTATTACAAACGTGGCTGAGCACACTGAATATGGCTGACATTGTGTGAGATTTCCAGTAGATGGATAATTATTGCTGTTATTGCTGTATTTAAAAGAGCCCTCTGCCGCTTCCAAAGCAATACTAATGTTCATATCTTCTGGGAGATAATTTTGAACCAGGACTTGTACGGTAAGCAATTCCCCTTTAATAACCGAATAAGGCAAGTTGAGGCTGATGGAAAATGGTGAATTTGTTGTCAGTTGGAAAAAAGGCCGGAGTAGCTGGATATTTTGTGTCGGATTTAAAGAGTATCCAGTTAAGATCCAGGACTTTGAAGCGTCAGGGTTAGGTATTGTAATATTTAGAACCGTTGAGTTTGTAAGTTGGAAATCGTCCCAGAGCCATGTTTTAGGGAAAAACTTGGGTTCAGCTATTTTCTCGTTGATACGAAGACCGGCAGTCTCTTGCCACTTTAGCACTGATTGTGAGTTATTAACTTTAGTCTTTTTCATGCACCTATTCTCAAATGCTCTCTCCATTTGAAATTTGACATGTTCCGAATTCTCGCAGTACATCGACCCATCATTACCTTTCTTTGCGCTGGTAAAAATATTGTAGGGCGTCTCGCCATTTGGGTTTTGAAATCCATTCTCTTCATAAACAAATTTGTTAGTTTCCCAATCAAGTTTCTCCCAAGAGAACTCCGTCTGTTTGTATGGCAGGGACAAAAGTGATGGGTCCAAGCCTCGTAAAACCACCAGAGAGCCTTCCTTTGATGAAACTTCGACTGTTACGTCCTTACTTGCATTATTGATAAATTCGGCGGGTTTGATCGTGAGGAAATTATTTGGATCCGGCTGTTCTGGTGTTACTGTCGTCAAAACAATGGAATCGCGTACTGCTTGCAACTCATACCTTACCAAGTACGTAAATACTACGACTGTTAAGTGCGAGCCCTCGTAGTTTGGGATTGGAATGGTTAAATTGTACTCATCCGTTGCGGGGAATGATGTAACGTCCCCTGTCAACACTTTGTTGTCACTCAGCAACACATAATTCAATGAGGCCATCTTTCGGGTATTTGCTACAACTCTGATTGTTGCATTCGAATTTGGACTTACGAAGCGACTAGTTGGAATAAGTTGTATGAACTTGAAGTTATCACCAGTGTGTTTAGGAGAGTGGCCGTAAGTATAATTTTTATAGGTGACTTCGATGAAGAAAGAGCCACACAAATAATTGGTAAATACTTTGGGCTTACTATAATCGAAAGGAGGGATTCGGAAGCTCAAATGTATAATACCATTTTGTTCGATGGGAACTGCGAATTTTGAACCTCTCGTGTGAGGGAGATTAGTAGATATTCGAACAACGTCAGGAGTCTGGTCGTTGATAGGGACATTGTCAAGTGTAACAACTTGTAAAGTGATGTTATAAAAAAGTCCTCGCTTGGCCGGGATGGTTTCTTCAATAACTTGGATTTTATGTGGGAACTTGACGAACCTGGTGAAGTCAACCACAGTGATATTTTTCCCCGTTCCATTTTCTCGAACCGTTGCTTCGAACTCCAGGGTATCCCCATTCCTGGGAGTGTAGCCAGATTTAATCAAATCTTGAATGCTAAATTCTTGCAACGTTGCATTGACACCTCCCACGGGAAAAACTAATGACGTTTCCCGAACCCGATCACAATTCCTAACTGGTTTTAATCTTCCAAATAAAATACAGTCCCCTTGGAAATTTCCACCATTACTGTATTTTACCTGAACGCTCACCGACACAGTTTCATCTGACAATAAGATGTACGTCGGAAGGTTCATAAATACCTCAAATTTGGGCCGAATGTGATTGTCTACTTCAAACTCAACAGTTTTTGAATGAGATTCCGTAAAGTTAAAATGCGTTGTAACAGCTACGGCTTTTACCTTCCAAATCCCGGAAGTTGTCTCGTTTGAAATTAGAAACTGGGATTTGTACAATCCAAAATCACGTAGTAACTCATTAGTACTGGATGAGACATTGGTCCAAGATTTTATTAAGATTTGGTTGGGATCTTCGATTCTTAGAGATAAGGAGCTGTTTGTAGCATCTGCTGGTCTATTGTTAGGATCAAATAGTATTGTTCGAATTTGCACTTTTTCCCCAGGCTTGTACAATGGCTTATCCAAATCAATGAGTATTTCCTCCAACCGTCCTTGAACTCTGGCTGAGGTTTGAACCCATAGGGTGCTGTAGGTAGAATGTGATTTTCCAGTCGACTCTCTTGCATAAAATCTCATTAGAGCAAATTCGGGAGGTAGATTGTTGGGAGTGAAGGATAGTGTTCCGAATTTCCCAGGGTAAATTACAATTTCTTCACTTTCATAGTAAGTTGTATTAATACCACCTTCGATCTTAACTTTAAACCATAGTGGCTCGCTGGCAAGAGTTTGGTTTTCATCGTGCTTGTTGGAGTCAAGAAAGATGATGATATTGTATGGTGTAAATGGAACAATTATTTTCGAATGAATTGCAGTAAATACAGTTGGGGGCTGCGTTGTGGGCGAATATCCAAAGGTATTTACCCTGTAGGTATCTGCAATAGTTTTTAAGATATCTACTGTCAATATCAATACGACTACGTGGAGGAAATGGGACCAAGTTGAAAAGTACATGATTACTGGACTAGTGGCTTTTGAGATGTGTGGAGGCTAGCGTCTTTCTCCAGTGGTTTTAAGTCATGGAATCACAAATGGGCAGATAGAATGGAAATAGATGCCTTCGGTCATTTTTGTATAACATTTAAGTTAAGACATGCCTTAGCTGAAACCATGAAGGACACCGTGGTTTGAATATGATTTGAAAAATACTTGATGCAGTAAATTTCCTATATAGTGGTTTCCTAGGGGTGACAAAATACCTGCCAATATATGGGGATACCACTATATCTTACTACCGTATATTGTAAATGTAATCCTAGGGAAAATATAAACATTTAAATATACACGGAATGCTGTCTAACAGGAATCCACTATATAGGAAATTCACTGCATAAAAAACTATGTTGGTTAAAATCATGGACTTTATTTAATGATGACATTAAACTTTGTTCTTATAACTGACCTTCACTTGAAGATAATATTCGCTAGTATGACGTTAAGTGAAATTGGAAAAACCTGTTGTATAGAAATGTTATGAGGACATTTTTGCGACGGGGATTCTAATATTGACAAAAAATTTGTATGACGTGATTTATCTTCCATGTGCTCTATGTAAAATCTGTCCACACTTGCAGCTACTAACGGAACCTCGCGAGACGGGTATCACATTATAAGATATAATATCAATAGGCATATAGTTAAACGTATAATTCACTAAAGACATAAATTGTTAAAGGCATAATGTATCAAAGACATGAGTAGCTAAAGGCGTAATTAACAAAAGACAAGTCGCTAATGATATAAGTTATATTTAAAGACATAAGTTGCTAAAGACATAAGGTATTAGATAGCTGTTACAATTGTCTCTAGATTGTTAGTGCAGTTATTTAATTTTGCTTTAAAATGAACTCGTAAAGTTTGACATAACTTCCATATTATTTTTAATTTATTCCTGTCTGAGTAAAATAAGAATCTCGGTGGTTTAAAAATGAAACCACTCTAGTCTAAAATTGCATTTTGGATTGATCTGAAGGTTGACATCACATTTACGTTTCATAAATGATTCCTGACTAACAATAAGTAAAATATTTTTTGCTTAGACTACTATTTAGGTTTTATTTAAAAAACTGCTTTAAAACTAATAGTGATTTCTAATTAGATACTATTTCTGAAGTTTTAGAATCATTTTACAATAAACACGGTTCCTCTTATCCAGTCAGATTTCTCTAACTTTCGTATCTCCAAAGGCACCCCATGACGCGTAATAGGAAGAAAGGAGGATGTTGAACTTAGAAGAATGACGCAAGTAATTAGAAAAAAGTGTCTGATAGATGCATAGACTATTTGTTACAATGTACATATATGCACGTATTGTTTCCGTTTAATTTTATTGATTCCATATAGCACAGGTCATGTAGTGCAAATCCGTTGCTTATAATAATGAAGAACTGTTTGTTTACGTAAATTTACAAAAAAGTAAATTTACGAGCTCTTTTATCATAGTTAACGTAAAGTTACTAAACTAACTTACAGGTTGTAATGGAACATTCAGGATACCTTATGCTTTATGGATTAGTTAAGTATGTCTTCAGCGACTTATGCCTTCTGATACCTTATGTCTTTTGAACTTATCTTTTGAGAGTATGCTTCCGGCTTTTACGCTTATAGAGATGTAATAAAATTATAAATATTATTATAACTAGCATGCATATCCACACTTGTAAAGAATTATTTGAACTAGTACTTGACCCTTTCAAATGAATCTGTACGTTTAGATCATTTTATCATGTTTTTTGCAAACTTATCGTCTGTTTTTACGTCTGATCTGTCTTTCGTTTCTATGAAGGGTAATAAACTTCAATACATTTTGTTGGAAGGTACTGATGGCATATTAGAAACTTGTCAGATTAGCAATAAGTCTACTAATAATACATTCTGCTTCAGATGATGCCAACTAGCTTTCTGTGCTGTAATAGCCAAAAATAAACATTTATCATTTTCAGAGACTGTAGAGAGGAAACGATTATTAGATTTTATTTTACGACTGACATCTTGCGATGTTTTTCTAAGGACTAGAGCTTCCTTCGGGTTTCCGAAATCCCGAAGTTCCGTGTTCGGAAACGGAACGGAACAATTTCGGAACATTTTTTTTGATTCCGTCATTGAATCGGGACAAAACCGGAACATGAGCACTTGTACCGATAATATCGGGACCGGGACGGTTCAGAGCATCGGTACAAAAATGTCCCATATAATTTATTTCACCGGAAAGCGGAATTGTTCTGTTCCGTTCCGAACCGATCCCGGTACAATTTCTGAAGTGTCGCGCCATCGTTCAACTAGAATGGAAACACGTTTCTTATCGCTCTGGCTTGTAAGCAGTTTTTTGCCAAAATAACGAAATTGGATGAACACAGATTTAATTTACGCAAATGTTTATATGTAATGCGAGTATCGTTTTCCATGAAAATCAACAGAATCACTAATTTTGTTTAATAAACATGGGCATTGGCGATTTTTCTTGAAATGAAAATTCTGAAATCGAAATTATTAGCAGCAATGAAGCAAGCTTGCAGGAAATTAACACTGTTAGGCCATTGAAGTCCACACGCTACAAATTTTTATTGCTAAAAATTAATTAATAATAATTTTATAATACTGCACAGTAGTTCTTTTTATGTGGCCTAATTATTATTAAATATTATTTTATATAATTAAATAATAGCATTCCCTAGCATCCAATCTATTAAAAGTACATCATGTATATTAAGTTTTCAGTAATTTGTACACGCGTTTCATGTATATGTTGTGAAAAATTCCGGGATATTTCGGAACGGAACGGGTTCGGAACGGAAAAACTAGCATAATACGGAACGGAACACAACCTGGAACGGAAAAAATACTTTACTCCTTTGTTCCGAACGGTGTCAGTTCAAATGTTCCGATGTCCCGACAGCCGGAACGGAACCGGGAACAATATTATTTGTAGGTTTCGGAACGGAACGGAATTTCGTACGGAACAAAAATGTTGAACACGTTGGAAGCTCTACTAAGGACAGTATTAAATTCAGTAGTTTTGTAGAAAATCGTAAATAAATATATATTCATAAATGTTTTGACTGTATCTATTAATAATTATAAAGACTAGTTAATGCTTATATGATTGTTAGGCTTATAAACATGAAAATTATTTGTCCTACTATTTTGAAAGTTAAACAATGAGTATCTGCTTATTACAGAAATTCTCATTGGTATAGACACTAATGGGTTAACTGTAACAAAAGAAGTATAGATTTGTGGATTTGGTCAAGTGGATGCAGTATTATCTTTTTCTATTGAACTTGCAGTACACTGATTTTTCCTAGTACATGGGTGTTTTCATTGGCAATTATTAGACTGTCCTTTTTCCAACACAGCGGTACAGCACAGTGATTGATTATTTGCAGAATAATCTCGTTGTGATTAAAATTTCAAAGAAGGTACTTAGTAAATACAATTTGTCTTGCTTTTCATCCACTTCTACATGAGGCAATGAAGACTCAAGTGTTTTTGTCTGTAGGAACATAAATTTGAAAAATCTGAGTAAATGGGGGAAATGAATATGAGCTCTATTTATACGATTATAATATTAAAGTACAGAATGTGTACTTTATTACATGATTGAAGTTGAAACACATACGAAACAATGACAATACTGTAAGTACATAAACCTATAAAGTTAACTATGTTGTCCTATGCGTTATTCTTGAAGGCATGTACAGAATTATTACACACGTACGTATATAACAGCATGTAAAAAATGAGTGAGAATTTTCTACAATTTAAAAAAATCACGTAGTGAGCGTTTCATCAAATATGATGCCAAAGAAATTCGATAGATTTTAAGTGGAATCACCTGAGCAGGCGGTAATGACAGATGTAAGCCTGGACGAATTATTTTGTTGTGGTGATTATTCATCATACATATGAGCATATCTGTACCTGCTCAAAATGGGATGATATAAATATAGATAATAGATTTCTCACTGTCATGGAGAAATTGTAAAATTATTATAGATAATTTTATCTATAAGTGCATGCAAAACAAGAAAACACATGACTGAAGATATGTTGTCGACAGTCTCCAAAACAGCGTACTATTATCAAGCGTAGTATTTGTCCCACCCGTAAGTTTTGAGATAATGAACCATTAAGAGCTTAATTTATAGATAAAAGATAATGGCAGAATATCTAACTTCTTGCCTCATGTGACCCGCATTTCTGAGCTTAAATTCATACATTTCCTTCCCGCATCATTTCTGGTTATAAATATATTACGTTGTAGATTACAATGAATTTGATTTCAGTTTCCGTCCTTTTCTTTCAGGTTGCCTTACTACTGGCCCAGTCGTCAAACAGAGACACACTGAAATTTTCACACGTGGTAATAGCAATAATTACAAGTCCATATCACCTCGGCAAATCTTAATCTTAATTAAATTTAACTTTGCTGACTATAAGTAATTATACAGATTTTTAGGCATGGCGATAGAAATCCCAGACATGTCTATGGCAAGTACATCAATAATACCGACGTATTCCCGGAAGGATTGGAACAACTGACCGATGTGAGCGCGTTAAAACAAGCAGTTCTTTCTTTATCCGTGTACGCCTAAAGTAATTCTTTAAAATATTTAATATTTTGGGCCTAATTTGATTCCAGCTTGGAAAGAAACACGCCTTTGAATTGGGACAGTTCTTACGGACAAGGTACGATGGCTTCTTGAGCCCATCGTACAAAGGGGATGAGATTGTCTTGTACAGTTCTCACATTGAACGCTGCATCAAGACAGCTTTAAGTTGCATGCAGGGATTATACCAGGATTACAGCGGTGCTGCGGAGTGGTCAAATGATCAAGCCAAACAACCTCCTTATGAACCAATACCCATCAGAGTGACGCCAGTAGAGTATGATAACGTAATATACACCTTGCGATTAATACATAAATTAAATTATTTGAGTATATAATAATTACATCCATGGATGTTTATAGTAGGTAAAATTTACTCCATGTTAAAAATTGATTTTTGAAATTTCACATTTATTTGATGTTGGCTTCCCTTCAAGAAGAGGGAACAAAGAGAATAAGTCAACGATTAAACCCGAAGGATCTGGAATTAAAATTAAATATCTGTGTTCCAGTATTTCAGTTTGGATGCCTACTGTCCAGTAAGGAAGTTCCTAACAAGGGTTCCTTGGAGAACTTTCTACGTGAAGCGGCATTTCCAGGACGAGCCGGAAATTCTGGAATATATTTTTCGACAGTCAGGAGAAACTGCATTGTTTGATGATCCTCCAAATAGCACAAGGTTATACGAAGTGTTTGATGAGATACAGGAAGTAATTCATTGCTTGGTAAATAATCTGTTTGTCTAAATTATTCTTTTTTCTTGGCATAAAATTAAGCAGTCATAAGACATGATAACAATGCGGTAATTACCTCTTGTTTCTAAATTCAGAAATTTGCTGGTAAACCATTGGAGGACTGGATGAAACCGTTAATACACAAGGAGATATTTCTGTCTTACCCATACTTTTTGCAGTTAGCGGAACATATAGATGGTTTGCAGGCTCAACGTTTGAATGCTGGACCTCTGGTTCAATGGATACTGGAGAATTATGCAGCACATTTGAACGGAACTCTTGATAAAAAAATTGTATTTTTCAGTGGTCATGATAAGACAGTAGTTAATGTTATGAACGCATTTGACATTCTTCCCATTCTTCACAATCGAATCCCACCGTTTGCTTCTGCCATACTCGTGGAATTACATGAGCTTCCTGAGTATGATGAGCCAGTGATTGAGGTATTGTTATGAGTTGTAATAATTTTGTATTCTAATTATATGGATGTCCATTGAAAATTTATCAAAGTATTTTACAAGATGACATTTTCTTGTTACAGTTCTGGTATAGGAACAGCACAACTCAAACTCTGGATAATGTGAATTCACCCTCGTGCGGTGTTCCTTGTACTTTAAGGAATCTCGTGAAAATCACATCAGGACTGATGAACGTTGATTATGAAACAGAATGTTATGTGTCGTAACTACACAATTCCTGTTTGTTAGAAGTCTCCTGCATTATTTGTGTGCTAAATATTTATTTAAGGCTGAATCAATAAACACATAACAGTATTCAGAGTCACCGAGTGAGCCATTGTGAAGAAGTGCATTTTACGGCAAAATACAAATGGGTAAAAACGATGGACTCTTAACGGCAACCAGCCGGTAATGCGCTGGACTTTTGATTGTCAGTAAACTACTGTAAAAAAGCAGTGGTAATCTACAATAAAATCTAATCATTTCGTGAAGTTCATTTTTCACCCGAAAAATTCATAAATTTACTAATAACTTTTACACAATATTACAGATTAGTGATTCTGAAATTTTGAAAATAAGCAAAACGTGTCTCGAAAGCGATTACAATATTGAACCACTGCATTAGCAGCAAAAAACTATCGCGTAATCAATAACGCCATTATGTTTGCACGAACTCGTTCGTAACACAATTTAATTCAAAATTGGAAATTTTATGCGTGGTATTATTACTGCTTCTGAAACTTGATCAGATTGCAGAAACTGATTGCAGTAAAATCAATCGAACGTAGTTTCAACTAAGCTTGCTAAAGTTAATTTTGCCAAAAATAATTAAAAACTTGAACTAAGAGTATTTTAAACATAACAGCGTGTTTACCTCAGGAGAACAAATAATCAAAACAGTGCTGATTCTTTTTCGCACTGCGTTGAAAAATCCAAACCTTTCAAAATTTCAGTTGTTCCAGAAGCCCTCACTTTGCTCGTGTTTCTTTAGCGTTATGAGGAGAGTTTTTGAGCTAGGAGGATAGAAGAAATTCTGAAAATTTTGAAATACAATTTATTACAATATAAGAGCATAAAATATTTGTCCATGTTCAGGGGGAGAAAAAAGATAAGAAACACCCTGCTCTGCAGACACATATATGTTCAATTACTCACAATCAGACCAATTCCTTTGCTGGAGCTTGCATCAGGAACATAGGCCCTATTTAAATTACAAGAATGTATTAATAATGGCGGCGTTCAATATTTACTGGTTTAATTAATCAATTCTAGTTAATTTGGCACACAACTGTAATTAAATTATATTTATTTTGTAGTTCCATAGTTTTATTCCATTTTCAATTCCCAAAGTTTAAACGAAACGTTCAACGTTTGTCGAAATAACTGCAGAAAACCATTTTCATGAATGCGAGTACAAACACGCGCCATTTGTGTAAACGCAACAATTCGATGAAAATGTGAAGGAAAAAAAATCGTCGGCTATAAACAAGCCGTTACACCTTATATGATTATTAAATCTGTTCTTTTGAAAAGCAAAATATTTCTGGACATTCTTTTAAACATACTTCCTAACTTACGATACAAAAATGCATAATAGCATTTTTGGTAGCAGTGAAAATAGATTGCTTGTGAGCAAAAATTACAACCTCTGACCCTCTTATAACATTACCAAGTGCAAATAATCTCGCAGCGAAAAGAAGAGTGGCTAGTCCAAACAATTGTCACTAAAATTGCATTATTTTGAGCTTGAGAACAGCTGCGGTTTAACTTGATGACTATACTATGGTCAGACATAAATATAAAATCAAGGAACTTGTAGTATTATATCCACAAATTCGAACATAATAATTAAAATATAAAAACCATCAGCCTATCGTGTGAAATTAAAATCCAATACAAACCTGCACTTCCATATTATGTCCGACAGCTTAATAAAAGGACCAAACTAACAATAAGTATACAGTATATTCAGCTTTGCCCCCCTCCGAATTCTCCCTGGTTATCCAAAACTGGGGCTAATTAATTTTTAGTTCTAATTGTAAGTACGTCGGGATGATTGGGACCTAATATTTGATTTCGTATTTACAGAACGTCCTTTAAAAGTTCTCGCGCCTCATCAAATCCTTGGTTATACAAAACTAAGGCTAAATTATTTTTTGTATTAAGTGTGTCGGGATGATTTGGGACCCAATGTTTGATTCCACATTTGCAGAACGTCGTTGTAAAGTTCTCCCGCCTCTTCAAATTTTCCATGCTGACACAAAACTGAGGCTAAATTATTTTTAGTATTAAGTGTGTCGGGATGATTGGGACCTAATATTTTGTAGTGCATTTGCAGAACGTCGTTGAAAAGTTCTAGCGCCTCTTCAAATTTTCCTTGTTGATGCAAAACTAAGGCTAAATTATTTTTAGTTCTGAGTGCTTCGGGATGATTGTGACCTAATACTTCGTTGTAAATTTGCAGAACTTCGATGAATAGTTCTCGCGCCTCTTCGAATTTTTTTTGGTTATGCAAAACTAAGGCTAAATTATTTTTAGTATTAAGTGTGTCGGGATGATTGGGACCTAATGTTTGATTTTGCATTTGCAGAATATCATTGAAATGTTCTTGTGCATCTTCAAAATTTCCTTGTTTACACAAAACTAAGGCTAAATTATTTTTGGTACTAAGAGTTTCGGAATGATTAGGACCTAATATTTGATTGTGGAATTGCAGAACGTCGTTGAAAAGTTCCCACGCATCTTCAAAATTTCCTTGCTGATACAAAACTAAGGCTAAATTATGTTTGGTACCAATAGTGCAGCGATGATTGGGACCTAATATTTGGTTGAACATTTGCAAAACTTTGTGGTAGTGTTCTTGCCTCTTCAAATTTTCCTTCCTTAATCAAAATTAGAGCTAAGTTGTTGGTAGTATTAAGTGTGTACACATCTTCAGAACCACTCAACTGCGTTCGCGTTTGGAGTATATCAATAATCAGATGCTTCGCTTCATCATAGCTTCCTTAATCTCGTAGAGCCGCACTGAGGTTCTCCCTAACGTCAATGACGACGGAACTGTCGACTCCCCACTGAATTTCAGCCGTTCTTAAGGCAGTTCTGCGAATATGTACCTCATTGCTATAGCTTCCTACATCGTGCAATTTGTTTGCAAGAATGGTTTGAAATCTCACGAATTGTTGTGTGCAAATCGTAGGACCTAGGTCGTGAATTCGTATAACGTTGTGTAGAATTTCATGTACGTCATTAGTATTCGTGCTTAACTTTTGAATAAATGCCTGAACCGAATCCACGATTTGTTCAAAGTTTTTGTTTGTATAAGATAATTTTGAACCCTTCAAAATACTTGACTCCATTTTGGCGGCCTGGATCATACGGTGCATTTGGGAATAATCACCACATATGCGTATTAAATTGTATGTATGTAATAAATTCAGAACTTTTGCCAGCTTAGCTTCCGCATGACTGAAAATTGTCTTAATAAGCACTGTTTGTATATTGTCCGGGTTAAGTACCGCCATTACGTCCAAGCATTGGACGTAATGTTGTCCCATTGAAGGGACAACTCTCCGTGTTTCATAGATCCAATTTGTGCAAACGTCATTTCAAATAGCGCAAACACGTTTAAATGTTCTCAGTTTGGTCTGGTCTTTATACATTTTTTCCTTTTATTGGCAACGTCAATTATAAAGTCCTGTAGTGTGTACAGTTGTGCACCAAGACCGACGCGATGTTTTCGCTTGTTTCTAATGAATGTTACTGCTTGCTGCAAAACGAGTGGCAAACCCTGGCAGATTTCTACCACCTCATCAAGCAAATCAAGACTGTCTTCACAATCACTGAACTCCAGCCAAGAAAGAAATGACAAGCTTTCACTCAAATTAAAGACGGCTAGTTCTTCAGTTTGAAAATCATCCCAGACCCGATATCTTGTTGTAACTATTATTGCGGGAACTTTCCATCCGGTTTTGACAGCTTTTGGAAGCAACCGATATAGGCCATTATTCCCACCATCGGTCATGAATGATTCTACGTTGTCAAAAATGATCAGTGCAAATTTGCTGCACACAAAATCATAAATTTCTTCCATGATCATCTCGTTGGATTTTTGTCCCCCAGTTTGGATTATATCCAGTGGTATTTGTCTAGCTAATTGAAAAAAGTTGTTTGTTGCTACGGTATAGTTTTCAGCGTTGATCCATAGCACATGTCCGTAGGATGACTTGTACTTTTGAATGTATTTTCTGACCACTTGAGTTTTTCCGACGCCCCCTAGCCCACAAATGACTATGGTTTGGGATCGTATGGAGCGTTCTTCATTATATTTCGTTTCAGTCCTCCAGAGGTACTCATGCATCTTCGTGATGAATGCTTCTCTTCCAAAAAACGAAGGAATGCTTTCGTGAACATTGAATTCAATGCGGTCCTGACGTGGGACAGGTGTTAAAATTGTTTGAACCATGCTTGCAGTCGTTCAGTTCGCAAAGGCGTGAACTGAACTGAACTAGCCCGTATTTTCATTCTCATTGAACGAACTTGAACGAACTAGCAAACTCCAAAATTTTCATTGAATAAATTTGAACTGAACTCAAGAAGGTCTATTATGAATGCGAACGAACGTTCGCCGTACGTTCATGTAACCCGAACTGAACTGAATTGAACTAAATGGTCACAGTTTGAATATAAACTTGCACATTCGTGAACGCAATACAAATGCCATCTATCACTTACAATTAATTGTTTGACCAGACCTTCCGCAAATTGTAATTTTAAAAGCTAGCACGCTGCTAGCAGAAATTCTTTGTCAATCAGAATTTTGTAAGTGGGAAATTTTTGCTAAAGACGACTAAAGGTTTGGTAACGTCGGATGGATCACATATCACCCCCAGAATATTCGTTAAATAAAATTAGTGTTAAATATTGTGTGAGCAGACAAAATTCCGGAGTTTTGTCTCAAAATGAGTGCAAATGGGATTAAAAACAAACCAGTGAATGAACAATCCGCATCACAATCCGAAAAGCAAAATGTGTTTTCTGTTTTCAATTTAAAAACTCAAGGCAATAAGGGGGGAAACAACAACAAAGAAAAGGACAATCTTATCTCAGATCTAAAAGTTAAAGACAATTTTAAATTACCTTGTAATATTCGTGAATACTTTAATTATGTGGGGCACAAAATACAAAATGAAAAGCTGTCAAAAAATGTGGTCGTGAGATGCAAACTATGCAATGAAAAACCTGAACGAAGTTATAGTGAAGGATCAGTCTCTAATCTCATGAGGCATTTGCAAAACCAGCACAACGATGTGTTTCTAGCAGTAAAAACAGACGTTAACCGTAGCGAAAATCAACCATCGATCCTGAAATTTTCTAAACCGAATGTGAAGAAACTATCCCGGGATGATCATAAACAAAAACGGTTTGATTCAGCTATTCTGACTTTTCTAGCAAGCAATCGAGCTTCGTTTCAAGTTCTGAACACAAATGAATTCAAAGAAATTATTCGTATAGCGGATCCACCTCTGACGGTGAAATCTCGACAGTCAATGCTTTCGAAGCTATCGAAACTAGTTCAAGCTGAGGTTGGTTAACAAAATTCAGGATTTGTGTTAAAATTCCTGTCTTTGAACTTTTTTTTGATTGTTGGTTTACAGATCGTCCCAAAGTTAAGGACAGAACTGAATGACATTGAAGAAGCAACGATTTCTTTTGATCTCTGGACATCGCACAGGAAAGATGGAGTATTGGCGATCAAATTGTTTTATCTTGACAAGGATTTCAACCTAAGGCGAAAAACCATTTCAATTTTGGAAGTAAACGAGAAACATGAAGGCACTCACATTTGCGATTTAATTTCCAAAGCATTGCAGGATTACAAAATACGGCACAAGGTATGCCAAAAATTTACCTTTGCATTATGGGATTTATAATAGCTTTATTATCCAACGTTTCAAAAATCCGGTTTTTTGTGTACATTGCATATCTTGAAAGTATAACTCGCTTCAATCGTCGATTTACAGATTAAATACATTGTGACTGATAATGGGGCAAATGTAATTAGTGCCATGAAAGAGTTCAAAAAGTTGTCCGAAGAAAGCTGGGATACAGAAATTGCAACCAGAAATCAACCTTCTTCGGCTCGGCAGGAATTTGAAACAATTGAAGACATCAGTAGCGACGTCGATTCGGATAGTTACGAGGAATCAAACCATGATTCAAATGATGAAGTTTCCGACATTGAAGGTGGTTACGATTCAGAAATAAACTGGGAAATTGATGGTGTCGACGAGTCGGCTAAGTTATTAAACGATGTGTTGCACCACGTCGATCCAGAAAAGGAGCGCATTCCCTGCATTGCCCATACATTACAGCTTGTTGTAACAAATGCCTTGAAAAATGAAATGGCAGGTAAGGAAGTTGGTTGTAAATCGAGAAAAAAGGTAGCTAAGTTGATGGGGAAAGGTGCGCAACTCATCGCATTTGTGAACAAGATTGTCAAATTCTTTCGAAATTCGTCACTGTGGCTAGCAAGACTGAGAAAATCTGGAGGTAAAGGACTTGTTAAACATGCCGAAACTCGCTGGAATTATATATATGATGTTCTCTCCCGATTAATTGAGGTTTGTTGTAGATACAAAATTATTTCAAAAATCCGGATTTTTAAAATAGTTGAATACTAGCAAAGTAACATATTCAATTGCGTATTTGAAATACAATTAATGTTTACTATCAGCATAAAAATTCCATTCTTACTAACAAACAACCACATTATTTATTTCCTAAAAATTCGAATTTTGGAGCTTTTTCGGATAAAAAACTAAACCATTTTTATACATTGCAGGACCCGATTTTCGAAGCAGTGCAGCACCTTCTTTACAAAGCCATGACCGAAGCAAAATATGCATATGAGAAGAAACGACATCCGGGACTACTCACTTTGGAGCATAAACAACAAATGCAGGAATTAATTAGCGTTATCAAGCCCATGTGTGTTATGACTGATGTTCTTCAATCAGATGGCGTTACTTCGTCACTTATTATACCGCAGGTTTATCAAGCGTTTATAGGTAGGATTTATATCAGCTATTGCCTTTGATATTATTAAAGCCCATTTCTTGTCACGGCAATTGTTTTCCTTCAGATTTGCAGAATATGATAAATCTGAAGTATTTTGACAATCTACGATGTCAACTTTTGAAGCAAATGGAAGTAAAATTTACGCCACTCATGAATAATCCCGCATACATTCTAGCATGTCTTTGTGATCAACGGCAAAAGCTGAATATTTTCAAATTACAAGGTAGGCTGACGTCAGTGTGTTCAAAGTTTTGTACAAACAAAATTCCGGAATTTTGTGTACAGATTCTTTTTAAGTCATGTCATTTATTACAGGGCAAGCTCTTTCCCGGAGTAATGTTCTTGGAATCCCCAAATACCAAGCAGCTTCGTCTTCCTATTCCACAAACGCTTCAGATTTCTCCGGTTGTGGAAACGGAAATTCACAATCTGTCTATTTTTGAAAAAATGGAACGACAGCTGCAGCAACCAAGTGCTGATGGAAATAAGTTGCCCAAAACCGAATTAGACACCTATTTGGAAATGAAAATTTCGGCAGCTACTGATCCCTTGGATTTTTGGAGGACTCACCAGAAACAATTTCCTAATTTGGCTCGGCTGGCAAAGCTGTACCTGGCTATTCCTGCAACTTCTGCAAGTGTTGAAAGACTTTTTTCAGAACTTTCGGCACTTGCCAGATATGTCAGATCAAGAATGACGGTCATGCGACAGCAAGAGTGCATTTTGTACAAGGAATGGGCTCAGGAGATCAAATCTAAACAGGTTACACTATAAAACCTATCGTTTATATGTTTTCGGCTATTTTTAATAAATGTTTAATTGCAAGTTTTCAAAATTCCGGAATTTTGAAAACTTGGACACCTTTAGTCAGACCTTTTATCAACAGTTGGTGAATACTAGTATGAAAAATTATTTTGTTTCTCATAAGTGCTCTTGCTTCTAATTTTATTATGCTATTTGTGCTCCCCGAACCATTACAGTTAAATAAGTAATGATTCCTTTAAATTTAAACTGTTGTTATTTAACGAACAATAAAATAAAATTTTGCAAGTATTTAGGCGTTCTCAATTCCGACATAAATATGAATAATTTTCAAAATTGATTGAAGATGGAATCAACGGATATTTAAGCAACAAAATTGTTACCGTAGTATGTGAATACAGGCTTACGAACTACGAAAATTTCTGAAAATTAATAGTAATATTTATTTTTACCGAGCACCTAACGTTGGTAATTTCTAGTTGTTGGAGTTCAAAAAAATTTTATAATAATAAACAGAAACAGCAACATTAGACTAATTCATACTACGGAGAAAAACAATGGTAATTTTCTTAAAGTTAAATGTACGAATTGAAGTTTTCCTGCTACTGAAAAATTAATTCGGTATAGAGACTTCTCCTATTTATAGTAATACAAAAATGATACGTGTGTTGAATGCAAATTTAAATCAAATATGACGAAACTCAAGTTTGCATTTACTTTTTAGTTCAAAGACTGATAATTTACAAAAATACTGTATGTGCATGTAAATTCAAAGTCAACTGTCATAATTAAAGTAAGCGCTATTAAAATATACAATGAATGCCTTTAACTAATTCACACGGTAATGAACTGAACTTAACGACCGAAACATGTACAATGAATTGAATTGAACTGTGAACGACTACGGGCAAGGATAAACTGAACTGAACTTAAGGACTGAAATGTACGTAGTGAATTGAACTGAACTCTTACAATCTTTAGGCACGGTGAATTGAACGTAACTGAACGGCACGCCAATTATTTTAAAGTGAATTGAACTGAATTTGAACTTTGCGTCAAAACTGCAAGTATGGTTTGAACATTCAAGGTATTAATACCACCATTAAACACCGCTGGAGCTATGACCTTGCCAATGTTTCCGGCGAAAGAGATTGGAACTGAGGTAGTAGAAGACAGGGGTGCCTAAATTGTTATATATTACTTAAGTTTAATAAGTTTACTCAATTTTCTGCGTTAGCAACAATTCTATAATTTATGAAGTTTTAAAAACCTTACCTCTGCATTTTGCCTCCTCTCAACACTGATATCGTTTTCCGTTTGTGTTTTATTTAACGGGGAATTCTGATTGTTTTCTCTAAAAAGAAAATACTTAAAATGTCAACCTAACCTCACTATCATACTGGAACTGTTTCGTACTTAAAAATCTTAATTGCCTTAAAACAATGGGAGATTGTTTAACTGTATTACAGGATTCTGTTTATTTGTTACGCATTCCAAATTTAAAACATCTTGAATATATACAATTATCAAATATTTTGAAAATTATTTCCAATAAAAAAACAACAAACAAAATGAACTTGCTTCATGCATAATATTCTGAAACGTTTTTTAAAGCTACTACCTTTTAAATTCTGATTTCGGACATTTTGTTCCGTATGATTTTAATATCAGCTGATACGTAATTACATGCTTATACCAGTTTTACATACGAGTGGCTATGTGATTTAGTGTAAATAAACTACATTTTATTTTATGAACACCGAAACCCTATGTTACGGAGTTTTAAATTATGGGTATCTATCTTTGGCTCCACAATTTGTATATGAGAATTATTTATTTGATAGAAATGATTTAAAATATGAATTCCAGCAACATTAAAATTTGCAAATAAGTGATAGACCAGAATCCTGGACTAACAATAAGTAATTTACTACATTCATGCTAAAAATTACAAGTTGAAAAAATTAATTACATTTAGCAAGTTTGTATTAAAAAAGGCGGAAAGGTCGTGATATGTGGTAATCAAAATCAATAAACCAAAGAGTTAATTGTAGAAGACCAATTCAATAGTATTAAATAATAGCTTATTTGTGTGTAATATTTTGAAAATTTTGTTCAAGGAGTTTTTCGACTTCATTTATGGCTAAATTCGTGGAATCCACATACTAATTAAAAAATTCAGATTTTCATTTGTCTTCCTCTGGAAATCAAGGTGTTGGAAATTGCATGTGTAATTATGTATGAGAGATCTACCATGTATGGAGTGAGTATTGTTGAAAGAATGTTACTCGCGAATTCTGTTGGTTACTCTGCTTCACACGAATTAATCTTGTCGATGTAATACATAATTATATAAGAATGAGAGATGAGCGTAGAGTGTGCTTGTGTGTGTGTCGTTGGTATTTTGTAGAATGAAATTAAGGTTGAAACTCAATCCACGAATAAATCTCTAATTTGTCCAGCATTAACAACCTACATCTGTATATAAGGAAGCTAATATAGTGAGTCCCAGCATATACCAAATTCAAGTGAAATTTCTACCACATGGTATTGTAGGAACTGCTATCAATGCAGATAGAAATGATGATGCACAACAATGCGGTAAATTCAGGGCAACATTTTCAAAACCGGGTCAATCAATTACTTTTAAGTCAATAAAGTTGCATAAGATACGGAAGGTTGAAAATTATTTTAAAAATTATCAGAATTACCCAACGAATTTGGTGCATATGTTTCACATTTTACTGGATATCGTCCAATTACAGGGCCGAGGCAACTTCCTTGGACGGGGACGGATTGCACCTTAACTTTTAGCGCGCTTTATTTACAGTTACATAATTTTGTAATTATGTTGATAATAGTACTAGCAATAAGTGTACTGAATATCAACGTGCTACTCCAACCGATGCCTTCACAAATAGCTCCGGAAGTTGAAGGTATCGGATTAAATGTTTCCAAGGTCCCGACATGGAAGATACTTTTGTTTTTCCAAGGGTCTGTATTAAAGCGACGAATCCAAAAAAAGTTCAGAGGGCTGGTGTCCTGTGACCTTACTGGTATTTCCTTATTCTAAATTAAGGTTATACCAGTTTTCCAGTGGAGGTCTTCTGAATATGCCCGGGTAATTCCGGCCGTGCAGGAGCTTGCCGCGTCGTTACGTACGAAGACCTTTGATGTGTCCTCTCCATAAATTGGTGGCACTTCCTTTTTGAGTAAGGGCCTCAAAACGCGGTCAACATAGTAGGCAGCACTGACTTTAACGTTTGGAGCAACTTTAATTAAAGGCAGTACTCCCCTTCCAGTTATCGCTCCTACGACCATGATCTTCGAGTCGAACCTCTCCTTCCTCTGGATCACGGGTGTCTCAGTGACCGTACCTGCCTTAGAAAATAAATTCGGCGATCGGCATTGCAGTCACTGAGAAAGAAGTATGTTTCGTCAAGATTTACCACAAAATCCGATTTTTCCCCTGACAGGTGCTCCTTGTACAGCTTCCGGGAGTTGGTCTGCCTATTCCGTTTATGTTTGTCGATCAGCTTGTGAACTCTGGTCTTATTTTAGTCTTCGCTTTCAGATCCTGGTGAATAATCCGATTCACAGTCCTCTGAGAAACGTGTAGTTTCCTGACAATTGCTCTTTGGGACAAAGGATTAACCTTAGAGGTCAATATATCCACTTCCCGTAATAATACCGAATTTCGGACTTTTCTAGGGTAGTTGTTTTTTGGTCGTGGAAGTCCCAGTGTTTGAGCCAACCGTCTTTTCCCCACTGAATTAACTACCCTGAACACTGTTCGATTGGAGACACTAATGTTTTGATTTTTAAATTCATGTTCGACCTGACACGGGGTCAAACCTTTCCCGGAAACGTCTAATCTGATACCTTCAACTTCCGGAGCTATTTGTGGAGGCATCGGTGGGAGTAGCATGTTGATATTCAGTACACTTATTGCTAGTACTATTATCAACATAATTACAAAATTATGTAACTGTAAATAAAGCGCGCTAAAAGTTAAGGTGCAAGCCGTCCCCGTCCAAGGAAGTTGCCTCGCCCCTGTAGGTGTGGTTACTGAAATTGTAAAGGTGAAAAATTCGATTGATTCTAAATTTCAAGGAGTTGTCGCTAAACTCAATGTAACCTTAATGTAAGCATAAATGCTATTTACAAGAAAGAATTTAAGTTATTGTGGTTCAGTTATATATAAGTCTAATGCTCAGAGATAAACTGAAATGAATTTATTACCTCAAAAGGTTAGTGGCCCCAACAACAGGAGTGTTTAACAGTTTATCAAAGATTCACAATTATTTAGCTGGAAATTACCATGGGTAAGGAAGTAAACGACAAATTGGATTGAGTTAAACTAGCTGTATGCTTTAGCCAACTTCGTACAATTACTTAGCCAAGTTGATGGGTGTAACTTGTACAGGTTGCTCAATCCCACGATGATTCGGACACCTTTAATTCATCGACCATTCAGATCAGTTTTTCTGTACGTATGTACATATAACTACGCTGATCATCATTTCAAAGTCTGATAATAGTAGTGCAATTTGGTTTCGATAGCACCCCGAAAAGAAAAAAAATTGATTTTGAATATTGTGGTAAACGGAAACCATCCCAAATAATTATACAAAATCACTTGAGTCTGCTACAGTTAGATTGTATTGTGGTAAAACTCACACGCCTTCTATACGTATTTCAAGGCATTATTCGCAGTTAGATGAGATAGTATGTCGACAAAAACATTGCTATGCATTTTTTTGTTGATTATAGGATATGTTGGAATTCTTTGATAAATCATTTGACGTAATATTTTATTCTCGAATGTTAATACTCAACAAGTCACTTCTATTTTTTAACAGTTTGAGAGTGCAGAAATGCAGGTTGAAGGTTGTTAAATGCAACAGTGCTTTCATTCCCAACATGTCCAAAATAAAATGTTTGGGTTTGTTCGCTAATAAAGTTAATCAGCTTCGATGTTGCATTGCTTAATTTTTGCCCCTTGTACCCAACAGTTATCACCGCCGATGTAATTGTCACCCACTTACGTACCAGTTAAGCATAACTTTGTCTATGTATGTGTAATATCCGCTAGCAAAAATCTCGGCGTCAGTACATGTCAAACTTTTAACAGTTATGGACAGGGAATTTACAGAAAGGAAACATGTGACCAAATACTGTTGACTCTTTATAAAGAGTAAAAGTTATTTAAAGGGGGTCTCGAATAGTAAGATATTATTGTACTGAAAATTAAACCGCTTCTAGAATTTGAAGCCATTATTTGGAGTTTGCAAAACATGAGGATGATGATCGGTGTGTGGATTTATGTTGAAATGCTGGTAATCATGCTCGGACAGAACCAGTCCATGAATATTCGCATTATATATGCATATTTAATATATTTAATCATTCCAAGTCGAATGAGTCACTAAATTCTTAAATGTTAAACTTATATTTATTAACACATATTATTTTCAGTAATTACTTGTGTACTAAGTACTTGTCATCTGATCTGGAAATAAAAAATTTTTGTTTACTTAATGAGATAATGCTCTGACAAATGATTCCCTTCATACCGAGAGTACTGTATTAAATATAGGATTTGCTATCATTCAAACATGGTTATACATATCGGATCTACTGCAAAGGAGCGAATCAACATGCAAATATGTAGATACATACTGATAACTATTCCGATGCAATTGCAAATAAAATAAAACTAAAAATTCACAGCTGAGAAAAATCTCTCTTGCTATTTTCACAGTATGTACCAAAAAATTGTGTGTGCACACGAATACATACCTATAGGTATCAAAATGATATACATAATTACACATCTTTATATTATAACCATGGGTCTCCCTATTCTTTCATTAGCCATATTGCTAATACAGATAGCTCTGCAGTACTATGAATGTATTGAGCTTGTGTAGCATGAGTACATGTTTTTATTCTATAGATGCACCCGTTTATTTTATTATGTAACCCTTTTTTAAAAGGAACCAAACAAAAAGTGAAGTCATAAAAGTAAATTGTAGTTTACATTTTTTTATTTGACAATTTTTGTCATTTCTAATGTATCGGCATTTAGCAGAATAAATAGCAGAATGAATACTACTTCCATAAAATGAACGAACCGTAATGCATTGATACAAGTGACTATAGCTCCTTATCGAGTTTGAGTATACCGGCGAGTATCGAGTACGAGTACGAGTTCGAGTCGAGTACGGTCAAATTTTTGTGAATACTCGATACTTGAAATGGGTTTCGAGTACGGGTAACGATTTTTCACATACTTACGAGTACGAGTATCAAACGAGTACGAGTCCGATAAAAATACTCATAAGGGTTATCGAGTTCGAGTTCGAGTACCACATGCTCAATATACGAGTACGCGTACACGTGCACACAAGTGTTGCAAACTTTTGAATTTCCAGTAAAGAGACGAAGGCACTGCATGTTCAATTTAAAATTTTGAGGGAATTATTTGTGAGAAATTAAATGAATCTAAAAAAAATTACTGTTCAATTGTGGTCTTGTTATTATTAAATACTCGAGTATGAAGACTCGAGTCACGGCACGAGTACGAGTACGGGATTTCGGTATTTACAGTTCCGTACTCGCGAGTATGAAACAAGTTCGGGTTCTGAACTGGAACTCGGTCGCTTATTTCAAGTATTTTCCTGAGTACTCGTATATGTGGCGAGTACGAGTACCTTGGATTGGAGTCCATACTCGATGCTTCGATTTCGAGTACGAGTTCGAGTACGGTTCCGCAAGGTAATCACTCAATAAGGAGCTATACAAGTGACCTAACCAGCAAGCCTCGCGTTATGTACAGAGCTGCGTTCAAGTTCAAGTACAACTTGAATAGTTCAAGTGCGTATCAAGTTCAAGTCAAGTCAAGTGCAGACAATTTTGTAACTTGAAACTTGAACATCAAGTTCAAGTGAACTTATAATTTTAACTTGAATTTTCAAGTTCAAGTTCGATCAAGTCCAAGTTAATAATTTATTACTTGATTTCAAAATCAAGTCAAGTTCAAGTACACTGAATGGAAGTACTTGAATAAAACTTGAGTATAACTTGAGTTTTTGTTACTGAAATCAAGCTTATCTCCTGCATCCAACTAAAAATAATATTGGGCGTCAATCATTATAATAATGACATCTTTGTGTTTGTTTTTATTCCACCGACATAAAAATTCTCCTCCGCGATGCCCAGTGGTCCACATCGAGAATAATTCTGGTGTCCTGTTTACATACTTTGAATAATTAAAAGTTCTGACTTATTATTTTATGAGGATGTTCTTGATAGTCGAGCATCTTGTTCCATTATAAAAATGAAGTTATTGTTCTCTTCACCTGTTCTGAAGCTAAGAAGAAGTTTAAGAGCAATTTATTATTCCCTTTAAGCAGGGCTGGATTTACGGGGTGGCCCACCCTGGCCAGGTTAAAACATTTAGGGCCAGGGTAAAAAAATGTTGACTAAGGCCCTCACATTACATGTGTAAAAACTCAAACTATTTTGACGGTTGGGCCATGGTAAAAATTATTTTAATAATCCACACCTGCCTGTAAGAATAAGTTCTGCTAATATTAAGCATCAGATGAACAGCAAACAATCTTATAAATCAATATTGGTTAGGCAACATTAACGACGACAAATATTCATGAATATAACTGCTGGTTACACTCACCAGATTAGTGCAACACTAATGTGAACAGGCCAATAATACGATTGCTACCCTCTAAATTGTGGACATTAGTAAATTAGAACACAAAATCTGCAATTATTTGATCAAATATTTTAAACTTTCTAGCACTTTTAAAGTAAAGAAAATCATCCGCATGCCGTTTAGTTTATCATAATTATGGCCTAACCATCATCAGCTATAACAATTGCGAACAAAATTTCAAGCATTGTTTATTCATGCACAAAAAAAAAACTTGAACAATCAAGTTCAAGTTCACGTTCAGTTATGTATGCAACTTGAACGTCAAGTTATCATCAAGTTCAAGTTCTATAAAATGTACTTGAAAAGCATGTACTTGAATACTCAAGTTGCTTGAAAAACTTGATTCATCAAGTACAAGTACGGATACCTTGTTTAGACAATTTTTAAAGTTCAAGTCAAGTTCAAGTCAAGTTCAAGTCAAGTTCAAGTCAAGTTGTTTAAAATAACTTGACTTGAACGCAGCTCTGGTTATGTAGATTGACATAGGCATAAAATGTTGTGAGCTATTAGTAATTACTCAGTCAGACCCAATGTCCAAACCCGCACTAAAGTTCATGCCAGTTCAACCAGGTTCACCCACTAGAGGTCACCAAATTTAAATGTTCCAACATGATTTGTAGGGATTCCCCTCCCCCTGTCTTAGCTGGAATTTTCCATGTTAATTCCCATAAGAAATGGGAATTTTTGGATTTGGTCGAAAAAAAATTATTATCAATGCAAATCAATTAGACGACTTCAGGCCGTATTTTGAAGGTAATCTTGCTATAATGGGTGGCTATATAGCAGATAATTTCAACAAGAGTTTGTGCCCCAAATGCTCTTCCTATGAACTGAAATAAAAAATAAGAATAAAAAACATTCAATATCCCTATTTTCCAGCAAATTATTTGTTTTCTCTGTCAAAATTTATTTCACTTTACTTGCTCGAAAATGTTCGAAATAATGATGCCAGCAAAAGAAGGCAAGTTGCAAATTTTTATATTAACTGTTTTCTAATCAAAATTCAAAACAAAAATCGTAGCAACACTGTGGAGATTACACGGCTTTCTGACATGCCCAAATGTTATAGGTCCCCGGAAAAATAGGGGAAATATTTTAAAACTCCTCAAATTTGACCTTTAGCTAAAAATCCTAACTTTGCTCTAGGTTTATAGTTTTCAATAGAGCAAGCAATGAACTAAAATTAAGATGAAGAAGATAACCAAATGCCTGTTAATCCCCTGAGCAATTACTAATTATTAATTATTACACATTACAGTCTGGCCGAATTATTGTTGTAGTAATTAATCGTCACAAAACCGCCTACTCAAAACGAGGTCAAATATCTTCAATAATAGATTTCTAACTTTTCTGGAGAAATTATCTTTTCCGAATAAATAATCTTGCAATTACATATGACATAAGCACGCAGAACAATGCAGGTAGCACTTGACTAGTATTATGTCTTCGACATCATTAAAACCTACAAATATCAAATGGACTATTTTCCCCACGCGCTAGCATTGAGATAATTTGGCATAAAGAGCTGACAATTAAAGTTTTAGATAAAATGTAATGACAGAATATTCAACTTCTGGAATCATTTAACCTACACTACTGAATTGAACTTCACACATTTCCTTTCCGCACAATAACGTCAGTAAGAGTATTATTTGTAGTTGTAGGTTACAATGAATCTTACAATTTTTGTCATCTTCTTTCAAGGTACTTTATTATTGGCACATCCATCAAATAGAAGCACGCTGAAATTTTCTCAAGTGGTAATCATAATTTTGAGTCCTTTTTACCTCACATCTTAATTCTTAACTATAATAAATTTACTGTCCATAGATTTTCAGGCATGGAGATAGAAACCCTAGATATGTTTATGGAAACTACGTTAATAATACCAAAGTCTTCCCTGAAGGATTGGAGAATCTGACCAATGTGTGAGCCTTAGAATAAGGACTTCTTTATTTACCCATGTGTGTGTATTTTATTACTGCTCTTTAACAAACTTAATAATCATTATGTTGGACCTACTATGACTCCAGCTTGGAAAGAAGCATGCATTCGAATTGGGACAGTTCTTGCGGAGACGGTACGACGGTTTCATGAGTCCTTCGTACAAAATGGGTGAGATTTCAATGTACAGTTCTCAGGTTGACCGTTGCATAAAGACAGCTTCCAGTTGCTTGCAAGGATTGTTCCAGGATTACAGCGATGCTGCCCTTAGGTCAAATTATCAAGCTGAACATTCTCCGTATGAACCGATACCCATTCGAGTCATTCCAACGGAGGACGATAACGTAAAATACATATTATATTTTAATAAACACTTTCGTCAAGTACATTACATTATTGGCTAGTTGTAGTTGGTCAAAACTATTTTATGATAGACGTGGTTTTTGAAAATCTTGAAAATGAGTCTTGCAAAATACAACTTCAAGGGTAAAGAGATAGCAGGTCATTGATTGGAACGCAATCAATATTTAATTATGTTGCATAATTATATTTATAATATTTCATTATTTATGTTACAGTTTTTTTCTTTGAATTCCAACTGCCCAGTAAGGGCGTTACTTACAACAGTTCCTTTCAGAACTTTCTTCGTGAAGCGCCACTTCCAGGACGAGCCGGAAATTCTGGAGTATATTTTTCGACAGTCAGGAGAAACTGCATTGTTCGATCACCCTCAAAATAGCTTAAAGATTTACGAAGTGTTTGAAAAGATACAGGAAGTAATTCATTGCTTGGTAAATAACATACTCATCTAAATTTTCCAATTTTTTTATAAGACTGAGGATGGCGTTAGACGTGATAAAAATGAATTTATTCCCCAATTGTTCGAAATTCAGGCATATGCTGGTAAACCATTGGAGGACTGGATGAAACCGATTTTGCACAAGGAGATATTTCTGTCGTATCCTTACTTTTTGCAGCTAGCAGTGCACATAGACGGATTGCAGGTTCAACGATTGAATGCCGGACCTATGGTTCAATGGATCCTGGAAAATTATGCCGGACATTTGAACGGAACTCTTGACAAAAAAGTTGTATTTTTTAGCGCACATGACAGCACAATAGTCAATGTTATGAACGCGTTTGATATTCTTCCCATTCTTAACAGTCGAATACCACCGTTTGCATCCGCCATACTCATGGAATTACACGAGCTTCCCGAGTATGATGAACCAGTGATTGAGGTATTGTTACCAGCTGCAAATTAATAATTTTGAACACTTATGAGTAGATTGTTTACATTGAACTGTTTACAAAGTATTTCACAAGATGGCATGTTCTTGTTAAAGTTCTGGTATAGAAACAGTACAACACAAACTCTGGATATGGTGAACTCCCCCTCTTGCGGCGTCCCGTGTACTTTAGGGAATCTCATCAAAATCACATCAAGACTGGTCAACATTGATTACGAAACAGAATGCAATGCATCGTTTAACTAAGAATTCCTGTTTCTTGGAAAACCTGCATTCTTTGTATGCTAGTATTTTATTTAAGGCTAAATCAGCAAACATGTGAAAAGTATATTCAGTGTCAGTGTCATGGTATCGTAGTTTTGTAAAACGTTTAAGTGAATTATTATTTTTGGATGTCGATTTTCCGCAACATTCGTAATAGATACGTTCTAAATATGCAGTACTGAAACTATTACTTTATTATTGCTCCATATTTGAGTCGGGAATCTTTCTGCTACAAAAATAATAGAATTAAAAAAATGAGATCTGTATGTAACTACATGTGAACGTACTTTTAATGGAACTTCTGGTGAACTGTTTACTCTTTTTATCACTTGCTCTTACCACTAAAGTGTACAGTGTAGTAATTATATGTGACTCGCATCATGCTAAACTCATGGTACACTCCCAAATACTTGTAGGTTTTGTCGTAAAGGAAGAAGAAAAAGATTTGCAAAAAGTAGACACATTTGTTGGTTTTGCGTTAGTAAACTTCCGTCAAAATGCAGTTCCGGGGTTGCATCTTTTTACACCAAATCTAAACATTTTGTGGTGGTCATTGTTCACCCAAACATTTATTCATTAGTTATTATTATACTTCTACACATTAATACACAAAAAACAAAATATTTGAAAAAAGGAAAGAAGTCAATTGCTATCATAAATTAATGATGGTTTTCATATGAGAATCATAGCCCATTCTTTATATCTAACAGAGAAATAAATTCATAGAAACTTTAAATGCTATACATTTCCAATAAGTCACAACAACAATATATTTCTCACATAAAATAAGGATTCTACATATATACAAATTAAATCAATCGGATGATTATCTTTTCCATCGCCAAGGTCTGTTTCAGCATAACTGTAAAAATACTTTTGGAGCGATTCTGAAATTTTGAAAATCAGCTGAATGTGTCTCAAAATAGATTACAATATAGAATCACTGCATTATACAGGACAGAAATTAAAATACCATATAATATTTAACGTTATTACGCTTGCGATGACTCCTCCATAACACAATTTAATTCAAAATAATTGTCAATTTTACTCGTGATATTATTACAACTGCTCCGGAAATTGCTCCCAGCTCCAAGAGAAAATACTGTATATCTAATTACTTCTTGCTATTAAATACAGTCGATAGATGATTTCAATATAAGCAGGATTCTATATATTAGGTTACATTTTTAGGCAACACGTTTTAGTTATAGTCTTCAATTGATATTTCGAATCTAAGTCCCTATCCATTTACACATTAGGAAGATTGTTTGGGTAATTGCATTGTATTACTCAACCCTGTACCTATACATACGTATGTACCATATAGTTGTTGATAGAACACAAAATACATTTAATATTACCTTGGCACGTCTGAGAAAAGATGTGTGTACTACAATTTATTTAACGCACGTATGTACGTATCTATGTATATCATATTATCTCTTAAGTCACAGCTAACAAGGAGTGTCCTATCCCAGCATCAAGTGTCTTAAAATGGAATTAATATTCTGGAAAGTTTAAACCGACCTTTCCCATAAGATCGCGATCATTTAAATAAACCCATAAATGACAGGCTTTGAATATTGCCTTCTGGATTGCTTACATTGGAATTGCAGTTCATCGAGTGCAGTATTTTTA
This sequence comes from Allacma fusca, assembly GCA_947179485.1. Taxonomy (NCBI): domain Eukaryota; kingdom Metazoa; phylum Arthropoda; class Collembola; order Symphypleona; family Sminthuridae; genus Allacma; species Allacma fusca. The sequence goes on along the minus strand of OX359247.1, from coordinate 33,004,777 downwards.
CAGTCCATTGCAACAATATATATTCACGGAATGACTTCGAACAGAATTTTTAAGTTAAGAACAATAAACCGACGGGTTTGCTATAAATTTACATGTAAGAAGGGTTAAGTATTTATAATTAATTGGTTCATCTTAACTACCACTGTGACACATTTATATGCATGTAAAAGTGTAAGGATATACTCTATCTGTAGCTTGTTAATCATCTTGTTTAACATGTGCACGGGCCGACCTTGTGTCAGTCAATCACTCAACTCGAACAAACTCAGAATGTCAGAAGAGAGACAGCAGGGAGGGATGAATGCTGTACTCAGTTGGTGGATGTGGCTGCTGCTGAAGCAGGTGAATTGTTGTAGATGAAGCTCTCTGCCGCACCGCCCCGACCATATCCTTGGATTTAAAAAAAAAATAAAAAAAACACATTATTACTTAAAATGGCATTTTATTGAAAATTCCTTTCAGACTCTTCTCTCTCCAAAACGCATAATTATCATATATACATAATTAAAGGCACTCACTCCTATAAAAACAATGCTGCTATTAATGACCGTTTTGCCCCATACAGTTAAATATACGTCCAAATGCCAATAATTTAATCCCCCATTATGCCGACATCAATTATACATTAACTCTAGCCAACGTAACTTTTCCATAGCAATTACTCTCAGCTGACATTCCAAGTCCCAGAAAGAATACGAGTTGGAAGGTTTTGCAATGTTAATACTTTGTACACTCAATTTGAATATTTAACCGGATTTGAAAGCAGGAATATACTCAATCCTCTATCTCAACCCATAATTTTTTGTTGATCCTAAAATACGCCCAAGAAATTTCCCTAGAACTGAGGTTACTCATTTGCATAAACCCATGAATTTCGTATACTCAGAGCTTATATATTTTATGCTTAATTGTAAAGCCATATCACAATGGAAGGTTAATGTATCGAGGAAATTGACCCATAGCAGACCATGGCTGATTCAAAGTCAACGGAACTCCCAGCCCATGCTTGCACATTGGGTTGCACAGGTTAAATACACATGACAAATATCCCGTTGAAATGACATCAATAGAAGGTACTCAGTCAGTAAATTGTATTACAGTCAACTTAACACGCAGTTAACGGCTGAAGCCACAGATATTTGCTTACAATTAGACTATTTTTGAAACTTGTACAGCATATATTTGAGCCATGTATCTACATACATATGTACCTAAGTGCAACTCTGTCCGCTGGTTTAGAATTCAGACAATTCCTCATCACGCTTCATGCAATGTAATACAGTACCAAAGGGGGGATACCAGGTATCTACTATCGTATCTCTATTAAGACATAAACCTAAAGCTAATTTCTCGGTATACGGTTGAGAAACAACCTTCAACTTGATATGGCAAATATTTAACCTGATAAGTCTGTCAACGCCGGCCCAGTCAAGGTAACATAATCTCAACGGTATGTATCTATTTACATTATCTGCATCCCTCTCACCCTCGGAAACTCAGAACGGAGACATTGGACCTGAGGTATGAATACAGTTTGAGAGTCACCAGTGCAGAAAAATGTTAATGAGCACGAAAATTATGTACATTTTTGGGGAAATGCAAACAAGAAGGCTGATGAACAAAACCTGAATAATAACTAGTCTAATGTAGTTTAGTGAAGAACGAGCAATGAAAACAGGATGGGTATCCGAGAGGAAGGAGCCAGCAACATTAAAAGGGCATGTGTGTATCTAGAGTAATAAAAAGTTTGCCATCATTTTAATTATAGCCCAGAGAGCCTCGCATGTCCATGTGAGAGTCTCAACTAAAAGCTACGCATTTATGCTTACTATCCCGTAATGACAATTGGGTTGGACGAATTTGGTCAGTAAAGTGTCCGTACGATGAGGGCATCTTTATAGAGAGACTGTCAGAGACAGAGAGATTGATAGAGAGAGAGAGAGAGAGAGAGAGGAGTATAGGGCTTTCTCAAGGAGATGAAAATGGAAATATATGATGTTGGTGGAGTTACCAAAATAATAAATGAGAATAGCCATAAAAGGACTTACCAGCCGGGCCGAAAAGTGTAGCATAGCATGGCTTATGGCAGTAGGGTTTACCCTCATGCTCAGCGTGACCTCCGGGGGTCAACGTCTTGTTGCAGCGTTCGCATCGGAGACAGGCCGAGTGCCAATCCTTCCCGAGAGATGATTTACGCTCAGCTGAAATATTATTATCAAAGCAAGTCAGGAAAAATATATTACATCCATTGTGTCATCTATATAGCCTTCAACATCAACATGTAAGATATTGTCCAACCTCGGATGAGTTTGGTTCACAAGGTTAAGTCTTATTTAAATGGATGTACTCCGCATGATTTTATTGTTACTATTTAGCAACATAATGTGTAGTCTCTCCCAGTGACAACTGACAAATAAGGGCCGATTCATAAGCAAATAAAGTTTCCCTTACACAATTCCTATTACAGGCATATAAATAATAATAACGTTGTTGAATGTGTGTGTGTGTGTGTGTGTGTGTGCAGACTTGAAATAGAATTTCATACCACATGTAAATCTGCCAGAGCCAGAGAGTGCTATATACATTCAATAATGGCTAAATTCCTCTCTCGAATCTAATCTAATCTGACTATCATATTCAAAATCAAACTCCTGGCTTCAAAATAAATTCATTTGACTTCACACGCACATGGGCTGTCAAATAAGCAAGACTTTCCCAACAAAAATCAGTAATCAGCCTTACATTGAACTGTCAGTGTTACAGTTAACTACAAGTAAAACCTTGATTTGATACACCTTGTAAATCACAAGTATATGATTTACGCAAGCTAAAGTAGCAAAAAAAACACACGAGCTGATAAAAACGCATTTTTAAGTGTGAGTCCCTGTACATAGTTGTATAGCTTTTGCAATAATCAAATGAGCGGAAAAAGTTATGCGAGAGAGCATCAATTTCTCATCTTCCTTATTACTACCCACACCATACATATCTCACTCACAATCAGTATGTAAAATGTTAATAAAAATATATGTGCTTGTTTTATAACTTGTACGAGCATGATAGATTACCAAATCGATTCACACGAAAAAGTAGCCTAGCCCTCACCCAAACAGGGATTTGATCATGTTTGCTCAACATGAATGAACTAATCTTCCTAGTCTTTTCGTGTCTAGCTCGTAGCCCCCAAAAATAATTAACCTCTCGATAAGTATGTATGTACCTTCCACAATCATGATTGATCATATGAAGCACACACACACACATCCCCATAGAAGAAAAACAACACACCCGACTGACCAATCATTCCAGAACATGTAATTCCTCCGGTCGAGACAACATGACTAGGTACATTATTTGCAATCAGACCTGATAGTGATTTGCAGTTACAAAGAGCAGTTATAACTCCATTTACCTCCAATAGCTCAAGCCTCCTAAAATATCAGTTTACTTTTGAAGTGAGCATATACTGTAGATGTACTGTAGTTGGTAAATAAGTAAAGCAATCAAGTATTGTTCCGGTTCATATAATAACCCACAGCGACACAGCTAATCGCTGACTGTTCATCATGTTTACGACTTTGGAAGATCGGTAAAAATTGACACAAACAAGCATCACAAATGATTAAGTTTAGCGGAATTTCTAAAGTGAAATGTGAGATTAAATTATTGACAAGCCGTATTTCGAGTTTGTTCACTCGTCCCCAACGCGTGACTAACAGGAAGCAATCCATTTGTAATCAAATAGAAAAGCAGCCAGACAGACTCAGTCAGTCTGTATAGAGAGGCTCCTCAAAATTAATTCCGTACAGTACACATTATACTGCTTATGTACTTACACCTGGTCATTAATTTTAATAGGATAAGTACATTATTAACTTTCATAAACTTGGAAGTCAGTTAATCAAAAGTAAATGGACCCTTCTTAATGACAGTGACTGGATGGGCTTTGTTTCAAAACGGAAATTCTCAGGGAAATTAGTATAATAATAATTCCTCTGAGTGCATGGAGCTGATCGAGAGGGATAATTTCAACTCAGCTGGCTATATACTATGCGCTGTTGTTACACAGGCATTATAAACAGGAAAAATCCGCTTGCCTTTTAAGGAGATTAGGTTGAGGACAAGTAATTGCAGTTTTCGGAGGACACATGTGCATACATTACACTTGCATACACATAGGAGCATAATGAGGGGAGATTAAAAATAAGAATTACAAATACAGTGACAACCAAATTATTTGGTGCTTAGACTTCGGCTGGAGTGGCAGGATTTAAGTAGTCATGCTTTTACTGAACCTACATCCCAAACTACCTACATATAATTATATAAATGTATTACTCGTATATATGTAATAGTCAGTTAAGACATGGGAACTTGTGAGAGTAAGCAGCTGCTGTTGATGGGTAGAAAGGAGTGGAACAGTATACAGCCAGCCTGAGAAGTAGGTTTTGATTCTACTAACCCAAAGTTGGGCTGTGACCTTGAAGGAAAAAATCGATGATGTTGAGCATACATCTATGTATGTATGTATGTGTGAGCTCTCTATAGGAAAAGTTCCAGAAAATGAGCAGGCACAATTGAATAAATCAAAGATATACATACGTAGAATACAACTTCACTTCAAGCCAAGCCAGCTACTTCCAAAGGACTCCCACGCTGTGTGAATATGTTTTGAAACCAAATATGAAAGGAACTCTTTGCTCTACCTGCCAGTATTTCAGCATGCATTTTAGTCCACTACATTTCTATGTATCTACTTCAAGCCCAAGATTTTGAAACAGGTAAGGAAGGAAGAGAGGAAAAAAATTAATTACTTCCAAAGGAATGCACAACATCACCACCATCTGCTTTAATGACATAATAGTTTATCGCAAGTCTTATAACATATAAAGTACCTTTTCAAAAGTGACATCACTCTTTCTCTTGAGAAACATTCTTCTCAAAAAAGGGCCCAAGGAGAAATAAAAACTCACTCTTTTATTTAAATTCTGATGTGAGAAAAATTTGTAGGGACACAATAATCTTGGCCCATGGAATTTTTCCTCTTTGTACCACCTAACTTTATCTTTCCCTGGATTGTAACATTATAAGTTGAGCTGTATGCACACGTACGTACGTATGTATGTACATAGTAAACTCCAAGCTTCAATCGCCACCTATGTACTTGACAGCTATTCCCTCAGAGATAAAATAGTATATCCATACAATAGCATTCAAAGATGATAATCTGACAGTCTCAGTTATCTATATACTCATTCAAATTTGAGAGTATGAAATTAATAGGTTTCAATACTAGATTGAACGATTTGCTATTATTCAGTTGTCAGCAAAAAGGAGAGACAGTACTTGTAGAAATATCTTGAGGTCACTCACCGAAATAGACGGGTTTTTCGCATTTGGGGCAATTCGGCATGATGAGACTGGATGTGATTATATCTGAATTGAAAAAGGGTAAATTCACAGTGTCAGAGATTAATAATGTTTGATAATAGGGAGAGTGTACAATGATTACATAATTGGGTGTATGTAGACAGATCCTCAGATGGCACAAAAAGGGATTCAATTTTGTTATAATTAATGATTATTATGGTAACAATGCACTCCTGTGGGAAATCTACTGGAAAAAGAGATAAGCGGGGATAAAAACAAAATGTAACAATACCGTTTGAACGATTGACGTCAGTTTCTCAAAGGGATGACCCTTGTTGTTAGTAAATACTATGGAGTGAAAGTATGTGAGAGATGAGGTTCACAACGTATACGCACTGTGCTGGTTGAGTCTCGACTGATGGGAAAGAGATGGGTGCAGAGAATTCCACACACGCAAGCATAGCACAGCACGGACGTATGTACGCGTATGTATGTGAGTGAGGAGGGATCTTGAGGGAATGTCTTGCTTATCGAAGGTACTTATACATCTATGAGGGACAGAGCTCGGCAAATACCATCGCCCTTGCTCGGCTACGATTCTTGCTATAATCGTCAAAGTATTTATCGACAGTTGAAGAGCAAAAGATGCGGTTAGCTTTCCAAGAACAAAAAGCATGCTCAGTGTATTCTTGCATTATTTACTGTTTCAAAACGTGCACATTACTAACTAACAGGAACAGTAAGGTAGTATACTTTTCAATCATTATCTCCGGTCTTAAATAATTACTATTTAGAGGCAGAGAAGTACTTGTCTACTTGTCCTTCACATGATGATTGTATGACTTTCATAGAACAAATAAGCATAAATTTTAATTGTACATTTATTTGAACTTCCCTGCACAGCTAATTGTTGAATTGTGTAAATATTTTAAAATTACAATACATTTTTAGGAATAAACAATCAGGACTTGTGGTACATTCTTAAATACAATGGAGCTCGCAGTATACTTAAGTGCGCACATCAGACGAGCCTTCCCTTATAAATGGATTAACAAAATACAGTTATTCATCTCATAGTCTAGTTTTTGACTGGGACTATTGTTAGGATCGTGTATTGTAAATAATAATAATTCCTGCCTGAGAAGAAGAAATGTGAGGGTAGATGTTAAAATTGGAGACAGGAATCTGGACGTGCCGATCTCTAATTTATCCAAGCATTTTGACAGGCTGGCGTTGCCAGCGTTGCCCTTGCTAAGGATACATAAGTGACTATATTATACATAGTACATACAACACTACACTGGAAAAAGGCAGATAAAAAAGAGCGTTATTCTTGGAGAAAAATAAACTGACAAACTGCTCATACCTCTTCCCACAATTAGATACTATTGAAGTTGGGGGGACCATTACTTTAGATGAGCCATCATTATTTATGAATGAAGGATTGTCGTTGAAAATAACGCATTGTATTCATCTTTATTAGCCAATCACATTATGTAGAGCTTTTGTACTGAGGTAAAATAAGTAGGTATGACTATTCTAGAAAGACATGACCGTAACTTGAAAGTATGTATATGAGTGTAAGCATTTTATTATCGACGTCGAATCAGTTTTACACACCTTTCACTTTGGTCAGAGTATGCGAAAAAGAACGGGCACATATTTATATACATTGCAATATTGTAAACGTACTTTACAAACAATAATTACATTTTACATCTAATATTCTGGCACTGTGAACCTACAACTTATGGTTACAGATACGTACATTCCTATTGCGTTCGTATGTATATGTAACGATAGTCTACACGTCTGAAATAACAGTGGAGGGATTTGCATACATGGCAATACCACATCAATCATTTTGAAAATTGTGCTTGAGGAAATGCGTCAAGAAGTCGTGAGGAGGTTTATGTGGCTAAGAAGATTCATACAATAATTTGACAATTTGTATCTAACATGTACTACAAAGTCAGTTGAATACGAAACAAAATCCACAAGTTTCTCAAATTTCGCCTCGCTGGATGGAGTGCCTTTGAATAACATTATTTTAATTTATTGAAAGCACCTCAGTGATTCATTTTAACTTTGTCGGCTTCTTTTTGGTTCGGGACGAAACGTGCGAACATTTAGGTAAGGGCTCTAAACCCATCGTACTGTGTATTGTGCTGTCTCCCAATCTTTTGTGCTATTTTTCTAATAAAGCTGGCAATGTTCGTATCGTCACATCCTAATTTGATATGGTCTATGATTTCCTTTTGTCGTTGCACCTCTCACAATTGATTTCGTGTAAAGAACGAATGTCTGTCATGCAAAATGCATTTGTGCAAGTAAGGATAATGAGATGTACAAATCATTACCATAATAGCCTAGAATGTATCTCAGAAGGAAAGTGTTTCACATTTTTCCAGTCTGACTCCCTCAAGCCCACAGCCCTGATTAGAATCCTGTACTTATTTTGTGTATTCGCGAAGACAAGAAGCATCTAATTTGATTTCATTTGGATATCCTATAATTATAAGCGCACTTGGGAAACTAGAATCCTGATAGTGATCAATATGATACGAAAGTAATAATACCCACAATTAGCAGCAATGATGGAGTGTGTAAACGTTACACATATACGGTTTGCAAAATAATCCCTACAAGTACATGAGAAATCGGCATATGTAGTTGTATAGTATTTATGACAAAAATGGGAAAATGTGGGTCCTTGAAATATCTGCTGTAAAAGGTGATGTGGTTAGAATTAATGACGCTGTCAATAACCTGAGCGGTCAAAATGGGGTAGGGTGCGATAATAGTTGGCGATTCCCTTCGTTCTGCCAAAGAAAGCACATGTTATTGTGTGTTATGTCAGCCTTCCCGAGCAGTTATTACGTCTGTGTGTTGTGCTGACATCAAATAATGAGAGAAAAGGAAGTAATATGCTCTATATTCTGCAATATTGAAAAATTAGTACAATGTGTCACTGATTTTTTAATTATTGTCGTACTGTAACATCAAGGCGTACAGACACTCAATTTCCTACAACTTGATGAGTACACAGTGGTTCTGTCATTTAGCAATTTCAGCATCTTCTTGTTCACAGGGGATCAAGAAAAATTCCTGCAGTTAAAAAGATTAAAAACTTTCCAAATTTTATTGCTGAAGTACTCCATCGTAATGCCTTAGCATCAATGTACCATTCCAGTGGGACATTGACTGAGTTTTGTCATTCCTATCAAAAACATAAAAGGCTATAATATTCATCCAAAGCTGTTCTAATGTGAGTACAAATGTGTGTTTACTTTTTTACATGAGCGTATATAAGTACCACTTTAGGGCTGGAAGTGCTTCACTTTTTACGCTACATGTCAAAACCCATCTGTAAATACATAGTTTTTCATATTGAAATGATTAACTGAACTAGATCTGTATTCCAAATGGTTAGTTGCATACAGTCGCTTGAAGCTCCTTTCAATCTCCGTCAATTGAAGATACATAAAATGTCTGCATGTAGTCGTCGTTTCTTTGCATAAAATTCGTTAGCTCAAGTTGTGTCTGCGAAATTACTGTCATGACATGAGGCATAAAAAAGCTGTGAAATATTATATGTTGGAATGTGATCATTTTTTATAGTGTTCTCGTCCATTTCCCCAGTGTAATGTCATGCTGTGCTCATACATAAATACACATATACAGTACTGTACGTGCTTTCAGGAGTGTTATTTTTAAAGAGTATAAGATCACTAAAGATACTATTACTGGGTCACTTTTTTGTCCACACAGAATCAACCCTCTCTTGAATGATGTGTTGAGAATCCTCCTCAGAGGAAAATGATGACTGAATCAAAAACTTGGGGAAGATTGTTCTAAACTTCTAGCTCGGTGCTTGTCCAAATGTGGGCATCCGGATCATGGCATGGTGAATGATGTCACGTTAGATTAGTAATACATCAGCATTCAATGTGTTGGTTTAAAAGTACCTCAGATCCTTAAAGCCATGCTTAATTATATAGCCTCCTGAAACCAGTGTTTACGCTCATTTCTATTATTCACGATTAGAATGTGTGTATATAATCTCTATCTATATCTAGGATACTACAGTACGAGTACAAGCAAGCATTATATTTCGCTGCTCATCGTTACGTTCAAGTTTCTTATTATTATTATATTTACATGGTTTATGTATCTATGTACATAATACTACATTCGCCTACACTCTCAAGTCTCAAATGACACTTGATGATATTCGCGAATCAACGTTTTTCACCAAAAGACGTACATACTATACATACCTACATACATACGTACTGGATTACACCTATGACTCAAATGATTTTTGATATAAAAAAACAAACTATTTTGCACAGAAAATATCCTGCATGCATTAATTTGGTAATAAAGATATATAGGTAATTATATATATATAATTAATAATGAATGTGTGTAGAAATCCCATCATCGTGAGCGTATGTACATACATGCATGTGTATGTATATACGCAAAGTTTAACTCACTTGCAGTAACTGCTGCACAGTGCACATCCATGTAAGAGTTTAAACAATAAATACAGGTATGTGATATACTTACTTTGCTTCTGACTACATTTAATATTCTGTCACTGCAACTGGAAATTGGAGTTTGAGCAAGACATGATTGTACGAATTCCCCAAAATGAGGGTACTTACAATTTGTAGTAAAGAAATGTGATATCTACTATATACTCTGCTCTCATCTCATTTATCCCAGTATGTATGTATATGACATGTAGTAGAGAGGGTAAGGGGGTATAAGGAAGCCTCCAAACTTACAATTATGCACAATTCTTGTATCTTATCACTATCTTGTAAATGCATCAGTCCTTCCATGAATGCTTTTGTTGCATGCATACCTTAAAATGACGAATATATGCAGTATAGTGCAACGAAATATGAAATGCGGAAATTCGTGAAGTGAAACGCTTTAACTTTGAGGGAAAAATTGACGATTACACAGTTTGTGCACTGTCAAACATATTCCCTGCAGTCTCAAATATCAGTACAATCGGGATAAATGTGAGAGACAAATTTTCTATCAAATGCAAAACACAATAAACAAAAAGCCGGAATCCTATGCTTTTAAAATGGTTCGCTTCACTCATTGTCATTTTCTCACCATTTACTGTACATCAGAAGTGCCATAATAAGAAATTATAATGTTGAGTATATCAACTTCTACATGAGGTTACATACGTCTTGTGCCAAATTCTCAGGCGTATACAATAACATGCATAATGTCTGTCTGCATGTACCAGCTCAAATGCAATTACAAGCATACACAAGGGCGACAATGGAATCTAAAGTCTTCCAAGGGGATTCACCATGCAGATGCTATTTTGCGTTTATTTATAATAATTACCAAATAGAACCAAATTCAAGTATCTATAAGATTATGCATAAAGGTCAGATATGAGATGCCAACCACTCCTTAAGTCATGGTCCAGACCAGTAGGTCCCTGTGACATTTCAGCAGACATTTGTGACAATCGACGCCTGACGAACCAATACCGCCGTCTTTTTATTATTGAATTTTTAAAATATTTCAACCAAGTATAAAATGGCTTTACTGAAAGTGAAGAACTTTCTAAGCTTTATGATAAGCTTTATTGTAATTTTTACAAACTACGAAAAGCAGGTTTCCGCAGCTCCAAATCACCATCGCGGTCCATTGAAAAGAGGCTCAGTAAAATATTTTTGTGCTTACTTTAAGTTTATGGGGTGTTAGAAATGTTATTAAATAAAATAGTGAAAGTTAGCCATTCAAATTTTTACAACAGCAATGAAGCTAGCTTTGGAATACAAAATGTATTGTGGTTTCAGGTTAACAAGCCATTATTTGAAATGGAAAGAAATCCAGACGGCAGCATTTCCGGGTCATTTGCAATGGCAGAGAGCATGAATTTCCCAGGCATGTCGAGCTCTTTTTCTCAAGCCAACAGCTTCCGGATTGGACCTGATGTAAGGCTTCAAATTTTTATGTAATTTTAATGAACTCCTTATTCGACTCAGAGTGTGACAGAATAATACTTTTAGGTATATAATCTAAAAATTATCCAATTGCAAGATTGTAAATCAAGGTTTGTTTCTATCAAATCTTTACAATCCACAGGGAGCATCATTTTCAAACGCAGGAAGTTCCTCTATGGACGCTGGAATCGGACCATTTAAATCAGGTTTTAGTCAGAGTAATGCAATGGCAACTAGTGGAGGTCGAGGTGGTTTTAGCAACTCTATGGCCAATGCAGTAGCTTCTTCGGTTTCAAATCCACTTTTTCAGTCCTCGTTTTCGAATGCAAATGCTAACGCAAATTCCTTCTCAAACAATATTTTTAGATAGTGAACCTGTAACTAATTTAATTTTAAAAATAATTGTTAGTCTTTTCGTGTAGGGACCCACGATAATTAAAACGGACACAACGTATTCCTGCAACTGACCCATGAACAGTATAATATAAAGTAATGTTGACTCACTAGAAATCATAAATGCAAGGAGAAATATTATACTGACAAGTGGTGTGACAATAAAGTAATTTAATAACATGAGGAATTTATTGCCTATAGTAACCTTATAAATTCTTTATGGCATTTCACGATTTCACCCGTACTTTCACAAATATGCAAGAAATTTACAAACTCGCAGAAGACCAATATATGACCAATATACTTACGAGTACAAAAAATTGTCGGCACAATGCTAAATAGTTTTTAAAAATAAATTCATTTTTAACTACTGAGTACATATAAACAGAAGGTAAGGGGGTGATACTTTCTCGTAATAATAATTGGTATGTTGTAAAGGAACGTGTCGTTTTACTTAATTGAAGCTAAAAAGGCAGCTCGGCGATCAGTATTTTGAAAAAGAGCTCGAACTAATTTACGCACTTCCTCAGCAGCAAATTCAATTGCAAGTGGACCGTGACCTTGAACCCACCTGCAATTTTGTGATTACAAATATCACATCTTCTAAGAACTATAACGTTGTAGCACAGAAAAAATGAGAAAGTGAAATAACGTACTTATCCTTGATCTCCGACATCGAAGCTGTTAAAACAAAAGTGAGCAGTCGGAAACGCTGCCATTTTTTCACAGCCTTAGAAGTAAGAGCGTCAATTTCCCGAACAGCAGTTGCATCCCCCTGAGTAAAACAAATGAAAACAAGGAAGCGTTATTAATACGTCTTGTAATAGTTGATTCTTAAAAATATTATTTCCTAATTTAACGCAGTATCACCTTAAATAAATGCGAAGTCTCCACAGCAAATTTAATGAAGGCAGCTGCTAATTCGGTCGCAGTATTAGCAGAAATATCATCCCATTGCAAAACTTTGCTAACCATTTCATTCACAGTATGATCCACAAGAAGAGCTAATGAAGTTTTCCAAGCGTAAGTAGGAAGAACACCTTTGAATATTAAATCTAACCTAATGAGTTCTTCAGAGATTAGAAGGAAGTCCAAAGAGCAATCTGAAAATTAAAAAAACTTTTTATATTACTCTAATTTAAGTATGTGATGTATAATTATATAGGTAAGTACTTTGAGAACATTTATCAAATTCATACCAATTTTAGAATCGACTTTTGCATCCAACCCATTCATAGCATTACTAATCATGCCGTTCAATTTACTACGGATGCTCCGCAAAAGAAACGATATAGCCTGATCAGCTTTGGTCCGCAGTAAAGGCACGTGATGCTCACAGACCTTAAAACTCATGGCGTAATGTGACAAGTACCAGCAATTATTGTGGATGATGGCTGTTGAAAATATGTAAGTACATATAGCAAACATTAATAAATAAAGTAAGTTTTAAGTGTATATTTTATGTATACCGAAGGATTGATTTTCAATCTATTACATCAGCTTACCTGCTTGTAGGGGAACTAAATCTGACGAATCTGACTCATTTTTTGGGATAGACACAATTGCCAAGTAAATATTGAATGCGTGATCGGGTAAAATGTCATCTTCCGGATATGCAGCTAGATGATATTGTAGCATCTTCACCATTTCATAAATTGATGCACTAGATGATAAAAAAATATTTGAAATAAGTATATATTCATGCTTTGAAGTTAAAGAATACGTACTTCGTGTAAAAGACCATTAATACCTTATTTCCATGGATTGTTGCAAAGTGAAAGGAGATTTGATTAAATCTCGGGGATGAGAAAGCATCGTGGGACTGGGAATTGGTGGCGTATATCTTACAGTTTTGTGGACATCTGCCCTGATGTAGTTCCTGCTTTTAGTACAAATATCCTGGCGGAGTTGTTCATAGAAAAGTGTTTCAAAATTGTGTGCAAACTCCAGCAGTGCTGCGTATTCAGGTCCTTGTGGAATTTTAAAGCCTGGAAAAAATCGTTGTCATTATTCGGCCAGCATGTACAATGAGTTTTAAAAAGTAAGACAACAACGCTCACCCAACTTATCTAACTTCTCTAAAAACTGGGTTAGGTCTTCAATATCCTGACGAACTGTATCAAAATTTCCATCGGAGTTGTGCAAAATCAGAAATTTCAGACACTTCGACGATAAAGAAGTACACAACCGGGGTCCCAGTTCACTTGCCATACTTGTCATTAGTGATGGCTGAGTATATATTTAAAAGAAAATCAGTTAAATTACGCTATTATATAGCGCGTTAAACTGTGTATGCAGGCATAAATAGCACGACAACTGTATGCATGTAAGTAGTAAGTACAAGAACGAAACCCACCTGCTCTTTAAACAATATAGCGAATATCTCCAAAATATTCACAATATTGTCGAAGACTTGTGAAACTTTTTTCAAACGAGTTTCAAGTTTTTCAACCAGAATATAGCAACGAGATTTCCCCTGAGAAGCAGTACTCGCTTGAGTACTATCCCTGTCGATGCACATAGTACTCATTTCAGGACCTTTAGGTAAGCGAACGGTGGACGCAACACTCACATCCCTCTCCGGCACTTCATCACAGTCTGGACTCATAGTTAGTCCATTGATAATCAAGCTAGGCCGTTCTGAATTGACTGGCCATTTAATCCTCACTTGATACTCAGGGCAGCAGACCTTTGACAAAATCTCCGACCATAATTGGTTAACAAAACGGTTCCAAACCTTCTCTAAGCTATCTAAATTTTTCAAAGTTTCCACCGCTGTCACCACATTACATCCATAATGGTCTATAACAAGTTGATTCCGCTTGAACTGAAATTTATCGTTCCAGTCTTTCTGAACCCTAACAATGACATCACTGATTTGCTTCTTCAAAGTCTTCGTCAATTGATCCAGCCACTTAAGATCCTCCGGGGATGGAAATTCCGCCATTAGATATTTCAGCTTATAAACTGCTCTACTGAGCTTGACAGAAGCCTTCAGGAAAAAAAAAGAATCATAACCCTTGTAATGACACCCCTTTAATTTATTTTAAACACTACCGTATTTGATTGGTAAATCTCACCTCCAACTCATTAGTATTTTCATCTGCCTGCTCATAGTCATCTACAATGCTGACAATCGTTCGGAGTACTTCCAAACCCTTTGCACACCGTTGGAGCTGCTCATCCACATCTTCAATCTCATTCGACGTGGACGCAAATGTTTCACGCTGTGAACATTCATCGTGACACTCTTATTAATTTCATGAAATTATTGACTATTTACTAATCCTAAATAAATCATGCTGAGTCAATGAATACATATTTCCGAAATAACCACCTCATTTTCAAATGAATTCAGAAGATTGTTGGCCTGATCCCTAATGCTATTCACTTCCATCGACCAGGATGTAATTCTGTCAATATCTGCTTCCGACAGTGCGAAACAAGAATGCATGGATTCCACCAACTCTGTCTTCATTGTCACCATCTTCCCTTCAACTTTGTTTATGGTGTCTTGGAACTCATCCAAAGAAGTGCTGGCTGCAATAATAAAGTTAAGAAAAAGTAATATTACTATTTTAAAAAATTTTAACATTTTCTCATTCATTAACAGCAACCGGTAATTTTTTTTTTAAATCTCAAAATAAATGACAGTACTTTCTTCCTACAGATACGATCCATGATTCACTAACCTTTAGCCTTCAACACTTCTCCAAGTATCGAGGTCATTCTGCCACTCTTCCAGGTCAGGTGAGTAAAGCAACAGGTACCGCAGAGCGATTTCGGTCGTTAAATTACTACTGTTAGTTCAGACGTTCAGAGGTTTTCAAAATAGTATTCAAAATATCTGACATTACATACACATTGGCTATAAACACACGTAGGGTTGCCGCTTTACCTCGAACAGCTGGTGCTGGCAGAGGTGTGTACTGTATGAATGTGAAACGGCTAAAGCCTTTTGTGCATGCTAACAATAAAACCATGGAAAGCACTGAACAGGCATCCCTCGAACACTCACTAGTCTAGCTTGGAGTAGTCCCTTCCTGAATCACTTTATTAAGCTTTGCTTCAAGTTTACTGATTGTAGATTGTGGGTCCGTGTTTTCTTAAATACGATCTATGTATATAAACTCCAGCATTGGAAAATCGAACTAAAGGGTTGTCTATCTATCTATAGCTATAATTTTAAGAAAATTATGAAAGTAGCGTACAGGAAATAGTTTATTAGTTTTATTTTATTGTGTTTGTAGGAAAGAGATCTCGCCAGAGACATGTGAATTCAGGAGAGTAACACAACTGTTTCAGGTAATTAAAGAGTAAATTTTTTTAATCAACGATGACTTTAAATCGTCTACCACACTGGTAAATATACTCAGCGCAAACGACAGTTGGGATCTTTGGTCGGATTTTAGCAAGCTCCTCTTCCAATTCGGATTTCTTGGTGCAGTTCTCCCGGTGCTTTTTGCAAGCATTTCTGTACCTTTTCTCGGCCTTCTCAATTTCGTCTCGGGCTTCATCTATTCGATCGTTTGTTTCTGGCAATTTTACCTTCTTATGCTTACCTTCATCATCACTGCTGCACTCGTCGTCGTTCTCATCGTATTTTTTACATTTTCTTCGCTGGGCTTCTTCCATCTGTTGCTTTCCGAGTAAATACTTAATCTCACAGCAGAGTTCTCTCATGCCCTTGCCCATCTTTCGTTTAGCACATGATAGTTGTCGTTCGGCTTCAATCATTTCGAGCTCGTAGGAATGTATGTCTTTATTCACTTTGGCGAGTTTGGCTTCAATTTCGTTTACTTTAACTTTCAGCTTTTGATGCTTTTGGGCTGCTGCTTTTTCTATCTCCTTTTGTTTCGCAGAGACGCCAGAGCCGGAAGCAGGAGGATTAATGCATTTTACTGTCCTGTTTATAGTTCGTGTGGACTGTAGACCGAATTGGCCGAGACAACAATTTCCACCACCAAGGTTTCCAAAGAAATTCAAAGGAATGAAGCATTGTTTCCCTTTGTTGTCTTTATCTTTGGCATGACCTTTTGACGGACTTTGGCTCCGACTTTTACTTTGTTGTGGTGGAGGGCCACAATCGTTATCCTCTCCTGCTGTTTCCGCATCATCTCCTGTTGTATAATGGCTTTTTGTACAACTTGGCATACACCAACCAGAGCAACAGGTTTGACAACAATTCGAAGCACAATTCTTTACTGGATTGGTGCCACATTCTCGTATGTTCCATTTGATGTCCTTATTTTTCGAGTCTTTACCTTTTTTATTTTTGCAACATGGTTGACTACAGGGTGAACAACATGGTTGGCAAGGTGCGCAACATTGTTGACAACACGGTGAGCAGCATGGTTGACAACACGGTGGGCAACATGATTGGCAACAACAGCAGCTATCATCATCTGAATCCGAGTCACATGAGTCACTTGACTCACAATCAGAACTACTCTCACACTTTTCTTTCTCTGTCTTGTCCTTTTTTTCAGACTTATCTTTTTTGCAGCCACCGATGATTCGAATATAAGCTCGGTTACTACCACCACAACAGATTGGAATACAAATTTTATCATTGCAGCATTCCTCGTTGCCACGTTTATTTTTATCGCCATCTGCATCTGATTCGGAGTCTTTCGAAGCATTATTGTTGTAATTATCTTCGCAGGTGACAGCAGTTTTTTCCCCTTTGCTTTGGTCCTTATTTGTGGAGTTACAACGAGGATTACAACAAGGATTACAACAAGGATTACAACAAGGATTACAACAAGGATTACAACAAGGATTACAACAAGGATTACAACAACATGGTGGAGTACAACATTGTGGGCAGCAAGGTGGAGCACAGCATTGTGGGCAGCAAGGTGGAGCACAGCATTGTGGGCAGCAAGGTGGAGCACAACATTGTGGGCAGCCAGGCGGAGTACAACATTGTGGGCAGCCAGGCGGAGTACAACATGGTGGGCAGCAGGCTGGAGCACAACACTTTGGACAGCAAGGTGGAGCACAACACTGTGGACAGCAGGGTGGAGTACAGCATTTCTTTTGGCAGCAGCAGTTATCAAACCCATCGTTATATCCCACTTCGTAGTAATAACGACTGACTTCTTCAACGTAACAATCGTTTGCTGCATTTGCATCATTCACTCCCAAATTATAGCCAACTTCATGGTAGTAATCATTACTTTCCTTAATGTACTCATCGTTCTCTTTGTTACTGTGGTTCCATCCACAGTTGTATCTGATGTATGCGTATATAAACATTTCATGCAACCACCATAATTGAAATAAATTGCTTATCTGCAGAAAGTTAGTTTAATGGCATTAAGATGAAATCTAACTTTAAAACGATAAGAGAAATACGTACCCAATTTCATAGTAGTAATCGTTAGTTTCATTTGTATATGCAGCGTTTGCGTCGTTGCTGTCGTTAAATCCCCCGTTATACCCTGCTTCATAGTACCAGTCGTTGCTATCTGCCACGTACTCCTGATTTTTTGCGTTGCTACTGTTCCAGCCTATTTTTCAGGAATTCATCAATTATTATTAAATAATTTTGCGTATGGTAGAATCTCCTTCCAAACTTGTTGGCAGTCTTTGCATACCTGTATTATACCCGTACTCGTAGGAATAAGCATTCGTACAACTGACATAATCCTGATTCCGCTTGTTGCTTTCATTGTAACCACTAGTGTATCCCATATTATAGTAGTACTCCCACATGCTTGAAGAATTACAAGCAGGCTGAGCTTGCATATCTGGTACGGTGACTAATGCTGGAGGTTGAACGCATAGTGCTGTGTTGGTAGCTGGTTGATAAACCGATTCGCCGTCTTCCCCGCCGCAATCATAATTGTAAGTTCCATTCGTTTGCTCTGCCATACCAGTTTTATGTTTTTTATTCTTTCGTTTAGCACAGCAATCGGGCTTTTTAGGACAGGGTTTATTTTTAGGAGCCGTAGGTGGTCGGCAGCAGCAATCATTATTTTTCGTCGACTTAAGATCATTCGCCAGCTTATCCCGTCTCTCGTTCATACGTGATCTCATCATAGATTGTGTTACATGACAGCACAATCTTGGATTATAGTCAACGCAGCTCCTTGAATTTGTTACCCCTCGCTCAGGCATTCCGATACATTGAGGCGCACAAGGGTCGTGGCAGGCGTCTTCACGTGCTTGACTTACCTCGGCTGTGTTACCCTTGTCAGTTGTAGCATCTGCCAAACCATCATCAGCCTGAAATTCCTGTGTTCCTTCACTGTCGGAGCCGTCTTCGCCGGGTGTGTCAGAACTTTTTGTAGCAAATTTTTATATTAGAACTCATGTAATTCGCAGCGAGTATCATATAGTTATGCTCATGTCAAGTATCGGTTCTCAATATGCAACAAAACATTAACAAACAGCAACTTACGTCTGTTTCCCCATCCTTTATCGATTTTTCAGGTATAGGTTCGAATAAAAAGTTCTTTCCTGATCAGTCCTACAACCTCAGGATGCCATTGGGAGCAGACCTTTTAATAATTTAAAGGTAATGTACCGGTGTTATTGGTTTCATAATCCTGGGTTTTCGCCGAAAATGTGAGCAAATGTGAGGTGCTTCCTACGCCCCGTGTCCCGACGGACGGAAGCTTCAACTGACAACTGTCTAATTCCATCAATTCCATGCTGCATTAAAATGTACATGTATCTGTCTCACGCTCAGATTTAGTCAAATTGACTATTTAAAATATAAATACCAGTCTATATTATTAAAATAATACGACTGAAAAGAATTTAATTCTGCCTCGGGTTCGTTTTAAATAAGTTGTTATTGCAATAAACAATCCTTCATTCCGACTTTTATTTGTGGTGACGCGTCGCCATTAAGGCTTTAAGGCTGTCTCCAGTCAATAGAAAAATTTCAAGCTTGACACACGTCATCCTGTCACTACTTTTTACAAATTTTAATCCCGCATTTCATAATTTTATCCTGAATAAACAGTCTGAAACCCTGGAAAATACTACGCTGTCCCGTAACCATGTATTCAAAACCAATAAATTCCGACATAACTAAACAGGCGCAAATTTTGCTTCTCAAATGTTAATACCAAAAATGTTCGTGTTAACTCAATGCTAAAATCTAAAGATGTCGTGAATAAAATCAGCTTCGTATTCTTCAACGACGGTATTTTACCTCTGATTTTCAATCGCATCTACAGCAATAATTATTTTCCTTAGATCTGGTCTAGAAGCAAATTAGGGGAAATCGTCAATAAATATGATTATTGCTAACAACATTAAACCACCAAATCTGACTAATGTTATTGCTCAACCCAAAATCTGCAAAAGTCTAGCCGAATCAAGTAATTTCAAGGAGTGAGTGTACTAGGCGAGGTACATACAGTTCCGTTGAGAGAGGCCAACTGGCAACCATTGCTTGAACCTCTTATGTACATGCTGTACTTTTAAATGCAGGACAAACTTCGAAAAACCGCTGAAGAGCACATTCGAATTCCCCTCGTTGCTCTAGGCGGGCAAAGTAGAGGAAAAGCCAGCCTCTGTAATGGAGCATTACTGGCAGCAGAGACTGAATAAAGGGATCAGTCATTCCACTGTCAGAAGCAGCACGTTGCTTCCGCGGTACATTTCACTTTTGAGGATTATTCCGGAGTTAGAGAGGAACGTAGTGAACGTAGCGGCGGTCTATTCCGTTGTCGATTCAATTTTTTGGGCTTCGGATATTCGGATCCTGATAGTGTGACATTTGTTTTTGTATTTGTTCACATCCGAAGTGTACACCCGGCATTATTTCATGATTACTAGCCAAAAACTGTCTTACGTATATAGCTGTTCGAAGTTCGGAATATTAATAGCTCTTTCTTGGGAGTACAAATTGGTAAGTGATTGTAATATGTATGTAGTATATGAATTTCGTATATGGTTGGGAATCGGGAATTTTAATTACTTGTGTGCATACTTTATGAACTGTATTTTTCCATCTTGGTTCGAAACGTTTTTGTATGTAAATGTTTACTTGTGTATGTAAGTTTGAATCAGAAGTTGCTTAAATTGTGTGTAATACGACAATGTGAGATTGACAAAAATTGTATGCGTTGCAGATTACGGGGACGTGCGTGTGAGGAGACGCGATGGATTTTTTAGAATTTTCAGACATGGGACTGGAACAGCGGGGAGCAATGGTAAATTCAATTGTTTAAAGTATAATAATTACCATGGGCTGTCTCTTTATACGAGAAAGCTGACACGGATAATTTCGAGATGTTTTGAGGAAAAAGTTATATTGTAAATGCAAGTGGTTGTTAGTAACGTCAATAGTTGGATTGGATGTGTATGATTAAGGGATAGGGAGCTTTGTAGGAGTGAGATTATTTATGCTTTGGAAGATAGTATGTGGGAATTATTTGTTATTATTTATAGATGGTAATTAAATTCGTGTAATGTAATGATTCTGAAAGATTTGGTACTCACTTTGACGCAGGCTTCCGGTCGGCTGAAATTCACTGACTCCCACATTGTCTTCAAAAATTCGAAGACTGGGAAAGTGGAACAGGTTTCGGCATCCGATATAGACGTTGTGACTTGGCAAAGATTCGCTGGGTCATGGGGCATTCGGATATTCTCCAAGGGAGGCAATTTGTATAGATTTAGTGGGTTCAAGGAAGGTGATAAGGATAAAGTGGCGAAGTTCTTCACGTCTAGATATGACAACCCCATGCTTGAAAAGGAACTTTGTTTGAAGGGATGGAATTGGGGAACGGCTAAATTTTCGGGGAATGTCCTCAGTTTTGAGGTCTCTAACAATATGGATTTTGAAGTACCTCTTAGTTATGTTTCTCAGTGTACCACGGGGAAGAATGAAGTTACTTTGGAATTTCATCAGGTAAATAAGCTGGACGTACTTACTGCTTTGATATGATGTGGCCGCCGGACGTGTCGAGTTGCTTCGGATCAATGAAATGTTGAACTTGAATAACTAATTTTTGATGACTCCATAGAATGATGACGCTCCAGTTTCTTTGATGGAGTTACGGTTCCACATCCCCTCCAGTGAACTGGCTGGTGATGATCCTGTGGATGCGTTTAAGAGCCAAGTTATGGGCAAGGCTAGTATCATCAGCGCTACTGGAGATGCTATTGCTATCTTCCGGGAAGTTCAGTGTTTGACTCCGAGGTGAGATTGCTTATTTAACTGCAGGAGAAAAAGTTACAGGGTAAATTGTATGAATGTGTAAGGCATTCATTTAATCAATAATTGTTTTTGCGCTTTGCAGAGGTCGTTACGACATAAAAATGTTCCAGACTTTCTTCCAACTTCACGGAAAAACTTTCGATTACAAAATTCCGATGTCAACAGTACTTCGGTTGTTCTTGCTTCCACACAAGGATGGGAGACAAACATATTATGTCGTTAGTCTCGATCCACCTATCAAACAGGGTCAGACTCGGTATCACTATTTGACGTTTCTGTTCAGCCAAGATGACGAAGATGTTTCTATTGAATTGCCGTTAACTGAGTAAGTGAAAAAGCTTTACTTCTTATAATCAACTCTATACTTAATCAACGGATTTGAAATTCCGGAATTGTTTGTTTTAACCTCTTGCAGTGAAGAAATAAAGCAAAGATATGATGGCAAATTATCCAGAGAACTAAATGGTCCTATGTTTGAAGTCATAAGTAAAATTATGAAGGTCATGGTTAACCGTAAATTAACACAGCCGGGGAATTTTTTAGGGTATGGTATCTCATTCTTTTAAATTTAAATTCGTTTTTATATAATACATGTATAATACGTACATTCAGTTGTTGATTTTGTAAATTTTTAACTTCTATGTGTAATTCATTACAGGGTCTCGGGTACACCAGCAGTGAGTTGTTCTTACAAGGCAGCAGCAGGATACATGTACCCACTGGAGCGGGGTTTCATTTTCGTTCACAAACCACCACTTCATATTCGATTTGAAGAAATCAGTAGTGTCAATTTTGCCAGAAGCGGCGGAAGCACAAGGTTAGTAAATTAGTCTTGTGGTTAATGAAATATTAAATTCGTTAAATTGAGGTACAAAAATCAGATATATTAACACTTGTACATTTGTTGTATTACTATCAGATCCTTTGACTTTGAAATTGAAACGAAATCCGGCGTAGTTCATACATTTAGTAGCATTGAAAAGGAAGAGTATCCAAAACTTTTTGATTTCATCACCTCCAAAAGTCTTCGGGTTAAGAACCGTGGCAAAATGGTATTAGAATATTTAATTTTTAACAGTAATTAAGTTAAGAAACGTGTTGCAGGCTTTTAATTATTCAAATACTGTTTTACTGTAAATTCTAGGACAAACCCTCGTACGACCAAGATTTTGGAAACAGTGACGCCGAGGATGAGCCAGATGCTTACTTGGCGAGAGTCAAAGCTGAAGCTCAGGAAAGGATGAGTGATGATTTGAGTGATGAAGGGTCCGAGGAAGATGAAGACTTCAATCCTGATGCTGCTGGAGAAAAGAGCGACGTCGCTGAAGAGTACGAAATCTTAATTTTAGTCTACTAAAGAATTTCTACATCCAAATGATTGCATCTCTCTTTGGTGAACATTACTATTCAGAATGTTTTTTTCACCTGTAAATTGTAATTTGTCATGCAGATTCGACAGTAATGCATCTTCAAGTTCTGATGATGATGACTCTGGTGCAAGTGGATCGGAAGCAGAGCGTCGCAAAAAAAAGAAGAAGGAGAAAGTAAAGAAGGCAAAGACTGTTGTAAGTCTCTGAAATATTTTTATTGAGTTACTGTCAACTGTTTACTATGTAACATACTTCATGCAATGCATTTCTTACTTGTCTCCACAGCGGGAACCGGGTACCCGTAAGAAGAAGAGGACGAAGAAGCCAAAAGATAAAAATGCACCCAAACGTCCCCAATCTGCTTTTTTCATTTGGATGAACGAGAATCGTGAATCTCTTAAGAAAAAATATCCCGACATCTCTATCACTGAGTTTGGCAAAAAAGCTGGGGAATTGTGGAGAGATTTGAAAGATAAAACTGTAAGAACCTTGAACAAAAATAATACCAGTTTTTTAAGTTAGGCTTGCTACATGTAAAGTGTCAACTCATTTATCTGTCATTGTTAGGAATGGGAAGACAAGTACAAAAAGTCCAAGGAAGAATATGAAAAAGCGATGAAGAACTACGTTCCGCCGGCAGCCGGTTCGGACTCCGACGGCGGTGGAAAATCCAAGCCCAGAAAGAAGGGTAAGCCCTTAAAGGACAAGAAATCTGCTGTCGCAATAGCTGCCACCACACCAACCAAATCCCAAGGAGCAGGGGGTAGTTTTAAAAGCAAGGAGTTCATCTCAGATGAAGAGAGTTCTTCTGAAAAAGCTTCTGATAGTGACTAAGCCCAATTTTGATCGTGGATTCCTTAGTTTTTTAAACATTGTTAGGAACATAGGCTAACACTTAACCATATAAATATTTGTAACTTACGATTATTAGATACCAACTTAAGTAATTTTTTTGACTTCCGATTTTATTTCATTTCCAGCGCTCTTTTATCATTTGAAACCCGAATTTACTTCTATAAAGTTGATGTTTTTTAATAATTATCAATTAAAGATTCAATAAATGTTCAGTACCATTGTACCATATTGTCATTGAAGTTACTCAATTTTTTGTCAATTAATCAACAAAAATTTTAATTATT
This sequence comes from Allacma fusca, assembly GCA_947179485.1. NCBI lineage: Eukaryota > Metazoa > Arthropoda > Collembola > Symphypleona > Sminthuridae > Allacma > Allacma fusca. The sequence goes on along the minus strand of OX359247.1, from coordinate 32,980,329 downwards.
CATATTTGTCTTCAGCTGTCCATCGCCACACCCTAATTATCTTAAGCACTGAAACACTAGATTTCCTAAACTAACGAGTCAGAAGTTATGATTGTCTGTTCTGTACAGACACATACCATACCACTATTCAATTGAAAACTGTTTTCAAAGTATTGTGCTGGCGCTTGAGGCTTGGAGTAGCATGACATTTAGCTGATATTTATGTTAAACACTCAAAACAATTTATTCCGTTTTTATGCACGAGCCCCGATTCTCAACACGTTCTCCAGTCCCGATCGTAAACATTAAATATCCTGAGGCTGGGGCTAGGATGTATTTATTTTCCCAATGTTTAATTCCTATCACTAATTTAATTTAGAGATTCCCAAGTATTTTAGTGACGAAAATTTAATCAAGTCTACAGTATGTCCGTGTGGCGTGTACTCTAATATGCAGGTATCATCCCATCACATAGTCTAAAACAAACAGCCAAATATATACAGACAGTCATAGTGACAGACTAGTTTCAGAAGTACCATCTCATTCGATTACACAAAAAGTTCCAGAAATTAATTAGAAATCATATATTAGGTCAACGGAAATATATTTTACTTCCCTTGTATTAGATAACTTTATTACTGCATCCAGCCTACAACTAGTCCATACATGTACCACGTTACCCCATGACTCTACATGAAATGAAATTGTAAGACGAGTTGCATTGGAGCTGGGGTCTTGGGGATATCCCGTATGCCAAAGATGCTAGCCTATCCTACATGTAGGCCTACTTGTAGGCCTATTTGTAGGGTGCGAGCTATTTTCAGAAAAAATTATAGGAAAAATAGGGTGCACTGGTTTTTGCAGAAAAAATGCCTATAAATAGGAAATGCACGCCTGCATACACGCGGTCATATAGGCAAATATGTAGGCACGCAGGATCCACCAGTCTCTACCTTTTTCAGTCCAAGTCTAAATCAGTCTTAAGTTTCTGATCAGTCAGTCAGTCCATAAGTCTGTTTGCCGTTTCCTAAGAGTCCCAGTCAGTCCCAGTCATTATCAGAGTCAATGAAATAAGTCCCAGTCAGTCCCAGTCATTATCAGAGCCAATGAAATAAGACACAGAGGGCAGCGTGAAAGTTTCAAAAATACCTATTTTTTGTAATTTTGGTGTGCTGCATTTTAATACGATTGATGACCTGGAATCTTCTTTTGTAAAATACTACTAAAATCTCCAATATTTTCAATACTCCGCTAGATACAGTACGTATGCTCTATGATTTTCTTGATTTCTACATTGGTTTAAGCGTTCGTCTCAGTCTCAGTCAGTCCCGCTGAACCAGAAATAAGTCTAAGTCAGTCAAAGTCTTAAGCTGTAGTTAGATTTATCAGTCGCAGTCTCAGTCAGTCATCAGTCAGTCACTCAATGTTGCAGTCAGTCCTTCAGCATCAGTCTAAGACTGGTCTATCCTGGTAGGCAGCACGAGAACACGCTTGTATGAAGGCAAATATGTAGGATGTATATATGTACATAACTGTTGTCACATTATGGAAGTCTTATCTCAATGCAAACCATAACGATTTTTAAACGTTGGAATATCAGGCTACTGCAGGTACATGTGAGATTTCCCATTTAAAATAACATCCATACATAACGTACATGTGATTGCACGATGGCTTACAGTAACGTGCAATAGGCCCGATCAATACGAGGTTTCACATAATGCATGAGTAACATTAATTTTGAAGAAGTACTCAAAATCAGTTTCTTTAAATATATGATACATTGTAACAAACAATTGCGAGTGTTTGCTGATTAATTGTTTCATATGAGGGATGACCTATAATTTAATTCTGCAGTATAGGGTCACATGTAGGAAGGGGATAACATTTTCCGTATCCCTATATAGGCAGAAATGTAGGCAGCCGCAAATGCCTACTTGTAACTTGTAGGGAAGGATATAGGCTATAGGCCCTACAATTGCACAAATAGGAGAGAAGGAAGGTCCCTCATAAACTAAATGTATAGGTAGGATGTAGGATAGGCAAAATCAGTTTAGCACCTTTGCCGTATGCTCAAACGAGCGGTAAAAGGTAAAGTTTGAACTTCTGACGAAATCAGCTACAACTTTGAGGTTTTAGATGTGCTGTTCTATAGACCGTGTGTATAAGCATTACAACTTACAACACAACACACCGAAGTATTAATGTAGTCAGATCACATCACACGATCACAGCTCTTCTCTTCTGGTACTCTCATATTTAGATGAAGTAAGATATTTTCAGTGGAGCTACTAAAAAGAGTCTTCATATTCAATATTCACCTGAAGTGTCCCAAGTCTAATTTGTGTGTTCAGTTGTCGTTACCAATTGCTAACTCCGGAACTATTAATTTTAAAAAATTTAAGGTGTTCTAGTAAATTAGTAATTGCTACAAAATCATTTTAATTACGTACCAGTGCAGTGTAATTTCTTCCTATTAATTTTTTGGGAAGTATTCCAGTTCTCTATTGTTCATCATGGGTGCTCGTAAGTTGAAGTTTTTGAAACATAATCGCTACAGAGGAGTCTCGGTCGCGACATGATTTCGTTTTTATTATTTTGTAATTATTATTAAATTAATAATGCTAATATTAATTTTTTACAGAAGCTACTAAGATGCCGGAACAACCAGCCGCGGTTGCAGAAACGACCCAATCAACTGGGGACGGAGAGAAGAAACCTAAATGTAAAGCTTGCTGTGCTTGTCCTGAGACCAAACGAGTCAGAGACCAATGGTAATTTTAGATATTGAATTGCTAGGGAGTCATATATGTAATTTAGAACCACGACCTTATCTTTGAGTAAATTTATGCATTGGTAATTTTGATTATTTTGAATTCTAGCATTGTCGAGAAAGGGGAGGAAAATTGTCAAGATTTGATAGAAGCCCATCGGAAATGCATGCGAGACATGGGGTTTAATATTTAGTAGAAATAATGAAATTATAAATTGTTCCGCAATAATTAGTCTCTATAGTTTTAAAAAATGAAAATGAACTGCTTTTATTGCATTAGTAAGTACATGATCAAGTACATTGTATCGGGCGTTCGTATAAGGTATTTATACCTATATATGATATGAACCTCGTTCGTGGTATGACACCTGAACACTATGTTTGATACAGTACTTACATGAATTCATCATCGGCTAAATAAAAAGTGCACGGGTGGAGAGCAAGTGGTTCTTTTTGATATTTGCCGATGAAAAATTAATCTTGTATGGTATCGACCAATTCCTTCTATAAGTTCTGCCTTATTGTTTTAACTCTGGAAGACAAACTTTAAGTATTAAAAATAAATTGAAGTTTACTAGTCCAATCATATAACTAGCAAGTGGTTTCTTCTTCACTCTATATTGAATATCTGAAGTTGGAAATTCTATTGAAGACATGGGTGTTTTATTTCTTGTATCCTCTTGCGTAAAAATGAATAAATAACTAAATTGCCTTTAGATGTGAACTGGACCTTCAGAAATAGTATGACGCCAGCAGTATAAAAATAAAACACAGAATTATGTAGAGAAAATGCATAGAAATATTATTATAACTATACAAGAAAATACCGGTAATATGAATACATGAAGTCATACATGTAGATATATAACATTTGCAACAATGTTCATATTTCTTTTAGAGATGACTGGGAAGACAACATTATTACATTTCACCAGTAGGCTTTCTCTCGTGAACCTTATCCGCTACTGAGTGAATAGTTTCGTAGAATTCTTTATACTTCAGTTTTCGGCTTGAAAACATACTAGCTTGTACTGCTTGCTTTCCAAACTTCTCCTCCATAGCCATTAAATAATTATAGAAAACAAGGCTAAAAGGAGATACTTGCGAAGACTGGAGTTCAATTTCCACAGAACCATCCTCTTTCCCCACGGTTACCACATGAGTTTCATTTTTTCTCTTCTTTTCCTGGTCAATTAAGGAGATCGCTGTAGAAGCAGGAATTAAAAGTGCACTGGAGTCCAGTTGGTCACTTTGTGTATGAACCAAACTGAGTAACTCAATGGTGATTGCGTAGTAGTCCAGGACCTCAGGATCATTTACCAGCTCTGTGTATAATTCGAATTTACCGAACAGTGCTACCAAAACTTGCTGTATTTGTGTGCTGTAGCGCTCTGGAAGAATTGCAAAAGTGTTCATGTCAATACAACAAAAACAACTACATTTCTAATATTCGCTAGCTTTAGGTTTATATTCTGCATAAATAAAGTAAAAATACTAACTTAGTACGTCTTTTCCAGATTCAAACTTTTGCAAGTAACTTAAAGAAGCAATGCCATTCAAAACAGCATTTTGTACGTGTCCCAAGGGAATAACTATGTCATCATTAAAATCTGGACGGGTTCCTGTGCCACCAGCGCTCCTGGCCTGCTGAGCCGAGTCTGTTGGCCTTTGTCGGGGGAAAGTAGAATTATTAGGATCAGATGTACGGGTATCCTTGAGCAGTTCATTTAGTCCTTCACATAGCGACGGGACAAAATCACTAGTGCAGAATGGTTTAAAGCTGTGACTGAGGCAAGACTCGGACTTAATTCTTTCCTCGTCAGTCAGTTCCTCAGATCCATGCGGAAGGCTGAGAACTTCCATTAAGGTGAAAAATGTTACTATAACATCTCCAAGAAGAATTACTGTAAAAATAGTAACCATTAGAACATCCACCCAGTATTTATACCGACATGAATAGCTGACTACAAACAAAATGCAATGTACCATTGGTAGAGCTAGCCAATAAAAAATTAGCAGCTGTAATAAAATCCTGATGCAGGAATAAAGCCATCCACCGGTCCAAGGGCTTAGCGTTCCGTATGTAACAAACTACTCTTCTCAAAACAGCAAAAACTTGAGTAAGCAGAGGAACCTCAGTAGAAGCAACACCGTCAACAACTATTCTTTCTACCAGATGAAGATGTTCATCTTTTTCCGGGAAGTCTTCTAAAATACTCGGACACGATAGGAGATTGGCTAGAATACCCAATGCTATTTCCTTCAGTCGGATAGGGCAGTGGGGGGAGTCTAAGTTGTCTCTAATCAAAGCAAGGACGTTATGACTCATTAAGAAGTGCATTACATCCGTCTCTGCACTCATGTCCCACAACAACGACATTGACTCTTCCGTTTCAGAGTCTAAAGAGCCGTCCTGAGTAACTTCCCCTGAGGCAATTGGGTCTGATCTACTAGAACCAAATTCCTGCAGTTTCTGGAACAATACATCAAATAGTTAATACTGTTGCAACTCATTCTTTAGCCAATTACATGTATGAAGATAATTATGTGTAGGTTTTTGAAAAAAAATTTAACCAGAAAATCTCTGGCACAATACTATTTGTCTTGTGCAATATACCTTGATCCAATGAATTAATAATTTTAGCACATGTCTTTCTGAATAAGTAGTTGAGCCTATGCGATCACCCCTCAGAATATCCTCGTTGTGTTCATCATCAAAAGACGCCATCGGATTACAGAACTGCTCTTCCTCATCAATCTCTTCAGCTTCTGAGTGCTGTCCAGATCTCACAGATTCCCGTATCACTGATGGAACTTTTTCGAAAGAATCGTCCGAGTTGGGATCTTCCTCCGGCGCAGCTTCAGCAGTCGTGTCAATCGGAGATTCCTCTTGAATATGTGATGGCGATCCATTCCTCCAATGTTCAATGCTCGAGAGGGATTCATTTTCCGCCACGTTCTCAACAATCTCAATGATGGAAATATTTTGGTCAAAGTTTTCCTCCCCTGAACCACCATTTACTTCCTTGTAAATCATCCGGGCATCTGAAACTATATCCGGAACTGCAGAATCAACAGTGCTTTCGCTTCTGTCACCATTCGGAAGACTTGCAGATTTAATCTCTGGGGTTCCAGCTCCTCCCTCCGTTAGGTACACTGCTTCACTCACCTCAAAGGTCACAATGCTTTCTTCCACATTACACTCATCATCCGTGGTACCTTCAAAGTGGGCTCCATCATCGTTGTGCGGCGACAGGGAAACAGTATCATTATCACCTTCGCTTCCTTCATCGTCAAATACGAACTGATCTTCCTCCGAATTTTCACTCGAGTCGTCCGCTTCTTCCGGATGAGGTCCATCCGAGTCAAGTAACTCTCCTTGTCCGTTGAAGACCAAGTTGAAGTGAACTCTGTCATCGTCATCCATCAATTCATCCGAGTCCTCAGAGAAGTCGTCCGGAAGATAAACCGGTTGAACGTAGAACACGTCGTCGTCTTCGTCCTCCTCATCCGATGAATCTTGGGGCATACCAGGGTACCGCTGGATTGGGCCTCGGAAGTTTCGCATATTTATTAATCTTATCTGCAAGTCAAAAAATATTTTTTCTAAAGTATTTCGTCCAACCCTAAACCCTATACATTTCCTTCGCTGCTACTAATTATATTAAAATATCCTGGGGTGGGCACTTCAGCACCACCTTTCTTATCGCGTATGTCACAGGGATTTAGGATTACAAGGAAATAATTAAGAATTCATTCAAGAATGTTAAAAGAAATAATTACCTAGACGAACTTTTTGAATTCTTCACATAAGGAACTTAACTGATCACCATCAAGTTTAAAAACTATTGAACTCACACTATTTATGAACTGCTGTCTGTCAGTCTGTGCGTGTCTTATTATAGGGAATTTATTGAGAATAAGTTGGTGACTGTTTCCTTTCCAGTGCATCCAGTAACTACATTGATAATAAACTATATGCTGTAAAAGATTTACTTGCTTCAATTTTTCGTCGTGGAGACATTATTTAATTTTAGTCTCTCTGTACATGTATGCAGTTGTAATAGAGATATTTTAAGTTGTATATGCAACAGTGCTGCTGAATAGTGCTGAATAAGACAGCGTATTCGTATGTAGAGTATTCCTATGTGTACTGTGCATACTGCATAGTGTACATTTCCACAGAGACTTATGATCAGACCTAAGGAGTCGAGATCGTGAGTCTGAGGTCTCGCTCGCTGCATGTACAATTGTACCTCTTAGTTACCCGATATTTGACAAAATTACAACCAATGTAACCGATAAAGTTTACTAAATTCTAAAAAGGTACATGCCTTAAAATCAGCCTTAAAATAGTCTAGTAATACATTCTTGAAAAACAAAGTAGAACGTATTAACGCTGTGGAGGCAAAGTCAAGTAGAAGTAAATTCGATTTAAAAAGAAAAGATACACAACGTTCATGCTAAAACTGTGAAGCTATTATTAGTGCCATTTGATTTCAGGGTAAATTACATCTCACCCAATTTACTTTTAATTTAATGTACCTTCCCTCCTATTTTGAATATGTATATGAAATTGTGTGTACAGCATTTTGCTTTAATTCGAAAATGCAAGGAGCAAATTTTGGTACTTCACGGCCAATCTGACAACTGATGAGAAATTGCTCTTCTTGTATTCAATATTTTCGGGATAATTTAATAAATTATGAATAGCATCAGAAGAGTAGGGGTATTATACCATTTTATCTCGTTTCTTTTAGCTTTTATTAGATAATCGTGTGTAGAAGTTCCACAAGGAGATTATTAGATATGTACATAATAAGTATAAAGAGGCTACTTCACGACGGGGCTCCTGCTCTGGATTTAACGTCCAGATTGTGAATGTACTGGTCAAATAAAAACTTCTGTATATAATTGAATATTACGCCCAAATTGTAACTAGGATTTCAAAATTATCCAATTATTTTTGAAAAGTAGCTGGATTCCTTTAAAATAAGCAGGGTAGCTCATTGCAGTCGAAAGTTATTGCAGTTTTTTTACTAGTAAAAATAATCACTACACGATAATTTGAGGCTTCGCGTAGGGTAGCGTCAGCTACCGCCGTCAAAGTATGACGAATTTTGAGTTTTTTTTTTGAAATTTCAGATTTTTTTCGAAAAAAGTACCGGGCCGATTTCAACCACATAATCAATAACTATTTGCATAAGCAATATTCACAAAAAATTTCATTGAAATCGATTCAGTAGTTTTAGAGATAACTGACATTTATCTTGACTTGAAGTTCGAAATTTCCGATTTTTTTCCGATAAAACTACCGGGCCGATTTCAATTACATAGTCAATAAACATTACTATTTACATAAGCAATACTCACAAAAAAGATCGTTGAAATACATTCAACAGTTTTGGAGATAATCGTTATTTGACTTGACGTTCAAAATTTCAAGAACTTTTTTCTCAAAAACTCCCCAGCCGATTTCAACCAAATACGAACTCAGCCTTACTTTTGACACAAGTAATATCCAAAAACAATTTCAATGAAATCGGACCAGTAGTTTTTGAGTAATCGTGCGGAAGGAATTTCGGACGTACGGACGTACGGACAAGGCTATTTTACTAGGGGCTGACGCCACCCTAAAAACCCGAAAATTATGCCAGATTGATCATCATGTCAAATGACGATTATCTCCAAAACTATTGAATGTATTTCAATGATTTTTTATGTGAGTATTGCTTATGTAATTAGTAATGTTTATTGCCTATATGGTTGAAATCAGCCAGGTAGTTTTATCGGAAAAAAATCTGAAATTTTGAACTTCAAGTCAAATGACTGCTATCTCCAAAACTACTGAATCCATTTCATTGAAATTTTTTGTGAATATTGCTTATGTAAATCGTAATGGTTTTTCGGATTGTTTTTTCGAAATAAATTCTGAAATTTCGAAAAAAAACTCAAAATTCATCATACTTTGACGGCGGTAGCTGACGACACCCTACGCGAAGCCTTAAATTATCGCGTAGAGATGCTTTTTTTAACAAATGTAGATCAAAATTTGTAATACCTGCCTAACAAAATTAAAAAATTCGGGGCCAGCGTTAGCACGAGGGTTCGCATGAGTTATTGCATTGGTTCAATGTGCATTACTTTTGGAGTTACATCATATATTTGACATACATTACTAAAATATAAATAGTCTAAATGAATCTGCTAAAGATTATCTTAATCCGTCGGTATACTACTATCTAACCAACGTGTTTGCTACATTCATTTCACTAAAATTGGATATCGGCTCACAATTTTTTTACTTGCTGCTGCTACCAAAAAGCTAACTAAAGACGAAGACACTGAAACGGAACTGATATATGTTTATTGAGTGTGCATGGCTTTCGGACTTGCCGCGTTTAAACATCCACAGCCAACAAGTTGGATGGTGTACTGACTGGAAATAATAAGGGAAAAGGCAATGCTACCTCTTGTTACTCTATGGGTGCTGTGTGTGTGACGGAGCGGTCGAGCTGTGTGGTAGTTTTAAGAAGGTGGTCCGTCCGTGCATCTTTTTTTGCTTTCAATTTCAGGATACTATCAATTTTGGTTCTGCAGTGTTTACTCCTTATCTTACAATTCAATTAGGCAGTAATGTATAATTACTTACATATATACTTTGAATGTGTACTGTGTATGTAAGGTACTACCCACATTTTAAGTTCTAAATATTTAATGGGACCATGTGCTTGGGTTTGTGTCATACGGTCTCCTCCAATTCTGTTGGTAATGTAATAATTCCCTGACTGTCTTCAATTTTAAAGGACTTGATATTTTGTTCTTCAAACGTAAGTTTCGGATCTGTGAACAATCGAAGGGCCTGAATCCTGAATTGAAGTACTTATATTTTGTCTAAATCCGTTGATTGACAATAACATTGTTACTGCTGTTGAGGCGGTACTGTATGGTTAACAAAAAATATTAGTAATATCAAAATGGAAACAGAATCCGAAGTTAAAATTCCTAACGTGTGGGAGTCCATTTTCAGCCGGCTTTATGAAACACCTGAAAACTCTCAGAATGTTGAGGTGTCACCAGATCTATCGGAATTGCACAGAGCTAATGGTAAACGAATAATGTTTTATTTTTGTATAACATTTATGTACAATATGGGGATTACATATATTTTAGGGTATTTGTCTGTCGTCTTGAAACACTTGAAGGGAAGAGGGGATGAAATGTATTTATTGAAAGTCAAAAGTTTGTTTTTAATGTAATGTTGATCTTCAGTTTCAGAAGCCAGAGTGGTTGTTTTTGGCGGAAATCGTGTGGGGAAGTCCACGTTTAATAAATGGATTATAAACAAGCTCCTGGACAATGCGGCTGCTGCTAGTTCGGATGATCAAGATCCATTCGTTGTGTATATTGATCTGGACCCAGGACAAGCTGAATTCACTCCACCAGGCGTCATCTCTGTACTTAGGATAACCGATCATGTCAATGGACCTAATCTTTCACATTTAACCACACCAATTTTGTAAGTTGTTTTTGAAGTTTGTTGAGGAATTTGTTGATACGACGGAACGTTAGGCAGAGATGTTTTTTTTGTTTCTGTATGACTTCATGGCTTGTATTATTGCAGATCGAAATTTATTGGAAGCCTCAATGTTTCTGACTGTGTACAAACCTATCTAAGATGTACGGAGGAGATTTTTCAGTTTCTGAATTCTGATGAGTCTTATAAGAACGTTCCTTGGGTTGTCAATACAATGGGGTTTTCTAGAGGTCCGTGCTATTTTACAATTTTTATTTATAGAATTTACCGGCATATAGTTGTCAGTATACCTGTATGTATTAATGACTTGCTTACTACTTTTCGCGGTTCCAGGACTCGGTGTGTTGTTAGCTAACTTAACAATCTGCCTGTCGAATCCAAACGTTGTGATTCAGATAGGCTTGGATGGAGTTCAGGGCGAAGATAAACGGACTTTCCCTTGGCTGTTGAAGGAAGATGCTGTACGAAATTATGTAAATAATAATCTGAGATCGGACAGACACAGAATAAATGCGAACAGTTTGAAAGCTTACCAGTTTATCTCTATCAATTCCGTCTTCTGTGATCTCCTGGAACATGTTCGCAGTAAGGTTTGGAGCACTAGTGCGAAAGATTTGAGGGATCAGGTACTGATAAAATATTTCGCTCATGCAACCAATCAGACGGATGATAATAACATCACTGCAGTTGTTCCCAGGGTGTAAGCAATATTACTTCTCATCATTACTAAATGTTTCAGTAATACTAACATATTAACGACTTACCAAGTCAGCGTTTATTTGAACGTATCCATTCTAATTTCTAGTGTCCCCTTTTCATCAGTCGGGTTGGCTACAATGACTTCAGATTTATCGTACGATTCCATTCTTCGTATTATAAACGGCAACTTGGTTGCATTATGTCAACTCCAGAGTCCTGAAATGAGGCTACCACCTAGTGATGCTCGAAAAATAGACAAAGCGTCAAGATTCTCAAATAATTTTTATGGCTACGGTATTGTTCGCTCAATTGATAAAGAAAATAAGTTGCTGTATATTATCACACCGATCGAGGAGAATATTCTGGTGAATAACATCAATTGTATAGTTGCCGCTGGAGCTATAGGGCTTCCCACCCAACTCTATTTACACGCTGTGGGTCTTGACGAAGAGGGTCATGAGTTACCTTATGTCATGAGCAAGCAGAAGTCCAAATCGAAATTAAATCAAACTAGCAAAAAACAGTTTGCGCCTAAAAGAAGTGCTCATACCGTTTTGTCAAATTGTTTGCTTTAGTTTTTTTTACTTGATTGTACTTACACTGCAGTAATTGTTTTTGCTTTCGCCGTAATCCTAAAAATAAGTTACATGAAATTATCGGCATTAAATTGCCTAAAATGTATTTTATGACGATGAGCATTGTGTATTCTTTATTTTCCATTTGTAAATACTAATTCGAATAAAATACTGTTTTGTAATTATACCAATGTCAATGGTCCACAGAGACAACAAAACTGACTAGGCTCAGCTTGAAATTAGCTGTATTTGTTGGTAATCGAGACGCTCATTATAACCATTCATAAATGCCTTTCTTATAGATTGTGTACTGTACAGTATTATAATTGCGTAAAAGTACACTAACTTCAATCTCTTTACAGCATAACTTGTGCTACATAGTTTGTGTATAAGCAGCAATTTCTAAAATTGGGGAAACGGAACAGATTGTGATTGTGAGTCTCTTGGGGGATATTACAGCAAAAGTGAAATAAAATACAATCAGTAAAACTAGCTGAGCTTCATGTATGAGGACCTTTGATCTGAAATATCTTTAGTTGAAGCTCATTGTTTTCAAAATTAATTTTATTTAATTAATAATAAATCAAACCACAGGCGCCACTGATTGGTAAAATTCTAAAGTCGAAGGTCGGAGGAAGCGGATACAATAATAATTATCTCACTACCATTATAGATATAAAACCGAGACAGAGTAAATCCAAATGGCACAACACAGAAAAGTTCCACATCTTTTCTCGAAAAATCTAAAAGAGTATATTTTGAAGATATAAATAAAGTATGCAGATAATTATTCTTATGCACATCTAACATTAGTATGGCAATACAATATTTTATATCTTTTCTTTCTCCTGAAAGAATCAATGAATGATTTTTAGTTCAATAAATTTTTTTATGCAAATTAGAGTCCTCGGTTAAAATATAAAACACTTTTGCAAAGTTTTTGCAATTAGTGTAATACTATTTTTCTGCTCTTCAGTTTACACATTTATGCAACCTTGCGAGTAATTACTTTAATTAGTTTAACATTTTTAATGGAATCGGTAGCTTTACTACCATGATTTGTATTTTGAATGTACTGAATCGGTAAAATACATTTGAATACTACATCTGATAGTTGAGGTTTGAGGTATTGGAAAAATCCTCAATAGATTGTAGTTAACCTACAAAAACATTATTACTCAGGCTGAGTAAAAGTCAATTACTATTAATTTCTATACGCAAAACGTTTCAATACATTTTTTAACGCTAAATTGTATAAATGTTCATGGATTTGCTGGTGTAGCTATCTTGTGGGCAAATTGTGGCAATGAGTCTTGGTCATACAAGGCGTTCTGAAATATTTTTATTAAGAAACACACCAAAAATAGAAAAATTCAGAAACTCTCTTTTCCACAGCTTTCTTCCTGAAGATAGAGTTTCTGAACCTCGCTGTCTATTCCGGGTAATAACCACAATGCTCAAAGGAAAGACATGTCAGACAGCGCCATAGAAAGTCCATAAAATTTCTTACCAATGACACACTAGTGGCAAAACATACTTGCAAGAAACTTTGCTGTCATGAACAACTGCTGAATTAAAAATCCGTAAAAATTTCTGAGTTTGGTTCACATCCCCTGTAACCGCAAAAATTGAGTCCCCCTGATGTGGACGAGGGAGAAGAAAAAGAATGTAACACGCCATGTATGTACATATACACCGGCGGACAGATTGCGTCATTAGAAAATGACGTTTTTACCAGACTTGGAAAACCTAAAAATATAGTTTTCATTTGCTAGTCATACGTTTTTGGGAATTTGTTTTCGGTTTTTCGAAATACGGTTTTTGCTCAAAATAAATTCGGTTAAACGGTTAATAACAGTATTCACAGCTTATTCATCTTCAACGATATTCAGCTGTAACCAGACCTGAGCAACTGCTGGCAGGATTGAGCCCCATTGACGTCCCGAGATGAAGGGAGGTGGTACGCCCCAGGCATTCGAAGCGGGCATCATGATGCACAGTGAAACATTAGTTACCAGAATTAGATTCGGGATTTGATTTTAAGCACAAAAGCATTTTATTTGGTACAAATCGGCATACAATAACTCTAGTAATGCATTTCTAAGCGGCCAAAACCAGGCCTTTTGGACTAGGAAATCGATCACAATAATAAGGATTGCTGACCCCTGCCGGAGCAGTCATTAACTTACACTTAACTTTTCCAAAACCTTGCCTAGTAACCATCCTGAATTTTTGGCTGCTAGGCCTGCTAGCCTAAAATACCCGGGGTGGGAAAATTTCAACTAGACTGACTGGACTCATATGTACAACAGCATTAATGAATACACTGAAAAAATGTATCGTCGCTGAAGAGGCAAAATGGAATACATGCATTTTCGATTAAAATCAAAATGGTCTACATGCAGTTTTACTAAATGCAAAATGGAATAGATGCATCAAGGTTTAAAAGCAATATGGTCTACTTACAATTTCGTATTAAAGCAGAATTGCCATTATGAAAGTATACACGCATGTAGACCATTTTGCTTTTAGTGAAAACTGCTTGTAGTTCATTTTGCTTTCAGGAAAGCTAGCAACTATTCCGTTTTGCCTTTAAGGAAAAAGGCATGTAGACCATTTTGCTTTCAGGAAAGCTTGCAACTATTCCGTTTTGCCTTTAAGGAAAAAGTCGAAATTGCATTTAGTCCATTTTGCCTCTTCAGCGACGATATGTTCTCCCTCGGTGTCAACAAACTTAAACATTTCCACTCGCCAAATGCTCAGGTGTAAACCTCGGTGTAGGGATTCATTCCAGTCTCACCGGCATATCCGAATAGAATTTGGGATATCGGCTTCAGGTGCGGTCAATTTCAAAGTCAAAGCACATAAAGGAATGTGCCCGGGGAGTATACATAAATACAGTATTTTCAAATACATATTTGCAAACCATAAAGTATTTTGTATTTTAAAGTTAGCAAGCAGTGGGCAGGTATTTTGTACTTAGTATTTTAAGGGCCTCTAAGTACAAAAGATTTTGTATTTCCTTACTTTCAGGGGTATGGAAAATGTATTTCGAATAAAGCATTTGGCTCAAAATACTTTTCACCACCATGATTACAACTTTGACACTGTTTGTAGTTTGCATGATGTTCAATATCGGTGAGAATTCCATTTTAGCAATGCAGTAACACGTAGGGATGAATCCTTTTTACTAGATACATCAAACATGTTCAAGTTCTCGATATTCAATATTAAATATCGCCACTAAATAGGGAAAATAGACTAAGCGCACATGCTTACAACGATATTTAAGATCTGCCGAAGAAACTCAATTTAATGTTCGGATACTAACTCGGATGCTAAAAATACCATCCTAATAATAATCTACATTACTTAAGAAACAATCAAAATAACTGATTATGGTTAGTCAATGTAATTATAATTAATGGAGTAACCAATTCAACAAACGTTGAATCACTTGTTACTACACAAGTCTTATATGCAGTCCTTGAGGTGATTAGTTATCTAATTGTTTTAAAATGTTGCTTTTTAAAGCTGCTTGAGTCCCAGAAACTGAAAATATTGAGCATTATTGGGATATTTTAAGAAAAGTATTGTATTTAAAATACAGTATTTTGTAATGAGTATTTTAAATTACCGACCATATTGTATTTTTATTTGTATTTTAGTAATATAACCCGAGGTATTTTACTTTGTATTTTCTATATTTTACTTTAAGTATGTTATTTTGTATTTTATAATCTTAGAGCAAGTATTTTGCATAGCTCTGCCAACTTGTGATATGGGACCGGTACATGTCCCAGCGACAACAGTTATGGTAGACAATGACCTGGGGTCAATTCGGGGGAAAAAACCATTACTGTAATGTTTAAAACTGACTGAAAGTAAGTTTGGTTTACGGTGACGCATCCCTTTTGTTTTGGGTTAAATTATCTGACCAAAAAATAGCCTATTTATAATAAATAATATTAAGACTAAAGTTGGCCAACAATCCCTATAAATATATATTAGCGCCGTCTACTGGCCATATTTGTTTTAACGAAAATATTTACTTTAGTTATTCACTTAAATCCACAAATTAAATTCTTTTTAAATTAAAATGTTCGCAATAACGCTAACTAATGTAGCTGTAGTATAGTGGTCTTAAGGTCATTCGGATTCTAATCTTCAGCATACCTGGTGTCGAATTCTGTATCCGATTTTTACGACTCTACATCACACTTATTCTCGGAATAAATTCTTAGTACAGTTGTAGTAATCTTTGACTAGTTTTACCTCTATTCCTTATTTTAATTTACAATTATCTGAACTATCCTTTATACAATAATTTGGTCATGTGATAAACTTTTTGAATTTTCGTGCCAAATCTACGAGCCAATAAGAAAGCTACATCTAATTTAAAAATTAGTACAAAAAGTAAAAGAGCGTATTACTAAAAAAGCACAAAAAATCCTTGAAACAATAATTATTTGGCCGTGTCATAAACTTTTTGAATTTCGCACGAAGCTTAATAAAGATTAAAAATATTATATTAAATAATGATTAGTATTTTTAGCTTTAGGCCGAAGCTCATCGCCTTTCTTTTATTCCCCATTGGCGAAGCCGATGGCTGTTTATGCTCGTCTGATTATATATTATCTTGAACTAACCAAAGATAGTTTAAAATGATTATGCTTATGGACACTCAATGCTTTAATAACAAATCCTACCACCTTGGAAGCTACTGTTTTGGAAGCTGTTTTATACATTGCTAGTTCTATCGATTATCAAAAAAATTACATTCTTGCATATGTAGTTATAAATTATAATTCCTGAAATACATCAACACAAATTGAACAAAAAACAAATCTGAAATAGAAATTCGAAATTGAACCAAACTGAGACAAAGAAATAAACGAGTAAACTTGAATATTATTTCATTCTACGATAAGAGTCGAAAATACACTCAAATCCACTGTTCCCCCATGTGTAGCCCTCATATGCTCCTGGAGTTCTTCATTCAAACCACTGAATGTACAATGTTTACAGCATGGTGTAACGTCCAGTACACAGACATAATAAGAACAACAACAAATAATCATGCATATATACAACCACATCAATGAAATTTCCATCAAGCAAGATGTTATTTTTAACCCTTTGGCATCATAGAACTTACGGATTAATTCACCAGTAGATATAATGTAATGGAAGCTCTGTCTATCTGCCTGTTGAACTTCTAAGCATTTAAACTTTTCGAGTGGCTGCCGTTGTAAGGGAGGTGTTGACACGGTGTCCATCTCCGGGATAACGATGTCTAATCCTTTCTCGCTCAAATAAGACTGTATAGCTTCAAATGCTTGTTTCGATCTTGGATTGAGATTTACCGTCGGTTCACGTGGCGAATACAATATATCTACAATTGGAGCGATCTCTTTCAAAGTCCATCGATGTAAGTCTATGAACATTTCCCCTGGTAAATTCGTGTTGTCCTTGAATATAAATATACAGATAAATCGATGACTAAATGTTGTATCGAGGAAATAGAATCTTGTTAGTGACCACCTTAGATCAACTTATAAAATCAATTTGTACCCCGCCCTATAGCCTTCAAAAGACGAATGGGCCTTTTTACCATTCAATCTAATGTCTTTCATTAATTTGTTTACTTTTTACAAATTTACACACTTGGCCTGGATGTTTGGCGTATATTTGTCAGTCTACACGATTTTCAAGATACAATTAAGTAACATACCTCATGAAGCCAACGTTGTTCACGAAACAAACAAGAGTGGATAGGTATTTCAAACCACTTCCTCAAAACACCGTTTGGAGATATGGTTGCATCGCATTTTAGGGTACAATCTTCACAGCTGGATGGTCCCAGTTGTAAATTTCGCAAAAGCTGCCAGGGTTGGAGACCGGTAATCGTGGTGAATTCCATTTTAGTCGAAAATTTCTACTGAAAAATAAATATAAATGAATCAAGATTACAATGTGTTTTTGGGTAAAAAAACGGGACCTAGCTGGCGCGGAACGGCAGATTTATACACTGGTATATAAAACTAATGGACTTGAATCGAGAATGAGGCCATACACTAAAGCTAAAAGTAATACGGTAACTGTTTCAAGGGTGGCTGGACAATTAATTAACGGACATGATATATGATATAAAATATGGCCATTCTCCACACCTTTCGAAACTAATTGTTCATAAATTTCTTTACAAAGATAACTAACAACAAATTGGAAAGTTCAAATTTTAATTTAGCCATCTGGTTTATTATTTACACTCTCTCAAGTGTAGTTTCTGAGATTTGGAAGGCCACCACTATTATTATTTCACCTCAAAATTGATTCCCACGAAAAATAACTGTTGTTCCCTAAATGTTAGTCTCCCTTCTGTCAGCTCTGCTTTGTTCCTGACCTACGAGTTATTACTCTATACAAAATTTTAGTAGGAAAATATAAGAAACAGTTATTGGAAAACCATATAGTACCTCTAAAAGAACATACGGCATAATGTGCATCAAATCACGAAAAATTAAAACAATTTAAATTAACACTTTTTATGTGTTCAAAGATCAGAGTTCAGGAATTAAAAGAAGTACATACTGCGAAAAAAAATATTAAGTTTTTCTCACTACCGTTGCCTGAATTACTATTATTTCTTTACATCCCTACTATACAATTTTAAGAAATGAACACAACTCAATTTTATTTCGAAAGTTATAGATCGTACATGCGTATAAATCTTATGTATTAGTATTACTAGTGTCGACATTTTTACAGGGGTGTCTGTACTAATTAATTTTTATTTAACAATATGGAACTTTCTCTTAACTGCACCCCTATATATTTCGAAGGGGTTCGTCTCCTTCAAAAGTAACAGACAACTGAACGTGACTGAACTGTGGGAGTATAATATGTGCCCTGCATTAAGTACTACTTCAAATTTCTTTCATTTCCCCTAACAGGAGGTCCCCTAACAGTCACATTATGATATGGGTGGTTAATTAAATTACGAAAAATGAAAATGATTATTGTCAAGATTATTATATTATATTATTTCCCTACAACCTTACGTTCCTTACTTAAACAATTTTAAGAAGAAATGGGTAGTTTATTACATGATACATTGGATTTTACTTGGAGATTATATGTGGTGCAGTATATGGAAGTTGTGAAAGTATTGCACTAATTGTAAGAAAAATACTTGGTGCAAGTAATGTAAGCTGTAATAGCTATGTATCGAGGTACAAATTAATTATACCAGACATATTGTTCCTTTCCAAACCAACTAACCTAAACCTTACTGCCCGAAACGACCACCACAACGAAACACACACTAGGATCATGATAACTTAATGCGATGGAATAAAGAGGGCCATGATAGTCCGTAATGTACTTGAAGTTTACCACGACACAGTGAGGCAATAAAATAATGAAACTAAATTATAAAAACTTTTCGCAAAACTCCAATTGTTGCAAATTTGAAGACATTATTTTATTGTCTCCCTGTGTCGTGGCAAAAACCTGAGATCCTTTCCTTCCTTTGTGCATCTTTCTCACATTTTCTTATGAAACTATAAATCCTCACTCTTGACCTCTGTTTTCATCCTCAACAGCCCTCTCGTGCCCTGGTGAGCATCTCCCAGGATAGCCCATAAAAGTTGTTACAAATGGCCGTCAGTAGATATTCTGGCAACAAATGTGTTAAAATAAACAACTGTTATGTAAGCTTTCCGACTTTGGTTCTTTCTGACCGTGAAAATTGAACCGGGTTATTGAAACTAATTTTAGAAAATCTAATCGCAAATTTGCTACAATCTGGTACTATTATTATAACACATCGGTACATTTTTTCGTCACTCATTTTGCACTGCTATAGAACTGCTATAAATATAATAATTTCCCTCCAGGCCACATGGGGGAGTGATTCATAAAATATTTGAATCTCCAGGTTTGAAGCAAATTTTGTCCAGGAATTCTAAAATTTACTTCATTCAAATCGCCCAACACAACCGGACTCAAACAAATCATGCATTTTGCCAAACAGTCTTAGATTTTTAGGCCGTAATTCTTGACGTAGAAAGATGATATCAGACTGAGATTAATCCCTTCTTTGAGATTTGCTACAACAAACAAAGGCAGCGTCCAAAACATTTTGATAAACGCCGACCATACATGAAAAATGACAAGAGCAGAAACTCTTTTTTAGTAACTTCCTCACTTTTCTTCTTTAGCTTTAGCCAGAGATGCGCAGCCTTAGAAGGCTAGCCTTCCAAGAAGGCTTCCTTGAAGGCGGAAAGGTAACTTTCCTAACGTTGCAGAAGGAATGAAGGATGGAAATACTTTTTTCTGAAGGCTGAAGGAAGCCTTCACAAAAACTAGCTGTGAAGGATTGTGAAGGAAGGCTTCCTAAATATTAGCCCTCCAAGGCCGTGAAGGCTTCCAGGTACACGAAATATCTATAACTGAAAGCAAAGCATATGCAACGACGTTTTGCTGCTAGCGCAACAATGCAGCCAATTCGTGAATTGACAATGTGTGCCGCTATCTTCACCTCACTGAATCCTGCTGGTGCAAAAGGTTTTTAATCGGGTTGTAGTTTAAAATTGAAGGAAGGCTATTTTTAGAAGAAGGCTGAAGGCAAAAACGTGTATATGTATTTTGGAAGGAAGGGTGAAGGAAGGCAGATTTTTTAGAGGGCTTCATTCTAGGACATGTTGAAGGGGAAATTTTTATAGAATTTTCGCCTTCGAAGGCTTGAAGGAAGGCTGTTTCCTTTGTGCATCTCTGGCTTTAGCTACTAGCTGAATTTCTTCACATTTGCACTTACCAGAAGAATTGTGACAACGCCCACTACAAATTTTTAGGTCCTATTCAATCATAAATTTTATGAAGACCTAACCCGTTAAAACCCGGTCTCCAAAATTTTTTACGACCGAACCAGTTACAAACCCGATATTTAAATGGTTTAAAAACCCCAAAACATTTATTATTGACTCTGAATATTTTCCAACATAGACTAGCAAGCGGAAGGGAACGTTTCAAAATGTTTACGTTTGTGTGCGTATTGAATATAATGAACGCTGTTTAGCATGAATAATGTAAGTGAAAGCTATGTCCTAAATTCTATTCGATTAGGTTTGTCGGGCAATTTGTAATTTCTGACTCGCCCGGCACCCGAACTGAAAAACAAATGCAGGCCCAAGCTTATACATCTTAACCCGGTTTCATTACTTTAGTGCAGTCCGAACCCGGTCGTATCCGGACGTAAGTTCGTATTTACAGCCCAAACCCGGCCGGGTCGGATTCGTGCAGGCCCGAATCAAAAACCCGCATCCTGACCCCACCTCCAATTATTAAAGGCGGCTCAACGATTTTTCAGTCCAGAGAAGGAATGTGGAAGGTAGGTTGATTTTTTTCCCGAAAGTTGAGGGACGGCTTCATAAAATTTATCAAAAATGGTATGTGAAGGAAGGGCGGGTTATAAGTAGCCTTCGTACGTATTAAAGGCTTCATGTGGGTGATACAAAAATACAAGGCAGAAGTTTGAACGCTGTTAAATATTTCCATGAACTTTCATTCATCACATTCATTTACATTACAAATACTGTTGATCAAAACTACTTTGTTTTCAAAATTCATGCACGTTTTCATAACATTTCTATAACTATAATTTTGCAATAAATGAAGGCTCGAAATGAAGGAGGGTTATTTTTGGAGGAAGGGTGAATTCATTTAAATATTGAAGGAAAGCTGGTGGAAGGCAAATAATTTTAAAGGCTTCATTCACAGGTAGAAAGATGGTAGGCATTTTTAAAAAATAGCCCTTTGAAGGAGCGAAGGAAGGTCATTTCATTTGGACATCTCTGATCCAGACTTCATGGTCTCGATTTGATGGAGTACTTAAATAGATTGGATTATTGTAATGCATGGAGCGAGCATTGAACTCCAAAGTACATACAGAATAGAGAGAAAATAGTTTTACAATGGAATTATTTCTAGTATATCATTTGAAGTGAAGTAATTGTAGGTTTGAATTAGAAGAAATTGAACACAGTAAAATACACCATGGATTGAATTTGATATTTGATAACAGAGGAGAGGTTTCATATCAATGTTGGCTATGTGGAACATTGAGTAAAGTTGTAAAGCTTTTTACCAGTAAAGGGACGTGTACTGTACTGAAAGTAGAAGTAGAGAAAAAATGGAGTAGAGGCGTTCTACTAAATTTTAGTAGCGGTTAAACAAGCAGTTATATAAAAATGCAAGCATGATAGAAGTAGAGGTGGTAGCAAGTATAAAGAATATGCAGCAAAACAGAATAGAGTTGACCTTCGAGTTGACCTAGAGAGAACCTTCTTTTAGTACATGCCAGTAGCAGCGGAAGTAGAATAGCACGAAACCACTAAAGTAGAAGAGTAGTATATTCAATATTATCGTCGACAAAACTTTGAAAGTACATTTAATTGCACGGACTTAATTTCTAAATGCACTTCTTTTGCCGTCGATACTTGCTGCGATTACACTCTTCGTTTTCTTCGAAAGACGCCTGCTATTATAAAGTGTTTAAAGCAAAACTCAACTATTGTACAGCAGTCCATCGCACGGGTACTGATGGAATTTGACTATATAGGTAATGGTTCCAAATGGGTACAGTTATTACATGCCCAAACTGCATGAGTTCTTTGTGGGTAAATACAGGTTAAATGTACCCAAATGTTTGGTACACATTTGGGGAAGTTGTGATTGGAGTTTTGGGATATGCATTTCAAATAATATTTAAAATATGATTATATTATCAAAAGCGTGAGTAAATATTCAGTTTTCAGTCAACGAAGTCAGCAGTTAGTCTTATGGCCGTCAAATTAATGTAAGGATACAGAAAATAATTTTCGTTTCTCTCATCCACGAACTACAAGTGTGAAATATCCCAGATAATTCAATCAAGCCAAACAAAATATTTATTAATCTGATTAAAAGGACTTCAAAGCAAAAATATATTGTTTCTGATTCCAAGCCTAAGATTTAATTTGAAGATGACATGCCTCGTATTTGCCAATGGCAGTGAAAGAACTTCTTCAAATTTTACTGATTCTTGCTTCAAAACAGAGCTGCGTTCGGGTCAAGTAAATTGAGGATCCGAACTTGAACTTGACCTGCACTTGAACTAGCAAGTATTAATTTGCATGGACACGAACTTGGTATTTTGAATCTTGTCAAGTATTTGACCATTCAAGTAATTTTAACCAAGTATATTTTGAGCTACCTGAACTTGAAATAGTACCTGCAATTCGATTCCAAAATTGTGTAACCCGAACTTGAACCTGAACTTGAACCCGAACTTGAATTTCAAGTATTACAAGTAATTTTTTAAAATATGAAACTTCATACTATAATTTCTGCAACACAACGAAAATTACATTTTACGAAACCAATTGTGGTGAATATTTTAATAAAACAAAAGATTGATGTTAAGAAGTGATAGTGAGGTGGTCATATTTATTCTACATAAGTACAAACAAACTGATTGCTGCAGCTATTATTACGCATCCCCCAGTATTCTTTGTACTACCGCAGTAGCTCTCAGCTTGAGATAATCGTCGCGTTTCTTAAATTTCAACCATCCCTTTATGCAAAGACAAGTACGAACAGTGTCTGATAACATTAACAGACGATATTTGAAGAAGCGAACACCACTTATAAAAAATCCAATAATTAAAAATTATAAGTACTTAATTTCAGTAATTAAATTCATAAAGATTCTCTACTCCCATTATATGTAAAATCTTGATGGGCAATTGTAGAATTGAATTTCCTCTCAATCTCCGGTTTTGTAGAATGACCATTTTCTGTTAATTCTGTAATATTATTTCTGAGCATGAGAACTCATTTGTATATAAAAAATAATTGTACTTACAATACCCGTGTACTATGAAGTGTGAATCCGAAAGCAAACGGAACCCTCGTCTAGTCCTTATCCTCCAAACATTAAGGTGTAATGCGTATGCTTAACGAGTCCGTAACGTTTTCATTATGAGCGCGAAAGCAGCTCGTTCTCGGGAAAAAGTATGACTGAACCGGTGGGGCATTTGAAAAATCGTTTTATTGAGAATCAAAATACTTGAAATAATACTTGCATTTATTACACGTTCGGGTGCAGGTATTCCATGAGCTCAGATTCGCACTTGCAAGATATTTTGATGCAAGTATAATTTCTCAACCTGCACTTGCAATTTACCCGACTTGAATTACCAAGTTCGGATTCCCCTTTTACTTGTACCTGACCCTATTTATCACGTACATTTAAAAGCTCAACCCGAACTTGACCCGCACTTGACCCGACTTGGTACGTGTCAAGTAATACTTGCACTTGAGCGCAGCTCTGCTTCAAAATCAAGTTAATATTATGACTTCTAAAATTGTATTATAAATGATTGACAGAATTTCTTTTTTGAGCACCGTATCGTGTATTTTACGTGTGGAACCGTGAGCAACGTATTAAAGATAGAGCAAAAATATATTTAGGATCCTCCGATTTTGAAAAAATTAAAATTTGGGGGTTTTCAAAATTTGTAATGGCGTCATTCTCCACTTTCGCACCATAGCTATTGACTGGTGTATTCTCTTGGCGTAAGTTAAACAAAATTGACGTGGAGAAGGAGCAGGTGACGGACACGTCAAATTCATAATATCGCGTCCGTCACAAAAATTTCGCATGTGTACAATTTTGTTTTCAAATCATATTTTGGAGTTCGATTGTGGAAAATTATACATGTTCAAAAGTCTAATTACGGGATATAAAGTATGTAGTAGCAGTTAATGGAATGTAGCGAATTTATAATGGCTAGAAGGTTAGCGTATAGTAGAGTCACTCTTTTGAGAACATGCGATAGAGTAGAGTAGCGTAGCTTACACTGAAACTCCCATCAATGCCTTCTGCATTTGGAACTGGATTTGAGCTCCAACCATAGCATAGAGATTTTTTCGCCGTGCCGTGTAGTTTGAACAGTTTGAATTTGAAGTTGAAAAAGTACGAAGCAATGTACTATAACTGAGGGACACCACAACTAGAATGTGACTGATAGAGTATAGAAAGCTTTCAAAAGTGTCACCAGCCATGTCAGATCAAAACGATTTCATGCAGTCCACACTTAGTGTTGCAAAAGTTTCAGTTATTATTCCTGTACACAATGGCGAGCTATTTTTGAATGATTGTTTGGAGTCCATTCAAAATCAAACCTTGACGGGAAGTGAATGCAATTTAACAGTTGAGGTTTCAATTTTTGACGACGGAAGTACGGATACGACAGGAGCTATCATTCAGCAATGGGTGGAAATATTTTCAAAATTAAATGCCTTTTCATTGGTTATGTCCAGGAATTCAGATGGGAAACCCAAAGGAGGTATGCTGTGACATTTTATGCTTTAATTGTCTAAGAATGTTAATAAATAATTAATTTTTTAATTATCTGTCTTGCAGTTGGCTTTGCTAAAAATCGAGCTGTAGAGCAATCAACTGGTGAATACTTATGTTTCTGTGATGCGGTATTTAATTTAATGGATTTATTTGTACAGTATATACATATGTAAATAAGAAAAAAATATTAAGGATTTGCACAAATTTTCATTGTTGATATTTGCTGTTAGGGGACTTTAATTAAAGTAACTTGAGGTGTACAGAACGTGCCAAGTAGGACCCCTCCACATCTGTAGAGGGAAGGTCCCCTGGGTCAGGAAATCGGTTTGGAGAAGTACACCATATCTCACAATCAGACATTTATGGACCATTTTTGAAGATTTTTTTGTAGGCTCGTAATAACAGGATTGCACATAGAACCTTTTTCAGTACTTCACAACATTTTGACATTTTCATTTAAAACAGATTTTAAATCTATGATTTTCGCCATAAGCTAAAAATTGCTGATTTTGTAAAGTAGTTTTCTCAGGAGCTGTGCGGTGTGCTCGATTTTGAAATTGTTCTGCTTAAACTGAATCAAATGGATATCAGATATCACTACAAGTATTTTTAAAGTTCAAAGCTCAAAATAGTAAAATACGAAATATTTGTCCCTCTGAGAAAAAATTATTATGGAATTAATATACTGTGTTTTCAGTAAAAATTTCAAACTTTTGTAAGATACTGAAAAAGAACCTATGTGAAATCCTTTTGTTACGAGTCTACAAACAAATCAGTTCATAAATGCCGGAGATATAGTGTACTTCTCCAAACCGATTTCTGAATCCCGTCACCACAAATTGAACGTGGCATGTTCCGTAGACCCCGAGTTAGTCGAGTTGCTTCTTCTGGAGCCATACCAGAAACTAGAAACTATGAACAGTATTACATATTCTTCCTGTCAACCTTTTTGTCTATTATTTACGCATACTTTACACTTACACACTCAAATATAATTTTCAATGAAAAGGTTTTGGCAATTTAATTAATGTTTGCTAAGGAAATGAGTGATAAATGATATTTATATCATTATAACCTTATAAGGTAACGTAGATTGTGCTTTGTTTGCCTTTCGTAGGATGATGTAATGGAGCCGACCAGGATATTGGAACAGTTCAAAGCAGCGGTGAAGAATAAGGATGCTGTATGAGACTATGTGCATATTTTTATAAATATATTTAGCAAATGATTCCTCATTATTGATCGAAGGATTGAGAAAATTATTTTATGGAAGTAATAAAATAATGATTACTGCAGATTATCGGAAGTCGATTCACCCGGTTGCCTTCAGACTCCACGAAAAACTTTACATGTTGGGCTAACAATTTGACGGACAAACAACTCTACACTCAAATATTTCAATCCTTTGGTCCCACGCTAGTTATGCCAACTTGGTTCTGTCATCGAAATGTTTTCGAACGTGTAGAAATGGGCTTTAACGAAGGGGGTGCAGGAGTTCCAGAAGATCTGATATTTTTCTATAAACATCTCAACCTAGGTGGAATGCTCCAACGAGTGGACAACAGTCTAATGGTTTACCGATATCATCCTAATGCAACAACATTTTCTATAAAAGAGTACGAGTGGTATAAAATTATTTTGTACAAATCCTTCCTTAATCTATTATAAAGTTAATTGAAGAACCCTACTTTTTTGCGTCTTGGGCGTAGGATAAAAATTGTATTGTTGTTTTATGTTTTACAGAGAAACAATCTGGGAAACTCGGCTAAATCAATTCCAGCAAGACATTCTGTCACTTCCTGCCTGGTCCAGATTTAGTATTTACGGTGCTGGTAAGCTAGGTCGTCGATTTTTCCGGTCTCTACGAGCTGATGTTCAAAATCAAGTCCAGCAATTCTGTGATATCGATCCAAAAAAGGTACAGCAGAAACGATACGAGCCTTATCCAAATCCGAAGAAATTCAAGATACCAATAGTACATTATGAAGATTCGAAGGGGCCCTATGTTGTTTGTATTAAAACTGTAAGTGTCTTCGAGCGATTTGTATCAATACACAAACGGTAGCATTCTGTACTATTTTATTTCTATTAATTGAATTGATTTCAGGAATTTACTTGGGATTCGGAAAACCCTTTTCAGAAATTGGTGCAGCAGAAGGATTTAATTGAGGGACAAGACTTCTTTTATTTCAATTAATTGAATACTATTATTGTCGTAAAGTGTTTTGGTTCCCAAATAAATCATAACATCAATCAGATGTTATTTGTAGTACAATTTAAATGCTCGAAGAGCAGAAGTGCCCTTCGTTTGACTCTGATTATTACTTACATTTCTTTATGGTACCTACATGTGCAACCACCATTTGAACTCAAACGTTAATCTAAACTTGAACCTAAACGACAATCTAAGCTTGATCCAAAACTTGAACGTAAACGTCAATCTAAACTTGAACCAACACTTGAACCTAAACGTCAATCCAAACTTGAACCTAAACATCAATCTAAACTTGATCCAAAACTTGAACGTAAACGTCAATCTAAACTTGAACCAACACTTGAACCTAAACGTCAATCCAAACTTGAACCTAAACATCAATCTAAACTTGATCCAAAACTTGAACGTAAACGTCAATCTAAACTTGAACCAACACTTGAACCTAAACGTCAATCCAAACTTGAACCTAAACATCAATCTAAACTTGATCCAAAACTTGAACGTAAACGTCAATCTAAACTTGAACCAACACTTGAACCTAAACGTCAATCCAAACTTGAACCTAAACATCAATCTAAACTTGATCCAAAACTTGAACGTAAACGTCAATCTAAACTTGAACCAACACTTGAACCTAAACGTCAATCCAAACTTGAACCAACACTTGAACCTAAACATCAATCTAAACTTGAACCAGCACTTGAACCTAAACATCAATCTAAACTTGAACCAGCACTTGAACCCAAATTAAAAGAAACTTGAACCAGCACTTGAACCCAAGTTAAAAGAAACTTGAACCAGCACTTGAACCCAAATTAAAAGAAACTTGAACCAGCACTTGAACCCAAATTAAAAGAAACTTGAACCAGCACTTGAACCCAAATTAAAAGAAACTTGAACCAGCACTTGAACCCAAACTAAAAGAAACTTGAACCAGCACTTGAACCCAAACTAAAAGAAACTTGAACCAGCACTTGAACCCAAATTAAAAGAAACTTGAACCAGCACTTGAACCCAAATTAGAAGAAACTTGAACCAGCACTTGAACCCAAATTAAAAGAAACTTGAACCAGCACTTGAACCCAAACTAAAAGAAACTTGAACCAGCACTTGAACCCAAACTAAAAGAAACTTGAACCAGCACTTGAACTCAAATTAAAAGAAAATTGAGCCCAAATTAAAAGAAACTTGAACCTAAAATTGAACCCACATTAGAAGAAGCTTGAACCTAAAATTAAACCCACATTAAAAGAAATTTGATCCGAAACCTGAACTCACATTAAAAGAAATTTCATCCTAAAATTGAACCCACATTAAAAGAAATTTGATCCGAAACCTGAACTCACATTAAAATAAATTTCATCCTAAATTTGAACCCACTTTACCATCAGCTTACTCGAAAGTCTTAAGGGAGACAGCAGCCATCACTGCCATTGTGGGCTAGATTTTACAAATCAGGCCATTTTTATCTTTTTTTTCCATCTTTTCCACTTTGTTCACCTTTTTCCACTTTAAATTCCAAAATTACCAATGCACGTTCAGTTTATTATTCGGCCAAATTAAAATGTCATGACTTACTTTATACTAGGGATAGGTAAAGACAGACATGTCCGACCAAAGAAGGTTTCATAAAGGCTGCTGACCGATTTTTCAGCCCAGAGAAGGAGTGTGGAAGATAGGCTGAATATTTTCCCGAAGGATGAGGGAAGGCTTCATAAAAATTTTATAAAATGGTAGGCGAAGGAAGGGCGGGTTATGTTATAAGTAGCCTTCGGGTGTATGTACGTATTAAAGGCTTCATGCGGATGATGTCTGATGCATAAACTACAAGGCAGAAGTGTGAACGTTGTTAAATAATTGCATGAACTTTCATTCATCACATTCTTATGGGCGATACTGTTGATCAAAACTACTTGGTTTTCAAAATTCATGCAGGTTTTGTTACCATTTCAATAATTTTGAAATAGATGAAGGCTCAAAATCAAGAAGGGTTATTTTTGGAGGAAAGTTGAATTCATTTCAACATTGAAGGAGGGGTGATGGAAGGCAAATAATTTTAAAGGCTTCATTTATTGGTAGGATTTCTTTAAATTATCCTTTGAAGGTGTGAAGGAAGGCATCTCTGTAAAGAACTAAATATTTATGATGCTGATGGCGGATTGATATCCCTTCAAAATCTTCCTACTTTTAATTTGTGCTTGGTTAGGTTAAAAATGGAAAACACTGACCACATCCAAGTTTATATTTTAATTGATTACACTGCTCGCAATTTTTATACTTTTACTACATAGATACGAACTCCTTTAACTCTTACATAACCCTAAAGCTGCCAGATCCCGAAAAGCAAAAGAGTAGGCTCTGGGATTTTATTTTAAGATTTATTCAGGTATGTAAAACACTCACTATAAATCAATTTCTTCGAAAATAGCCAATTTCTTTGAAATATTTCACGGTGTTTTACATATCTAAATAAATCTTAAAATAAAATCACAGTCTACTGTTTTGTTTTTCGGGATCTGGCAGCTTTAGGGTTATGTAAGAGTTAAAGGAGTTCGTATCTATGTAGTAAAAGTATAAAAATGGCGAGCAGTGTAATCAATTAAAATGTTAACTTAGATGTGATCATTTTTTCCATTTTTAACCTAACCAAGCACAAATTAAAAGTAGGAAGATTTCGATGGGATGTCAATCCGCCATCATCACCCTAATTATAGAGTTCTTTACATTTCCCTAGTATTAAGTTGTGATATTTTAATTTGGCCGAATTATAAGCTGACTGTGCGATGGTAATTTTGAAATATAAAGTGGAAAAGTTGGACAAAGTGGAAAAAGATGGATGGACAAAGTGGAAAAAGATGGATGGACAAAGTGGAAAAAGATGGATGGACAAAGTGGAAAAAGATGGATGGACAAAGTGGAAAAAGATGGATGGACAAAGTGGAAAAAGATGGATGGACAAAGTGGAAAAAGATGGATGGACAAAGTGGAAAAAGATGGATGGAAAAAGTGGAAAAAGATGGATGGACAAAGTGGAAAAAGATGGATGGACAAAGTGGAAAAAGATGGATGGAAAAAGTAGGAAAAAGTGGACAAAGGGGAAAAGATGAAAAAAGGTGGAAAAATGGAAATAGCCTGGATTAGTGCTGCAAGTGTTTCAGTTTGTTTCAAAAACTTCTTTTCATGTCAGTGTGCATACTGGAATGGAACGAATTTCAGGTTTCGTTTCATTTCGAAAAAATGTGTTTCATTTCGTTTCATTTTTTTCAATGAACTGAAACGGAACATAAAACGATTGTTTCAGGCGCACCCAATTATTAAAGTACCAATATTGTAAAAAAATGGGATAAAGGTTTTAGCAGTGGTATACTTTACATCGTATCCCTTTAAGCTTTGTGAGATACTATTAATTGTAGCTTCTTATAACTGATTAATAGTTCACGAAAAAAATCATATTATTTATGGATAATGATTTGCAGCTCTATACAGTATATCGTAACAAATTTCATCGGTACTTTCGTTGTCACTTGAGAAATAGATCAAACTGAAAAAAGGTTGAAGCTCTTGCTGGAAACAAAATGTTGACGACTGTCTTTTAATCCTGTTCTTTAGGCACATGGATTTTGTTCTTAGCTTGGTGGGGTGTTAACTACAATACATTTGGCTTGGTTCAGTTTTTCACTCCCTAAGGAACGAATTGAGTTTAAAATTATTTGTAGAAAATATATCCGACAAAATAAGAGCTTAAGAATGCCGAAGCTTGCGGTTCTGTTTATTTTGATAGCTAGCGATTGAATACGCGTAGCCAAAAATGCAGTAGTATTACACAAATCCCACGAGAAATTCCCTTTGAGAATATGAGATGCAGTGTGAAACGCTTGAAACGCGTTTCATTAGGGTGGTTTTGTTTTGTTTTAGAAGCCGAACTGAAACGTTCGTTTCGCCCTAAACTGAAAATGAAATGAAATTTTGGTGAAACAAACTGAAACGAAATGAAACAAAACGAAAATTTTCGTTTCAGAAACGAAACGGTTGCAGCACTAGCCTGGATTATAAAATCTAGCCCTGATTGTGACTGAGCCCGACAACCCCTGAGCCCTCTGCCCACATTGCATTGAATGAGCCTGCAAGTCCCCATTTTGAGCCTGCATTTTAATGAGGGAGCCTGCATTTCATTGAACCCCATGAGACATATGTGTTAGATCGCTAGAAAGCCCCTAAATAAATTTCCTATAAAAATTTTTGAAAAAATATTTTCAAAAATATGTTGTACTGTATATGTGACGTGTGCTGTCATAAACAACTGCTAAATTTGAAATCCGTCCAAAATTCTTTTTCAGTACATTTCCGCAACCCGAGTGACCATACAGTAAAAATTGAGCGAGATCAGTGAAACAAATTTTAGAAAATCTGGAAAGGAACTTACAACAAACAGGAGGGAACAGATCTTATCGCAGAATTCTGATTTATTGATCCTTCTTCGGTTTCCACGAAACTTGGTATACAGGCTGAATTCAGTGATTAAATCGCGAGTCTGAAAGAATTTTGACGCTCTCACGGGCTAATTCTGGAAGTCCAAAGATCACGTTCACCAGTATTATAATTTCTAATTAAATGATTTCTGTAAGAACCTACTGACACTCCTGCTCACTAAATGTTCCTGCTCTACGAGTTATTACTCTCTTTACAAAATTGTCCTCTTAAAATTTAGGAAATGTTATGGACTTTCTTGAGCTATTCGTAAGGAATATAAAGTACCCATAAAAACAAGCTGTCATTTCTACTGGTTATCAAAAGGAGGAAAAAAACATTTCGGTTTAAGTAGTTACGTACTAGCATAAATTGAGTCTATTTTTAACCTTTCCAGGTGGATAAGAAAGAGCATTCATTAAGCCGGGGAGGTCACCGTTCCCTGTAATCGATGAGTTGGAAGCATATAAATATGGATGTCTAATAGATAAATGCTGAAGCGTATGTTTGTAATCTCTTCGGAGAGGTTTTTGGGTGCTATTCAGGAATATTTACAACAAAAAATAAATTAACGAGAATATTAAGCATGAGTGAAATGCCGAAGACAATGATGGACAAGGTCCAGTGTTCGGCACACGAGTAGGGGCAATATGAGTCAGCAATCAGCTCTCATTGTCAGCTCCTTGGCCTATATACGAGTCACTATTCCAGGAAGGTATCCTTGATGAGCGGGAATGTTTATAAAAACGATCATACTTCCTGGTCTCCCACACAATGCCAGATGCATATTAAAGTGTACATCATCATACCCTCTGCAAGCATACCTGAATTGCAAGTATGCTTGAGCATGCTTCATTGTGACTATCTGCGGTACATACTTCGCGGCTGTATACTTCCAAATGTATCACACAGTGCTTCTGCAGAATACACATTGATCAGCTACACAATGCACACGCAACATTTTAACGGTCTCAGCCTCACGAATGCTTCTCAAAATGGCCATTTATTCAACGCACGCTTTGGTTGTGTAGTACAGTACTAATTTTTGTCTTACCCTCATCACGGTATACAACAATCATCTTCCCTTCAACTAATTGAGGAAAATATGGACTCAATACTTTCCCTTCAACTAATTGAGGAAAATATGGACTCAATACTTTCCCTTCAACTAATTGAGGAAAATATGGACTCAATACTTGATCTTCTCAAGCAAAATAACCATCTGGATCATCCTTCCCTAGTCATGCCATCCAATTCTGTTACCATTTCGCAACAATCCCGGGAGGTAAAGTATTAAAATAATTTAGAATCAATACAGTATCATCTTATCAACTCCCAGCGGAGCGACCTATTATACTAGATGGCACCAGACATGAGCAGTGTATGAAAATAATGTACACATTACTCTTTTAAGTTCCTAAATTATTGTTGTTATGTTAATAATTGTTGTTGTAAATGATAGTTGTAATGGAGGGTCTTTGGACTGAATTGAGGAATCGGGGTTCACTCTTAGTGGAAAGAGATTAATGTCAGCCAGTTAATATTATCTGTATAATAACAGGCATGCTCAGGATTTAACATTCTTTCCTACGCAGGTTAAAAGAAAACGACACTGCTGGTTCCGACAATGTTTGTTGTGAGATCAACCCTAGGAAAGCAATTCCCTCAGAATCGGTTGAAATTGCACTGGGTAAAAATATTGTGATAATCCACTGTTAAATTAAATTACTTCGCCTTCCACTTTTAAATCATTCTGACCAATCTCTTTCCTGATCTCAATTCATTTAAGGTATATATTTTCTAGCGGTTGAAGCAAAAGTCACGAATAAAAGTCTTCGTAGAAAATACGAGGACAAAGTCAATGCGGAAGGGTACAATCCATACCTTGATCAACTTATGGGACTCAAATCAACCCATCGGGTCATCCGCAGTATCCTGCAAGCATTTAGGAATGACTACGACTCCAACGGAGTGCGGATTACTTCCCCATTGGAGGTTTCTGTAGATAATACTTTGGCGGAAAACCTTGTGGAATAATCAGCTACCTGACGTGAGAGGTGGTCACAAATTCCATTGTATATGTGTAACAATTGTATACAATTTACTTTTATACGTGTAATAAAATTCTGAGTAATGAACAAATTGAATAAGTTGTTTTAGTAAGCTATCTTATTATTGCCAGTGAGTCTCTAAAAGTGCACTCATATATACCGTTGGAACGTATACTTACGTATACCACAGTCGAATATGCTCTCCAATGTACATCTTAGAAACATACCTAGGTATGAATTCAGGAGTTATGTTGCGGTACATTACATCATGCGTTTAGGAGGTACATGTGTGAAAGCAGAGACAGCGTGAATATAACTCATCGAGGCATGCCTATATGCCGCAAATCTTGCCGTTTGGTATACATTCACAGCACTCTCAGAGTTACACTTTTGGATCTGCATCCAGAAACGTGTGGGCTTCCAGTAAAAAAATTTCGAACTGCATGTTTTTCGTAGTTGCGAAATAGCGAGATTGTGAAACTGAAAGTGAAGTTAATAATAAATTCAATCCTGTGTTATCTGTGACCGGTGATGGTATTTTAAGGCAAACTTAAAATCCGAATCCATTACTTGGGAAATAAGGATTTGGATCTGACGAATTTGCAAGTTTTTTTGGACAGCTGTATAAGTTTTAATACAAATTATTTTTGGTTTTTTTTTTCACGTGTAAGGTCTTTTGAGGATCTGGACATTATCGGGTACCTTAACTGCCTACATTGGGCAATACAAACTGAATAAAAATGGTTCGGAAGCCAAAAGGTAAAACCAACAGTTTATTTCCACTCTATAAAAATACATAATTTCTTGCGGTATAAATTATGTATACGGGGAAATCATTCCTCTGGGGAATAAATAGTGTATGAAACCTTGATGTAACTTAAGTTTATGTGAAAGCAGGTAGAAATGCTGTCAGTGCTAATAATTGTGTGAATACTTACAGATGACATTTCACGGACCCTTCCCCATAGCCAGAGGACGGTGCTTGCTATAGGAGAAATCATTCAAACGCTACTTCAGCAGTCAAATGGCAAAGGTCAAGTTGAGAAACAAGAAACTCTCGCCCGCATGAAAGCTAAAATATGTTCGAAATATGGATTGGAGTCTTCCCCCCGCCTCACGGATATCATTGCAGCAGTTCCTATCGAACATCGCAAAGTTCTTTTACCCAAGTTGAGAGCCAAACCCGTTCGAACTGCAAGTGGTGTACGTGTTGACTTTTTGTACACAATTATTCCTGTTATTTCAATGGGTATTGGCGTTAACAATTTAGTTTCACTTATCTATGACGAGTAGCTAAAAGTTTATATTGAAATATTTCTAGATTGCGATAGTGGCAGTTATGTGCAAGCCTCACCGATGCCCCCATATTAGCATGACTGGGAATATATGCGTCTACTGTCCCGGTGGCCCTGATTCGGATTTTGAGTATTCAACACAGTCTTACACGGGCTACGAGCCCACGTCTATGAGAGCCATACGGGCTCGTTATAATCCGTACCTGCAAACCCGGCATCGAGTAGATCAGCTGAAACTTTTGGGCCATTCTGTGGACAAAGTTGAGTTCATTATTATGGGCGGAACATTCATGTCTCTTCCTGAAAACTACCGGGACTACTTTATTCGAAATCTTCATGATGCTCTTTCTGGTCACACGAGTAATAATGTTGCAGAGGCTGTTCACTATTCCGAGCGGTCCAGAACGAAATGTATTGGAATTACCATTGAAACTAGACCGGATTACTGTTTGAAACGGCATTTAAGTGATATGTTGCTGTATGGTTGTACCCGTTTGGAGATCGGAGTGCAAAGTGTGTACGAAGATGTGGCTAGGGATACAAATCGTGGACACACTGTCCGTGCTGTTTGCGAAAGTTTTGAATTAGCAAAGGAGTGTGGTTTCAAAGTTGTCACACATATGATGCCTGATTTACCCAATGTAGGACTCGAGAGAGATATTCTTCAATTTGAGGTAGGCATTTTGAATTGCTTTGAAAGTACTCTTACCGACGTCGGAGTAATGTTGTAATTAAGGGTTGTTTTAAATTTATAAAAGGAATTCTTCGAAAACCCCTTGTTCCGTCCAGATGGATTGAAAATATATCCAACTTTGGTTATTCGAGGCACGGGTCTCTACGAATTATGGAAGAAAGGAATCTATAAGAGTTACCCACCAAATACTCTAATCGATCTGGTATCTAAGATCCTCTCTTTAGTACCTCCATGGACAAGGGTATATCGTGTGCAAAGAGATATCCCCATGCCCCTCGTTACATCTGGAGTAGAACATGGTAATCTGAGAGAACTGGCTTTGGCAAGGATGAAAGATTTAGGCATGGAATGTCGAGATGTCAGAACTAGGGAAGTTGGCATTCAAGAAATTCATGAAAAAATACGGCCAGAAGATGTGAGTACAAAGTCTGAGTTCTATATTTTGTTCCAATATTTCTATTTAAATTAATTGGTGATACTTTTATTTCAGGTTGAACTTATCCGACGGGACTACTGGGCCAATAATGGTTGGGAAACGTTCCTGTCGTACGAAGACCCACAAAAAGACATTTTAATCGGCTTGCTTCGCCTCCGGAAGTGCACCAGCAGTTTCCGTCCGGAACTGAAAAAAGCTTCCATTGTAAGAGAGTTGCATGTCTACGGTTCTGTTGTTGCTGTAAGTGATAAAAATCCCAAAAATTTTCAACATCAAGGCTTTGGCACGTTGTTGATGGAAGAGGCGGAGAGAATCGCCAAGGATGAGCATGGAAGTGAAAAGATCAGCGTTATTTCTGGTGTTGGTACTAGAAATTATTACAGAAAGTTAGGGTATGAACTGGATGGAGTTTACATGAGCAAGACACTTTAAAAACGTCAATCGACTTGCAAAAATAAAATTAACGATTTTTATTTACTAATATCAAGTTTAGTTGACTATGCTAAAATGAATTCATTTGGGCAGATTACTGCGCAACGCTCATATTTAATCGTAGGTTCCGTAAGTAAATACTAGCTACACACGACTTTAAATTTGTGAAGTGGCATACTGAAGCCAATCGCAAAAAATATTTCGTGCTTGTAGATATATTAGAATGACAAATTCTTTGAAGCATAAAAATGAAATAATGGAGATCAAGATGGGTATCTCAAATACTCAAAGCTTAAAAACTTCGAGAATAGAGTGGGAATGTTGAAGAAGGTCAATGATTGCTTACAAAAATGCTAGACACAAGTTGGAGAATTAACGAAACACGGAAACACATTGAAATGTTTGAGATTGGAGAAAGAAAGAATATTGTAAAATGTAATCCAACATGGCATAAAATACCGACATCAGGAAACTGAGGAATGACTGTGGGGGAAGATTGGTTCCTTCTTTGAAAACAAATTAAAAGTTCAACAATGCTAGAGTTAAGTAAGTAGCTTGTTGTTGTTGGCTCGGAAAACAGGACAAATCTCAAAATCAGTATTTGTATCTCTACTGTTAGAATAACAAAATTCGGCGAATTTCGAGAACGCCAAATTTCTCAAAGGGTTAAATGTCAAGATAAGTGACGATCTTCCATCGCAGATGTGAATGATGAATCTATTCTTCTGGTATAAAGGAAAAAGCAAAGGATCGGAAGAGGAGACAATTAAAATGATTTCAACAGTTCTCTCAATCAATGGTGTTGCACACATTGTCAACTGAAAATAAAGTTTTCGTAAAAACTAAAATCAATTGCTGTGCCTGCTCCTCTTAGCTGTATGTATATGTACTTACAACATGTAATTTTGACCTTGTATTCATATATTGGGATTTAAACTTGACTTATCCTTACTTGCAAAACTCAAAATGAACATTTCTTTTTATACTTAATTAATTTAAATGCCAATATTTATCTGAAAGTTAGTTCTCAGAAGAGGTTTCGCCTATTGGTACACATACGAAATTACTTCTATTAATGCTGAGAAAGAAATAAGCAATACAAAAGGCCGTATGAAAGTTGGACTTATTATTGTAGTGAGAATTGAATTCAGTTATGCATTTCTTCCTAAATACAACTGGTTTAGTTGTCATATTTGAAAAATCGCAACTAACGAATGTTGTAACTATCTTGTCACATTAATACAAAGTTAAATTGTAAATATTAAGGTTCTATTTGATTGCGCTCTTGGTTTAACACGCAGATGCCAAAGTTTAGTAATTATGGGAGACACATGAATATGCAAATAGGAACTTTGCAGCGTATTTACAATGATGTCATAAGTCCGAGCCAAAGTGTGCAATTTATACGGAAACCTGCTGATTAACAAATCCCATGATCAAAACTTACTATTGTGCAACGGAAACTTTTCTCCTGACTCTAATGGTAACTTTAATTAACAAAAAGAAATGAAATTGTGGGAGCATATAAAGACAAGAAAGAATGAAGAAGATCTGTTCCCTCCTGTTTGTTGTAAGTTCCTTTCCAGATTTTCTAAAATTTGTTTCATTGATCTCGCTCAATTTTTACTGTATGGTCACTGGGGTCGCGGAAATGTACTAAAAATGAATTTTGGAACGGATTTCAAATTTAGCAGTTGTTTATGCGACAGCACATGGCTTCAGCATTTATCGTCTGCTTATCTATTAGACATCCATATTTATATGCTTCCAACGTTCCAACTCATCGATTACAGGGAACGGTGACCTCCCCAGCTTAATGAATGCTCTTTCTTATCCACCTGGAAAGGTTAAAAATAGACTCAATTTATGCTAGTAAAAAAAAAAAAAAAAAAAAATCTCTTTATTGTCTTTAAGTACACATACTATGACAATCTTACAATTCATTGTTTACATTGCATGTTAATTGGGGGATGGGACGCAGCCCAATAATCTTAACCTAATTTGCTTAAACTATGGAGGAGAGAGAGCAAGGTAACATAGAAGGAGATAATATCCCACGACGAACTGTGGGTGCACTGTCAAGCTATGGCAGGGACACCACTATCCCAATGGCTCGGTAAATCCACTCACGTTGAAGTGAGCGTTGGGTGTGTGCTAACTAGCAGTACATCCCACAGAACCCAACATCTATCTCTCTCTTTCCCTCACCTCCGCGACAGCAGGGGCACTGGGCTTTGAAGCCATTCCTCAGCGATGGTAGTTGAGTACATTCAGTGCTGGACTACTCCTGCTGCCCCAATTTATGCTAGTACGTAACTACTTAAACCGAAATGTTTTTTTCCTCCTTTTGATAACCAGTAGAAATGACAGCTTGTTTTTATGGGTACTTTATTTTCTTTACGAATAGCTCAAGAAAGTCCATAATTTTAACAGGACAATTTTGTAAAGAGAGTAATAACTCGTAGAGCAGGAACATTTAGTGAGCAGGAGTGTCAGTAGGTTCTTGCAGAAATCATTTAATTAGAAATTATAATTTATAATACTGGTGAACGTCATCTTTGGACTTCCAGAATTAGACCGTGAGAGCGTCAAAATTCTTTCAGACTCGCGATTTAATCACTGAATTCAGCCTGTATACCAAGTTTCGTGGAAACCGAAGAAGGATCAATAAATCAGAATTCTGCGATAAGATTTGTTCCCTCCTGTTTGTTGTAAGTTCCTTTCCAGATTTTCTAAAATTTGTTTCACTGATCTCGCTCAATTTTTACTGTATGGTCACTGGGGTCGCGGAAATGTACTAAAAAAGAATTTTGGACGGATTTCAAATTTAGCAGTTGTTTATGACAGCACACGTCACATATACAGTACAACATATTTTTGAAAATATTTTTTCAGAAATTTTTATAGGACATTTATTAAGGGGCTTTCTAGCGAGCTAACACATATATGTCTCATGGGGTTCAATGAAATCCAGGCTCCCTCATTAAAATGCGGTCTCAAAATGGGGACTTGCAGGCTCATTCAATGTAATGTGGGCAGAGGGCTCAGGGGTTGTCGGGCTCAGTCACAATCAGGCCTAGATTTTATAATCCAGGCTATTTCCATTTTTCCACCTTTTTTTTCATCTTTTCCCCTTTGTCCACCTTTTCCTACATTGTCCATCCATCTTTTTCCACTTTGTCCAACTTTTCCACTTTAAATTTCAAAATTACCATCGCACATTCAGCTTATAATTCGGCCAAATTAAAATATCACAACTTAATACTAGGGAAATGTAAATAACTATATAATTAGGGTGCTGATGGCGGATTGACATCCCTTCGAAATCTTCCTGCTTTTAATTTGTGCTTGGTTAGGTTAAAATGGAAAAAACTGATCACATCTAAGTTAACATTTTAATTGATTACACTGCTCGCCATTTTTATACTTTTACTACATAGATACGAACTCCTTTAACTCTTACATAACCCTAAATAGCTGCCAGATCCCGAAAAACAAAACAGTAGACTCTGTGATTTTATTTTAAGATTTATTCAGGTATGTAAAACACCGTGAAATATTTCAAAGAAATTGGCTATTTTCGAAAAAAATTATTTATAGTGAGTGTTTTACATACCTGAATAAATCTTAAAATAAAATCCCAGAGCCTACTCTTTTGCTTTTCGGGATCTGGCAACTTTATGGTTAGGTAATGGCTAAAAGAGTTCATATCTATGTAGTAAAATTATAAAAATGGCGAGCAGTGTAATCAATTAAAATATAAACTTGGATGTGATCAGTGTTTTCCATTTTTAACCTAACCAAGCACAAATTAAAAGTAGGAAGATTTCGAAGGGATATCAATCCGCCATCAGCATCATAAATATTTAGTTCTTTACAGAGATGCCTTCCTTCACACCTTCAAAGGATCATTTAAAGAAATCCTACCAATAAATGAAGCCTTTAAAATTATTTGCCTTCCATCACCCCTCCTTCAATGTTGAAATGAATTCACCTTTCCTCCAAAAATAACCCTTCTTGATTTTGAGCCTTCATCTATTTCAAAATTATTGAAATGGTAACAAAACCTGCATGAATTTTGAAACGAAGTAGTTTTGATCAATAGTATCGTCACATATGAATGTGATGAATGAAAGTTCATGCAATTATTTACCAACGTTCGCACTGCTGCCTTGTATTTTATGCATCAACCATCATTGACATGAAGCCTTAAATACATCCGAAGGGTAATTTTAACCCACCCTTCCTTCGTCTACCATTTTTGATAAATATTATGAAGCCTTCCCTCAACCTTCGGGAAAAAATTGAATTCCTTCTCTGGGTTGAAAAATCGGTATGCCGCCTTCAATGAAGCCTTCTTTGAAGGCTGGACATGTCTGGTTTAGACAAGAAACCGACCAAAGTCGGTAGCCAATTCGAAGGAATCGTTCTGATTATTACACGTATCTCTTTCAATAACAAAATCATCTATTCACATTAAGGACAACAATTTTACACAATCCCTTAGAGATCTTAGCTTGCACCGAACAAACAGAAATCCTGATAATTACCACCAAACATCAGTTGATTGATGCCGGAGGAATTGCACTTATTTTGTAAGATAAGTTGTGATAAAAATGCTGCCCTAAATTGAAACTTTCAGAGAGGCTATTAATTTCATGGGTTATCCCACATATCAGGCTATTACGTGTGCAAAATAAATTATATGATTATTTATTTCCCGAAATTTTGCAATAGTCCACAATGCCCTCCATGTCCTTTTCCTTGCATATCCTACAACCAAGAGTATTTTAAGTAACGTATCTGTTTATGACTTGGAAATAGATCCCAGATTATTAGGGTAAAAATACTTCTTTCTTTTGGTTGAACTCTGCTACCGATGTTTTCAGCCTACTGATTCTAAGTTATTATGCAATGCAATCCCAGTAAACCTTTCACTGCGTATTCTTTCCATTCACTGAAAGTACGAAAGGTATACCTGAGTCAAAGGTTTGTGCCGTGAAGTATGAAGGCATTGATGATCAACAGACACCAGATAATCTTTAGCCAAACGTATTCATAAAGAGGCTTTATTTCGACTTTGATGAATCATTAGTAACCCAAAAATTAACAATTACAAGGTTCACTTCTTCTTGGGTGCAGCCTTCTTCACCTTCTTGATCCGTCCGTATTTTGACTTGGGGGGAACTAAACCTCCCTTCTTCTTAGCGTTCAATAGCAAGGAGAGATATGTGTTTCTCCTCAGCTTATTCCTGGTACGACGGGCTTTCTGCAGTTTGAATCTCTCAAAATCTGAAAGATTTGCTCTCTGCAAGTTAAACAAGTCATTACATTACTGAACCACCCCAACCTTTCACTCCAACATTCATATAAAAGTAAAATATATCAGCTAGCAAAATGGCTTCATATGTCGATCAGACGGCAATTCCTATCAAAGGTTCATCATTATAATCTCCCCCCACTCACAATCCCCAAATCCAAGACAAATCACACTTACGGTGGCACGAGCTTGAACGCGACCCGCC
This sequence comes from Allacma fusca, assembly GCA_947179485.1. Lineage (NCBI taxonomy): Eukaryota > Metazoa > Arthropoda > Collembola > Symphypleona > Sminthuridae > Allacma > Allacma fusca. The sequence goes on along the minus strand of OX359247.1, from coordinate 32,938,243 downwards.
CAACTGGAATTCTTCCATTTCTCATCAATTTTATTATCCGCCCATGATTTCCGAATAACTCTAGATGGGGCAGTAAAAGGGAATTTCAATCCCAATCTCGTCAAATGTAATTTCTTGATCGAGATTTCCTGGCGTGCGACTCCGGTTAAAGGGCCATCCACCAGTACCTAAAGAGCAATAATTATATATTAATCCCATTACCCTCAAACTCCATCAGCCCCCATCCTCAAATTCCATAATCCTCAATAAATAAATCCACTTTAAATTTTTCCTCTCCTACGTCACATTACACTAGTCCTGTTTCACTTATTAAACATCGCTCAACTTTACCACGCCGGTCATGCCTACACACTATCCACAACATAAATATTATAATACTAAATCTACATCTACCACTACTACCCTCTCATATCCTTTTAAACTAATTCTTATAAATAAAAATATTCCTAATCACAAATACTTACCCGGTTAGAATCAATAATGTTGACAATAGCTACTAATTTCCCTTCGAGCTCGCCTTCAGCTACGTAAGCAATACGGCCAGCTTCTACAAACTTTTGGAAAGCCTGTGGAACAAAAACAACTCATTTAATCACAAATTCACTACTTCTTTAAATAATACCCCTTTCAATAATCAATTTAATGCAATGTTAAAACTAAAATTTGCTACTTTAAACTTCAAAATTTCAACAGAACTCTCTTACCATGATGAAGTCACTCTCTACAGTCCCACACTCTCGAAAGGAGTCTCTCTCATGTGCCGTGTGTGCTTCTTCCACTGCCGTGTGGCGAGTAATGGCCGCTGTGAGGAGCGCCAGCTTCAAATCACACTACCTCATGCAAACTTTCAAAATGGGCCAATAGGGAGCAGCACTGGGGTGTGGAACACACTCCACAGTTTAAACGTACGCTGTATAGCTTGGAACGGCAACATTGGAAAGACTCAAGACCATATGTACGTAGCATTGTTTCTTATGGGACGGGAGAGCTCTGGCATGCTCCATATTCAACAGAGCACACACACACACCTCACTCACGCCGTTTGAGCAGCAGTCACTCTTCACCAGAGAGGGTAAGGTTGAATACCTAAAAGGAACTGTGGTTGGACCAAATCGAAAATGCAGATTTTTGTGAAAACCCTCACGGGGAAGACTATCACCCTTGAGGTAGAGCCTTCGGATACTATCGAAAATGTCAAGGCTAAAATCCAGGATAAGGAAGGAATCCCCCCGGACCAGCAACGTCTGATCTTTGCCGGTAAACAGTTGGAAGATGGAAGGACATTGTCGGATTACAACATTCAGAAGGGTGAGTACTACACAAAATTCCAATAATCAATTTGTAAGAAATAGAAGTCATTATTAAAAGGTCATTTGGTTTGAGTGGAAACATCTGTTATTGGGTAGAAATGTTAAATGAAATCATTAATAGGGGGTAAGAAGTGGTTATAGCGAATGCTCATAAAGGTCGGAGTTGAAGCGTGATGACTGGGAAGAGAAGTTAATAAGAGGTTATGTATAGATGGCGAATAATGTAATGAATAAGGAGGAGAAATTAAGAGTGTGATGGAATTTGAATTTGTATTTAAATTTGTTGGTTAAAATTATTGCAGAGTCCACCCTTCATTTGGTACTCCGTCTTCGTGGAGGAGTTATCGAGCCCACTTTGAGGATTTTGGCAATGAAATACAACTGCGATAAGATGATCTGCCGTAAGTGCTACGCTCGTCTTCATCCTAGGGCTACCAACTGCCGTAAGAAGAAGTGTGGACACACGAACAACATCCGTCCCAAGAAGAAGTTGAAGTAGAGCGTTTATCTTAGCGGGGTTCTATGTCTTTTGGCTTGTCAGAGGATGGAATTGAATCAATTGAATAAACGGTCTTTTCTGTAAAATGTTAGATATGCTGTGAGAGTCCTGGAGTATTCATTTGGCAATTTGTGAGGAGCATTATATTATGTAGTGTGTGAAGATGCAATTTTTCCATGACCGTAACTTTAAGAGGGAGGATTTTGGGGAGGGGGTGTAGGGACATGAATTTTAACCGAGTTTTACAAGAGGGGCTTTCCATAGATTGCAGACATCATATGACATTTATTTCCTTAAAAGAAACGAACTAAGTACAGTTTTGTATGCATTAGGCACAATAGTTCCCTCAAGAATTGCAGGAACAACTGGAGAGTGAGGTGCAAGCTTTAAAAAATATCCAATGATTAGAGCCACTTAAATTTTGAATGTGCAAAGGTGAAAAGGTGTGTTCAGTTGCATTTTGTTCAAATATTAGGATCAGAGAGAGGATGGGATATACTATCTTCATTGAACTGGAGATCTGTCTAGTGCTATCACATTGTTTTCGTTTTGTATGCATGTCTTTGGGATTCAGTTCTTATACACATTTTAGGCTCTTGCATTGTCAAGTTCCACTATGTGATTGTAATTAGTCAGCCAAATCAGACCGAATTTAATTTTTTTTTCAGAGACAGTTGTTGCAGTCAGTAGCGAACATGTAGAACACTTTGTACATACTATTACTTCTTGTCCCATGTTTTATTAACAATAAATTCCAGTGCAAATGAAATCGCAGATACCATCAAGAGTATCAAAAGCATGTAAAATATTAAAATGACGTCGGAACGAAATACTGAGAGGGGACGCACTGTTGTGTCAGTGTCATCAATCTTGTTGTTAGGATTGAGCAAAAATGAATTGTGCTGAAGCAAATTCCATTTGTTCCAAAACCAGTACAGACCAGAACTCATTAGAGTTTTCATTAGATCAAGAACTTTCTGTTGATTAGGGTGCATACCGCCAATGAAGTATAACCCCTTCGCATGACCCGAAAATAACGGGCCTGATATCTTTTTGTAAGCAAACTTCCAGGAACTTGTTTGCATTATCTTTTTAAATAAATTCCAGTACAGTTCAAGTTTGGATTTAGGAACAACAAATATAAAGTCACTATTTATTTGTTTATCCAGCAAATTATTCAATTCAAACTCAGAAGTATACGTTATTCGGTCAAGTAAATGCTGGGCAATAGTGATGACACTCTTATATTTTCTCCTTTCTTTAATTTTTCCGATTCATTTTTCAATTGCAAGTAGATTGTCTTGTACTAATAACTGTAAAAACAAATAGAATTCACATTCGCTTTTATCGATTACGTTTATTTCGTGCATACTTTCTCGCTTGCATAAATGGTGAACCCAAATAAATTCTTCTTCCGGATGTTTAAGTTTAAACACAATTTGGGTGGTGTTACCCAATTCCATCCATTTCCTCTTGCTAACAAAATTAAATACCTTGAAGTCATTCATGTCCTCAATCTTTTCCCAGGTTGTTAAATAGGGAAAACGTACGGAAAAATCTGACTTGACGACACCCTTGTAACCATTAGATAGAATTATTGATGTTACTAACCATAATCCACAAAATACGTGTACAAGTCTTGTTCCAACGATGCTCTTAACTTTAAAGGGCACATCTCCAGGACACTGATCTATGAGGATAGCCGTTAACCAAGCCAGAGTGGATGCAGATGTGCTGGGAGATAGATTTGTGTCTAACAATGGCAGAGAAACGGCGAGACTCAAGCAAATGACCACCAGAGGGAGCCATACATTCCACTGAAATGGCGTTGCGAAGATCTCGAAGGAAGTTCTGGCTTCCCGAATGCCGCTAGGAGTGATGAAATAAAATTCATATTCAAACCCTGTAGGAATTAAAGCTATCACTTCCTTAAAGTTTTCGTTGCATGTTGCCCTACTGTTTTCGGTAATCTGGGGTGTATAATAATAGTCACCTATGCTGTAGTTGTTCCCTGAGAATAGGAATGCTATCATGGCTTCCTCGTCATCAATAGGATTATAGCGATCAAATGGGGATGATAGAAACGTTTTTCCTGATAACTGAACCCTCTCAGCAGTCAGATATATCTCCCAGTTCTTAAAATTTTCTTTCACGAGAACATCGAAGGTTTGCATGATTTCTCGGTAGCATGTACTTCCACTTTTTACGGGGCATTTGAAATACCAGTATGAGGATTCCTCGGGAGAGCGACAATGAGAACAGTAGAAATATCCGGATTGGATTTTAAACGTAGTGGGAGTGGTGCCTGAAGGTTCATACTGTATATCTGGTATTTTACTGTATAACAGAACCACGTTGACTATCGAGGATCTTCCATGAGGACAAAGTGAATGGTAGTCGCCATTGTCTAAAATCCGGATTTTAAAACTGGACGCATACAGAAGAGAAATGCAATATAATGGGTTTAAATGAAATATTTTATGTTGTTGCGTGGATTTTAACTGCATTTCAGTCTCATCCGTTACTTCGTAGTAAGCATCGGGTTCTTCAACAAAACTTGTCATGGATAATATAAACATAGCTGCACACATTATCGATCTGAAGCGTTCCAATGTTGTTTTTTCTGGTTTGACAAAATGCGGATCAGCAACATTAATGTAAGCGAATGGTATTGTCACATCCGATAATTCCAGGATATTGTCTAATTTCACAAGAGTAATGGCGCAATTTTGGAATTCGTTTATTAAAGGGTTCAGATTTACGTAAGATGCATTTAGAAACGAAAGACTAGGTTTCGCTGCCATTATTTGATATTTAAGAGGTTATATCAGGTCAGAGATGCTTGCAAGTATCAGGTAGTACCTGAAAAATACCCGTCGGGTCGGGTTCGGGTCGGGTTCGGGTTAGTTAAAATAAAGTACCCGATTCTCGGGTGGAGTGCGGGTAGTTGCAAGATCCGCACCTGAAAATTCAGGTCGGGTTACCGTCAAGTTCGGGTAAAAATAAAATACCTGAACACTTTATCGGGTTCAAGTTCGGGTCAAACTTCACGTGAATGAAACCTTCCATTCTGCATGCAATATTTCTAAGGGCACTTAGTTGGGAAGAATAGGGTGGTAGGGGTCGGATTTTTGTGGGAAGATGGGAATATTCTTGACAGGGAAAAATATTTCTGAACAAAAATCTCAAAAGGAAGGGATTGTTTTGAGAACAGGGATTTTTAAATTCGTTGACTTTATTTTGGCAGGGATTTTCTAATTTGTCTTTGGCTTAATTTGGCTTGTTTTAGGAAAATTTGTTGTAAAAACAGGGATTTTTAGATTTGGTTAAACTTATTTGACGTCTTGTAGGGATATTATTTTTGCCAACAGTGATTTTTTAAATCGTTGAGGACCTTCCTTCTGTGACATAAGATTCAGCAGGAAAGTTCAGAAAGGATCCTCCAGGAAGATTTACGAAAATCCAATCCCTGCAGTGAAGTCAAATACTGAAGTGTTTAGCAAACCGTCAACCAGGCTTGTGTGGTAATTATCGATGAGAGTTCAACGGTTTTTTATTTGATGGTTAGAAGCAAGTAATAATTTATATGTAATTATCATGAACTTTAAGTGTTTAAATAGAAACTAAGTTTTCAACATGAGTGAAAAAGTAGCCGAAGCCATTAAAGAATTAAATCAAAGTCAAGATGACTGAGGACAAGGCCATAAGCAGTGAAGAAATCAGGAGCGTACAACCATTTCACTTACTGTGGTGAGACTGATAAATTCACCTGTATTTTTAGTCTGTTTACTCAAATTTTTAGAGCTATCAATAATATTAACATTCAGTCGCTTGAAATACCTGAAAATCAAGTGCGGGTTCAGGTTCGGGTCAAGTTCGGGTCGGGTTTACATCAGATCCGAACTTCAGGTAATTTTTCAGGTACGGGTATTCTAGTTATACCCGACGAAAAATACCTGACAAGTAAAGTATTTGCCCGGATCCGACTGAGCAAGTTCGGGTCGAAGAAAATTTTGACCTGAAATTTCAGGTACGGGTTGGGTTCAGGTGCGGATCCTGATTTTTTGATACCTGAAAGCAGCTCTGTATCAGGTCAATTACATTTAATTTGTATGGCTTGTTTTTGAGCTGTACAAATTCTGCTGGTTATGTGTTTGCTTTCAATACAACCTAAACCCTATTTCAGTATTTTAGCATGCTGCCTGTAGGATATAACTTTGGTCTGGATAAGAGTTCAAATAGAATAGTACCCCAAATGTGAGTACCGGCAACACAATCAGGACCCCACAACTTAAGAAAATTCAAATACTGCTAAATTGGTAGGACCTCCCACTTAAGAAAAAATTATAGATTGTTACTCTCCCTGCATTCAATCCAGTTGATAGCATCCACCAGTTCATGTATTTATATGCACAATTAAATCCTACTTGAAACAATTTTTTATACAAATTCTACTAAAATGTATTGACAGGTAAGGTGGACGAAACTGAAGAACACCGGTTGTTCTCTAAAAAATTACTGCTTTTCAACTCTTTCAAATCGGGTTACTTCTTTTTCTCTCATTGCTGTTCATGATTTAACAAAACAACTATTTTACTTTCAGTTGACATATCATTTACTGGTACTTTTGATCGATCCACACAACAAAACGGAAGGATTGGCAGGGATGAAGAAAACAATAAATTATCATAAACCGAAAAATAAACAAAGAATTTGTGTAAGTACTCTAAAAAAAGTTTTGAAGTTTCTACTTTTCTACCTTGGTATTTACTTTGTAAACAATCATGCACATACATATGTATCGTTGATGACGAGACAAAAAGTTCTACATGACATTTCGACTAAAAGCAAAATGTTCTACATGACATTTCGACTAATAGCAAAATGAACTAGATTCAAGTCTCTTTAAGAGTAGCATGGACTACATACGATTAATTATCTCTAAAAGCTAAATGATCGACGTGTTTTCTGTTTCTGCATTTGGACACAAGTGTAGAAATTATTTAAGTTTATAATTCAACACTTGTTCCCAAGTGCACCCCATGGGTGGATTTAAAGGCCCAGCGTGGATAAAAAGTTTAGAGTCAGGGTAAAAAAAAGTTAATGAAGACCCTCAGATTCAGATACCGAAAGGCCCATAAATTCATTTTGAGTTTTATGTTCAGGGTAAAAATTATTTTATTAATCTAGCCTTAATCTAACCTAGCTCAGACCAGCCCAATGGTCTGGTCCAGTTTTTCTAACCGGACCAGACCAAGACCATGGTCCAGAAAACCATAGAGTGCAATTAAACAATCACATTTTATCTAGCGAAAGTCTCCCAAGCAGCACCGTAACAAGAGAAACGTTCAATACTGACAAATAAATGGTCAAATAATTTTCGTTTGCACATTAACGCAAAATTGCCAGGAAAGTTGCGTTCTTACATATGGAAAATTTAACGTAAATGCTTTTACGAAAATTTGTCGCAACTTGTGTCACCAAAATTACACGCACCATAGAATCAGCATGTATGCCATGCGCAAACCTGACGCGGGGTGCTATTATTTTGACAATAGGTTACCCTAGTGGATCAAACTGGCATTAATCCTCGTGGTCTCCAACTGTAATTCTGCAATGTAAGCGTTCATTAAATTATTGTTCTATTGTGCTTCGACTGTTTGTCTGCTGACCGTATAAAAAATTCCATGCAATTAAAAATACTAATTGTAATTTGTCATATAAAGTCCTAGGTAAGTTTATACTAATATCGTTTGTCAAATACGAGTAATACTACTACTATGGGTAAATATAGTGCCAGGCATTACAGGCGGATAGAATTGGTTAAAAAACAAGATTGGTCAAGTCTGGTAGAAATTAAAAATAATAATTCAATTGATTTAATTTGTGATGCATCCACCAGTGACTGTGACATACGTGAATTAAACGTGACTAATTCTCCGGTAAAATCATTTCCAACCATATCGTATCGGCCAGCAAACTGTGGTGAAAATCAACAGCAAGCGTTAATTCGGTGGGCAATTGAAGAAAATATTACCCACTGTGCACTGAAAAAATTATTATTTATTTTGAATAAATATCCCCAAAATAATAATTTACCACTCGATCCTCGAACATTATTGAAGACCCCACGCAATCTGGAAGTGATTAAAATACACCCTGGAGAATACATACATTTTGGTTTAGAAAGACAATTAAAATATTTTCTGGCCTCTTCAAGTGAATACAACGAACTTATTCTCGATGTTAGTGTAGACGGATTTCCCTTAACAAAATCATCGAATAGTCAAGTCTGGCCTGTTCAAGTTCGAATAGTAAATTTTCCAAAACAAAATCCTGTAGTTATTGGGTTGTACCACGGATATTCGAAGCCATCTGATGTAAACGAATTTTTAAAATTATTAATCGAAGAATTCAAAACTTTAAGCTGCGAAACCCACCTTCAGAATAATAATTATGTTTTGAAAATTAGAGCCATTATAGCTGATGCCCCTGCAAGGGCTTTTTTAACAAATACTGTTAATCACAATGGATACAATGCATGCGGTAAGTGTCGGCAAAAAGGATTTTATTTCAAAAACCGAATCGTGTTTGAAAGCGAGACTGGTGAAGCAAGAAGTGACGAATCTCTGAGAACATACCAGCATGAAAATCATCACAACGGCAGAAGTATACTCCATGAAATTAACCTAGGGTTTGTTACGCAGATTCCATACGAATATATGCATTTAGTTCTTCTGGGAGTAACTAAAAAATTGCTCACACTGTGGTCACATAATAAGTCCTTGAAAGGGCGGTTAAGCCGCAGTCAGCTCATTAAAATTTCGTCCCAATTAGTAAAAATTCGGAAATATGTTACCAGCGATTTTGTGAGAAAGCCTAGACCTTTAGCTGAACTTGGAAGGTGGAAGTGCACAGAGCTTCGCTTATTTTTGCTGTACTTATCTCCAGTAGTTCTCAAGCCAATATTGCCTACGTAATACTTCGACCACTTTATGTGCTTCCAAGCTGCAATATACATTTTGTGTCATAAAAAATTACTTGTGGAGTATCTTGATTATACTCAAACTTTGTTGAAATATTTTGTGGGTGAATTTCAAAAATTTTATGGGCAAGAAACTTTATCATTCAATGTCCACGGACTGTTACACTTACCAGAAGATTGCAAAAGGTTTGGGACTTTAGATGAGTTTAGTGCCTTTCCCTACGAAAATAATCTCCAGCAAATTAAAAAAATGGTTCGAGGACATAATAAACCACTTCAACAAATTGGAAAACGTTTAATGGAACTCAATTCAGTGGCTCATAAGAATCCAACTCCCCAACTCCAAAATTCTCTTTCAAAAAATGGTTGTTGGGTCAATTTTGCAAACTTTCGTCTCTCAGCTTCCCCTCCTAATAACATATGCCGCACTAAACAGGGAACAATTTTTATGATTTCTTCGTTTTTTAATTCCAACAATGATGGCGTGTATTTTAAATGCAAAGAATTTAAAGAAACTCAGCCATTTTTTAATCGACCGTGCAAATCTGAATTGCTTGGAATTTATAAACTTAATAATGACAAATTCTGCCATAAAATTTTATCGTGTGATCAAGTTTCCTCTAAAATCATGCTACTCCCCTACAAGAACATTTTTTTAATTGCAGTCCCTGTTTTGCACACTCAAGCGAATTAAACCACAATGAAATATGTAGTAGTTCGATTTCTGAATAATTCCATGGAAGCTGTTCCTGAGGTTTGGGTAAATGCGGGAAGAACTTCTTGTCGGTGGCCTGGAAATAAGGGAAAGACGTTTCTAACATCTTCCATTAGCAGATGCAAGGATCCAGGAGATGATTGGGAGACATTGTTAATTACAAATTGCTTTGGTCCTTATGGTACGTTAGTTTCGTTGAAAATCATTTTAACCGAATAAGGTAAGCATATTTATTTGTGTATTGTATATATGTAGATACGCTGCTGCAGGCACGGGAGAGATTGAAGAAGAAGTTGGAGAATTTAGACGCAGTCACTACTGACGCTGACGCTCCACGTAAGCGCAAATTACCAGAAAAATATTCCCAAGCTGGTGTTCAACTTTCCAGGAAGACGACAAAAATTGCATTAACTTCAAGTAGCGTACCCAAGAAGCTTTCTTCCAATTATCCGCCACAGCCACATTCTGTCGCACCCAGTTCTGTTCCTACTCTAGTTTTGCCGGTTGACTCGGAAAATGTTGCTGAAGCTCAAGTGAGTCGTCGTCAACTTCGAGAATGTGAAAACATTACACAAAGTTCAGGAAGTATTTCTACTTCAGCGTCAGGAAACAATTGTGTAGCTAACGAACGAGATACTTTACGGCAGGGTATTTAAAAAATAGCTCAATATATGTTTTAAAATAATTCTATTCGAATAGCTACATAAGTGTACTAAATAATTATGATATGCTAATAATAATGCTATGCGATTTTAGAAACGTATGTGAAACCATATTTCTTTAATTAACAGACCTGTTTCAGGCCAACGTAATTTCCTTGCTATCTGTCACCAAAATGCGTTTGCAACATGTTGAAGACACTCAGGAACTTATTTTGGAACAGCTTAAAAATTCCAAGTGGATGTCCGTCAACCCATCGACCATTAAACTTCCCATTACTTCAGTGGCGGCTTTTCAAGAGTTGGAGCAAAACATTACCAAAGTAGAAGTTTACAATGAACTGGTAAGCATTCATAACTTTATCATCAACTTAACATCAGGGAGATAAATTTCCTTAGTTAAGCCAGGGGTCTTATTTTTGTAAATACCCTGTATTTCTCAATTTCCCTGCTGAATTTTTTAACGATCTAAAAAATCCGTGCTGAAAACAACGACGATTTTCAAAATCTCTGTTGACATCAATAATTTCCCTACAAGAAACAATCAACAAATTACTGCCAACTAATGTAAACCAGTTTAAAAATCCCTCTTAACAAATTTCCCTGAATCCCGAAACAAATTTTAAAATCCCACCCCAAAAAGGCTAGCAAATTAAAAAATACCTGTTTGCAAAAAAAATCACTTCCCTTTTAAATTTTCCCTGGCAGAAAAAATTTTCCCCTGGGATGATTATTCCCGTCTTTTCAAAAAACAGTTGAATTCATGTGCTTATACATTTACAATTTTTTATTTTAGGCGAATAAACTTGACTGGGTTGGAGGAAACGATGTTCGGGACTGTACGTTTAATACTATGAGTAAATTGATGTCGGATGAAGTAGCTTCAGTAGTTAATTGGAAAGGTCGAAATAACAAGATGGCGTTTGGTTCTATGGAAACTAGCAGCGTTGTAACAAGTATTTTAGAATTTTTTAGCTCGTAAAATACTGAATGCAAAAATATTACATTACTTATAATGCGAATGATTCCAATTCAAAATTATTTTACATTTTTATATTGTGTGCACTTCTTTTTTGGAAAGAAAAAGGGAACCATGGTCAAAGTCCATTCTGCAATTAAGGATTGGTTGAAAGCAGCCCCGACTAGATTGAAAAAGTAGGATTAATACAACATCATATCATAACATAACTTACCAGGCAATATACTGTGTGAATATTTTAATACTGCAAACTCTTATATTATTTGATTTATAATATACTATAATATACTTATATTTCTTATAATATATTTTACATAATTACAATTATATAAAATAATTGTGAAATAACAAAATTAATTTTACAAATATTTTAAATTTTGTGTTACTTAAATTAACAAATTAAATTTTTATTTTTGAATACATAATAATAAATATTGCCCCTTATTCTTGTGGTTAATAACAATAATAACAATTATATTTATTGAATTAACTATAGCACGCTTTGAGATAATGTTATCATTGTTAATTCTTTTATATGTACTGTTATAGCACAACTGCTGGAAGCAATGGCACGGGAACTGGAGCGGAAATTAATCAAAGTGACGAAGGCAGTGAAGACGAGCAAATTGAAAGCCCTTCGAGCTCTTAATAAATTAAGCATTCTGCTGGCTTAGATATTTTCATTTGTGCTAATAAGCAACCTATTTGTAAGCTCAAATGAAGCTACCATTTAAATTTTTTATTGTTCGAATATTATAAAATCCACCTCTTTTTATAATCGTTTAAAATCAATCGAATTATTGTTTAATTCAACCTTGACATTGATAATAATTATTGCCGTGTAATAATTACGTTAATAAATGTGGAGTTAGAAATACAAATTTTTGACATTCATAAAATTATTTATCATTCATTTATTATCTATGAATTATTTATAAAAACGAATAGTTTAATAAATAGAGTAAGCAATATATATACTCACCATTATAGCGCTATTTTTACGTCACACAATTTACGTAAAATTTACTACCAAGCGTTGACGTTTCATTGCCCGGACATATTCACCCAATATTTCATACCATTTTAACTAAACTTTCACGTTCAATTTGCGAAACATGCACGGATTTCCGTATCTGTGTTGCGTGAATTTCACCAAAATTTTACGCTCATGTGCTGCTTGGGCTTGTTTCATCACCAGAAATGACATTTTTAGTTTATATCATGGGATTTCGTTAGCTCATAATTTTTTATTTTGCACACTTTTTGGACCATGGTCCTTGTGGTCTGGTCTGGTCCTGAAGCTGGACCAATTGTATCTGGTCTGGTCCAATTGTTGGATCAGACTGAACCATGGTCCGTTATTGGTCTGCAGACCAATAACGGACCATTATAAATGGTCCGTACCAGACCATTGGCATCTCTAATCAAACTAGAGCATATCTTGAAGTAGAAGTTGAGCTCCAATGCCTTTTGAAATTCAAGCTGCCTTTTTGTAATAGTAAATACAGTAAAACCTGTATATAATGGTTGTCCTAGGGACGCCGAAATTTGACCACTATAGACAGGGACCACTGTATAAGTATATAGTGGTCAAAAGTCACTATATAAACATACATATACAGGCATACGAGCAGGAATCCAGCAGTTCGAATTGCATATGTTATTGACAACCAGCAATTTTACACTTTTTTAAAAATAATCACTAATTTACTTCTAATTGAGACTTCGAATTTTCACCTTGCCAAGGGAATCTTGAAGAATACTGCAATGATCTTCAAAGCACCTTGCCTTTTAGGCATTTTCCATAGAGAAATTGGGTAAAAATATTTGTCGACCTATTTATTCGACGAAGTTTCGTTTCGAATTACCTCAGGATGATTAAATCATCTGAGATCTTTTAAAGCTAATAATAATTTTTTAAAATGATTAAAAGTAACCACTAATTAATTGAAATACTTCAAAGGACTAATAATATAGCCAACAAACCATCGTTTGATTTAGTACAAATACATGCAATATTAAACGGCTGGAGATAAAAACGCCCCAAAATGCCTTTAATTGCACTAAACTCAAACAGCTGTGTCATTGGTTCGGGTTTGCGCGAGTTGTATCCCTTCGTTCTGACTGGTTGACCACTATATACAGGTGCTTTAAGCTGTATTTTGAACTGAAGGGGCATGCTCATTAGACCACTATGAACAGGTTACCACTATATAGAAAACCATTATATAGAGGGAATTCCCTATGATAAAGGATAGGAGATGGGACCGGGAAGCCAAATTTGACCACTATTGACAGGAAACCACTATATGAACGGCCATTATATACAGGTTTTACTGTAGTGCTGATAACAGCATTGCACTTGGTTTACAAACTACTGTAATTCATATTTGATGTGTCTGTAAATTGTATCTGGATCATTTTGCCTCTTGGCCGATACCACCTTTGCTTTCCATCATTTAGTAAAGCCCTTATTTTATTTTCATTCGTAATGGTACTCTTTTTGTTGATCCTTACAACAGAACGGAATGGTCATCAGTCATAATGACACGAGTGAAGCAAACAAGTTGGCATGCATGGTAAATAAAATATATCCTTCACTAAATTCGTGTACGTACAGTTAGAAGATCCCATTTAAAAATACAAGTTACCATATGAAAATGGTAGTTATATACCATTATTCTATGTATTTACATACTGTCATGCCATAAGCCAAAAATACAAAAATAAAGCTCTTAGCAAATATGTATTCTACGTAAAAGATTCAAGTTTTCTATATTTTAACTCGCAGAGTAAACAGTATAATGATCCTCACAACATGGCAAACCGTCTGTGCATGTGTTTTTTCAACATGTATGTATGTACATATAAAAGCCATAACTTTAAATTTTTCAATGTTAATAATTATTTATTATTATTATCACTTAAGTGTTCCACAAATATTAAATATTTATATATCTTTGTAGAACTATCGTAAAAGTAGAGACATTCATGAGCTACAGATAGCGGCACATTTCGCTTTGTGTGAAACGCCTATATGACCCACCAGCAAAGATGCTAGCCTATCCTACATGTAGGCCTACTTGTAGGCCTATTTATAGGGTGCGAGCTATTTTCAGAAAAAATTATAAGCAAAATAGGGTGCACTGGTTTTTGCAGAAAAAATGCCTATAAATAGGAAATGCACGCCTGCATACACGCGGTCATATAGGCAAATATGTAGGCAGCACGAGAACACACTTGTATGAAGGCAAATATATAGAATGTATGTATATACATAACTATTGTCACATTATGGAAGTCTTTATCTCATCTCAATGCAAACCATATCGATTTTTAAACGTTGGAATACCAGGCTACGAGGCTACTGCAGGAACATGTGAGATTTCCCATTCAAAATAATATCCATACTGTGGAGTCAACAGCAAACCCGCTTTACTCAATTAAGCACAGGTGTTGTAACACCTCCCTCTACGCAGCGATTGGCTTCTGTTTTCCACTTGACAATTTGTATTTTCAACGCGCGCCCAGGTGATAAGTATGTACATAATACAATATATTCTGAAAGTAGACAATAATGCAGTTTGACTTTTTTTCCACTTTATTTTATTTTCGGGAAATTTTATACTTACGTACAAAAATCCTACTGCATTAAGAACAACTCCTAAATCCATTTCATAACTATGTAATTAAGAGTTTTGCACTGTATCGAGAACGTCGTCGTCATCCGAATCATCGTCAGTGCTAGTTTCGTCCGTTCCTCTGTCTTATAGTAATTCGTGCTTCTATTTTTCTATAGCTCAACTAAATTATCTCTGGCCCACATCGATTCCTCGGTCTCAATTACGTGGTTTACACAAGATGACCACAGTGTCTCCGGTTCTGCGGCAATGGCATCTTTAGTTATTTTAAGAACGTTGTTAGTTCCTCCACGTGAATTTTCCTTTCCTATTTTTGCCTTTACCCAACTCCATACAAGCTCAATGGGATTTAAAAAAAAATGAGCCACTTGGAGCCAAAGTACCCGTACATTTTCCCCCCAGGTTTCG